>JAWNPP010000007.1:0-391797 GCA_035047445.1 Drosophila siamana | reverse complement strand
TAAACATGTATACAAACTGACAATTGTCAAATTATTTAATTAGCCCGCCACTTAAGTAAACACTTGCCAGGGCTGCAAGACATTTGGTATATTATTGATATTAATTTTTCTGCGTCGTTAATATTAAACTTCTGTTATTAACTACGCAATCTATGTGCAATGAGGGAGAAGGAACAACGAACTTGGGTTAGCTTTTGAGATACGGTTGAGAGGATAAAATGTGTCTCGTTATTGAAGTTAAATAAATGAAAGACATTTAAAAGAAAAACTTCAGTAAAATAATTCAATTGGTTCGTGTTGTACGCAATTATTACTCTTCCATTAAAGAGTAGCTAAACAATCGATAGTCGAATTTTTTCGGTATTTTTTTGGAGTTATTTTGTGGACACATAGTCTCATTAAAACAGCTGTGCTGCCGGCTGTTCATTACGTGAACTTGGATTTTAGTTTGGAAAACAACGCAAGTTTTGCTTTTAAAACATGAATCAAGCTGAAGTGAGCAAGCTAATGTCACAACTGCGCATCGCAGTGCGACCCAATAAACGTAATTTGCGAAACCCTGATGGTCCCGAAGGCCGTCTGCTGAAGCTGCGGAAAACAGTCACAGCGCTGGTCAAGCACGAGCGCATTGAGTTGTACTACAATCGAGCGGACGAGGCTCGTGGTTATGCAGAGCTGGTAAGCTATGCGATTTAGTGCAACAGCGGAGCTAATCAATGGAGTGTTACTTGTAGCTCATTTCAGATGCCATACGCCATGGCGACCGACACAAAGCGACTATGGAGCTGGCGGACTATTGGTTGCTCGAGAAGCAGTTGGTGCACAAACTCTTTAAGGTGCTGGTACCACGATATGAGAACTATAACGTATCCTACACACGCATGTTCAAAGCACCACGCGACTATCCCGGCATGTACTACAAGAAATCCGTGTTGGAGCTGCGTGGTAATCCGTATCCTACGCTGACGCAGGATAACAGCCAGAATCGCAATTTATTACACAACGTGCTGCTCGATGAGGCACGCAAAGAATTCCGCCGTGAGAAGCTAGCGATTTTGGCGGATAAACTGGCGGCAGAGACTGAAGCGGTGGCTGAGAAGAAGTCAACGGAAGCGTAATTGTTTGTTGTTAATCCAAGTTGCAAATAATATATATTGCTAAGTTAAATGATGAATGAAAGAGAGCTTTTTAAGAAGATATCTTACGAAGTTAGTATTTTTATTTAGAAATGGGAGTCGACTACGGACATTCAATAGTGAAAGAAATAATTTTGCTTTTTAAGGTTGCCAGTTATTCAAATTAGATTATGACAACAAATATTCTTTTCGGAAGAGTGATTTAATGAATATTTTATTTTCCCTTCTTTTTGGAGTAGTTTAAATGAATATCGTCAAAGTTGCCAGAAGAACTTCCAAGGCAATTTAACCTGTATTGGTCTCAGTTGTCAATAGAAGCGGATAAGATGTTAATAATTGCCTGTTTTCATTTTTATTAATTTCTTACGGAAAGTGGCAGTAGATAAAAAGAAAGCGGAAAGCTTAAGGAAGCTTTAAGCTTGCTTATTAGGAGTTTGTCCCTCTTTAAATAACATCGCGGTAAGCATTTCAGGAAATGCATGTAAGTATGTAAGTGGTATGTACATAAATAATAAAAGGGGCGTCACCAGTCTCTTTGTGTGTGTGTGTGTGTATCGTCGTATCTGTATGTGTGTATGTGCTGCGACAACGCTGATAAAACACGTATAAACGTATTGTTGGCTTTTATAATTTATCACGACCTCAGCTAAGCATCGCTCTCTGGTGAGAAACCTGTCAGAATTGTGTGAGCGTCATTATTCATGTCAACTCCGCTGGCGTCTCAGTCTCCCCCTCACTCTCACATTCTCGCTCTGAACTTCCCTTTCTCTCTATCCCTTTTTGTGTGTGTGTGTGGCCAAAATTAAAAGACAGCTAAGGCGAAATTTACGATGGCTTTTTCGAAATGAGTCTCGACTTGTGCGACATGTTAATTAAGGCTGCTTAAAAGCAGATAAAACAAAACAAAAGCAAATGCCAAAGAAAGTTTCAAACAACCATAATAAGCCACTTGATAAATATATAATCAGCATGAAGGATAAGCGACAAGGAAAAATGAAAGTCTACTTTGAAATCGAAATTTAAATCGATATTGCAATTAACTAATTAATTTTGTCAGCTCCCGAAATTGGCTGCCAAATGGCTGCGACACCTGTAAACGACATTTCAATTGAAATCTCAACTGTTGCAAGCACCCAAAAAACAGTTACACAACACCTTCATTGTGTTCGACTTGGCGATACCGGTAAATTATTTTTCTTCAACCATGTCAATTTTTCAATATTTATTAATTTATTTCATTCCAGATTTAATAAGACATTAAATTCAGTGTAAATTGTGTTTTTTTTAATAAACAAAATTACTGATTTAGACTTAAGCTAAAAACACAAATTATTAATTGTATGCGGGCAATCATTATTCATTCAAAATAATTAGTTTTATTGTGGCCTTTCTCCTGGGGTTTTAAAATTTGTTCTCGCTTTGTTTTGCTTATCTTTATTGCATTCTAAAAGTACATCCTAAAAAATCCTATAATTAAAAAAAAGCAATAATCAGTGAGCTTCTGTCTATTTTGTGCATTTCAATTACCACTAAATCAGAAAACTTTACTCCCCTATCTGGCTAACAGGTATTAATAAAAAGGGCAATGAAAATTGAGTTTTTATGGCTGCGAGCTACCGAGCAATTGAGCAACTTGTGCTTTCTTTCATGGAATTTGCTGCATTTTTCGCTAATTGGCTGTGTTTTTAATTATTTTGGCCCAAATTCATTAGTTGGCTGGTCTATTTGTGCGTGTCTGCATGCTCAATTGCGCGACAAACAGTTCAATATTTAATTATGTGCCACAGTTGCCAGTTGCCAGTTACCAATGCGGACTCCCTGTTGAGAGAGCTGAGCACTTAATTAGGTTTGCTTAAATGAAGCCACAATGTATGTATGTACTTCTGCTGAAAAGGAATTTACTGCTGAATTACGTATGGTTTTTTGTCGCAATTTATGCACATCAAGTATTACTCTAAAACAGCTCTGGAAATGAGCTCTTTGAGCTCAAGTTTTCCACCCGCCAGCCAGTGCAGCAATCCTGTCAAAGAAATATTGTATATTTGTTCTATATAGTGTATATATATATACTATATATATATATATACATACAATTTATATGTATCCCAAGCACTTGAAGCAGCTGAACAGCCCTCGGGTGCACTTGCTCTGGCTCTGACTCTGGGTCTGAGTCGGAGTTGGAGTCGGAGTCTAAGTCTGGTTCTGGGGCTCGGTGGAAAGCAAATCAAACAAAATCATCAGCAGCAGATTAAACAGTAGAGAATGGCTCTTGAAATGCTTTTAAAATGCTGAACAGTTTTAGAACCTTCAAGCTAACTGTGAAATTAAAGACACTTTTTGCGCAAGAGTAAATAATTTGTAATCATTTGCAGAAAGTTCTCATTTAGCTCCCTTTTTGGTTTGTGTTGTTGGTAAACGGGATATTAAAGCAAGTGTTCCAAGTAAACACCAGTGTTTACTTAGCTCGGCTTAAGTATGCGAGAGTGCTTCAATGGGGGAGCATAAGTTGAGTTTAGATTGCAGCGTTTATAATCCAAATTGGTATTTAAATTTTCTTTCATTAGGGGTTCGTTCAGGTTGTAATCTCAACTAAATTATTTTCTTTCGTATAATCTGTAAAATAATCTTTTGTGGTTATAGCAAGATTGATGCTGCTTTGTGGGTAACAAACGTATACGAATACCATTATAATTATTTTAATAATAATAATTATATTATAATTATGTTAATGGCAATTTTTGAAATATCTTTAGTGTTTTTACAATCGCCTACAAGGAGCGTTTTTCAAATATTTCTATTTCAAAATAACATTTTCTATATATCAGCAGATTTTTTCAAATGTGGTCTTCTTTTTTCCTGTTTGTAATTTGTTAAATGAAAAATTAATTAATCTAAGCCTTTTTGTTCGTTTTAAATAAACTCAGAGTTGTTGAAAATCTATAGATGTGCTTTAATAAGTAAGAAGTAATGTTAGATTGACACACATATCTCCTCGGTGTTGTCATTGTGAAATACTGTAATTGACCAGTCGCTATTTTTAATTAAACTCTGCGCATCGAGTGTCCTTTAATAAGCTCTCAGCAGCCAAGCTTTATTTCTGTTCTCTTCTTCATTTTTATAATTAATGTCATCAACTCAACTTATGTACATGTGCAAGTACTTACAAGTACACGCTCTCACACACAGGCACACTCACACGCACATACACTCAGGCGTGTACGTATATGAAATCATCACGTTTAATGAGGCAATGTCATAGGGAAGGCGCTTAATGCTGTCTCGAAGTCCATATATGTTTGTGCTGTGTGTGTGTGTGCCGAGTGTCGAGTGTATACACTCGGCTTTCATCTCTTTGAATAGAACTTTTGTGCCTGTAAATTGGCTTCTTATGTTGCTCGTTATGAGGCCGACAAAAATAATGGCGGGTATATGTGGAATATATATAGGATGTGCGCTTGATACGATATCCCAGGCTCAGGGTTCTGTTTTCTTATTTTTTTTTGCATTTTTTTGGCTTTCTGCTGTTATAATTACGAGTGCACAAATTATGAGTGTACCACGGTTTAATCTATGCCTGTTCATAAGCAATTAATCAAAGTGCTGTACATACTATACTTGTGTGTCGAGAAGTTGGGTCTTATTAAAAATCTTGTCGGCTGTTTTAAATCAATTATGTTGCAGCCATATGGCGACGTCGGCGGCGTTGGCAGCGGTTAAGTGGTTCCGTTACTTTAAGCTCACGTACACGTCACATAGATACACGAATACAAACACAACACGTCCAGACACATGCAGATACTTAAACGCTTATTTGTATGTAAATTTAAAAGGGGGCGAATGTCCATTAAAAGGCGCATTTTGGTGCTTTAATTACTTGGTCAAAACGTGCTAGAGACTAGTCCCCATTTCATTGGGCATTTTGTTGGAGTTTTATTTTATTTACTTGCTACGAATGTATAAAACACTTAAGAGCCAAAACGCTCTATATATAGGTTAGTTAGTCTATATTTAGAATCAGTCTTGTGAAATGTATGCGATGTGGAACTTTTCGTGTACAATTTGAACAAAGTCAGAGCTTGCTGACATTGCAGTGGCTTAGAAAGTCCGTTTTCCAATCTAAAAAAAATGCATGTAGTTTTAGTAATTTATTACCACTCATTTGGCGGTTGCTTACCTTTGCCTGTCAGACAGATCTCGCGCAGCATATCGCAGTGACTGTAGAAGAACTGATGCTCATTGGAGTGCGCCGCACAGACGGGCAGAAAGGGATCACAGTCAGCGATGGCCTTGCAGGCATCGGAGGCGGGCTCAAAGATGGGCAGGGCGAACACACACAGCACAGATGCCAGACAGATCAGCAGCAAGAGTATTGAAATCTTTGTTGCGATCCCCAACGGAGGCATATTATTCTCCACAAATGCCCAGGCCAGAGGCGAACTATATTAACTGCTTATTGTAGTTCATTAACAGTCTTATATAGTTTGCAGTTGTGTGTGCACAGGTGTGATAATAATGTAACTTACTTTATTGTTTAGATCAGTTGCTTGTTTTCCGTTTAAAGTAGTAGTAGATATATGGCAAAAAACGAAGCGGCTGCGTTGAGAGACGAGCGTGACAAGCGAACGAACAACTGATAACCACTGGGCAGCTTCAAAAAAATAAATCCAACTCACTGCTGCTCGCTGCTCTCTCAGTTGCCATATGAGCTTCACAATCTCTGCCCCTTTCGCTGTCCCCCACCATAAGCTTCCCCTTCGCTGACTTGCCCCTACACCGAGAAAAATAATCAATACCAATCGTTACCAAAAGCTATGCTGTTCGAAAATACTTTTATCTTATTTCGCTTGTATTTTTGTCCAAACTTATTTTAAGTACACTTATTTAAAAAAATTAAACAAAAAGTATGTAATGTTGTTAATAATTTTACTATTATACAAGTATATGTCAATCTATCTTTGATACAATGAAAATTATTGTTTCGGTTTTGATAGAAGTTGGGTTGTTTTGACTTGTCTTAAAACTGTAAATAAACCAAAAATCAATTGAATAATTTAATGAAATATGTATGTGAATACCATTTTTCTCTTTCAGATCCATTAAATTTCAAATCATAAAAAATGTAGACTATTCATGTTTGGTAATTCTTGTTTGGAGGACTTAAAGACTTCATCAGATATCCTGAGTGTTAATTCAAACGCTCATCAAAGTAAATTTGCTCAACTTGTACTATATATAAATCGCAATTTTTCGCTCTGTGTATGATTGCCATGACAACAGTCGATTGTAGCGCATTGTTGCTGCTGCTACCGCCGTTGTTGGCTAGAGAGACAATGATAAACATTGACTCCACCGCAGTTCGCGCTTTTCGCGGTGCTCTATTGTTTATGCTGCTGCTGCTGTTAATTCGCTGCCTCTGTCGCTGTTGCCGGCATTTTCAATGAATGCCGATGCCGTTGCTCATCTAACTGGAACACCATTTACAGCCGGATCGGAAGCGTTGCTCAGCGGAAGCGTAGCGTGCAGGTGCATTGCGGTGTTGAGCACCGCACAACGCGAGCATAAAGCTCTACTGCATACCCTGCCATCAAATGAGTATACCACATGTGGGAGGCCTTACAGAAGTTAACCATCAGTTGCGCGAGCAGGGTTTTTTTATATTTGTTGGTGAAGAAATGATCTTCATGCGTCATTGCAGCTTGCGGAGTATTAAGTGATATATAGGGTGTTATAAATTTTGCTGGGAATGTTAGAAGCTGACTCACAGTGGAAGCACAACAAGTTATTGCTACGAAACAGTTTTAAAAACGAGACGAGAATAAATCTACTGATACTCTGTCAAGCATGCAAGTCGTTAAAAATAAGATAATTAATTAGCTGATATGTTTAAGCACGTTTTATTGAATCTGAAAAGATAACGGTATCAATGGGAATTCTCCGCGTAAAATGAGTTCAACATTTCAATCATTAATTGTTTTAAATACTAACAAATAAATAAAACGATTGCATGCTAGCCCATGGCGCTATTATGACACAATAAGTTCACTGCGTCTTAGAAAAAACAAGTTTAACTTCTAGCCAAAGTCTTCTGTCATTTCTGCATTTCGCAATGTGTTAAAACTTTTTATAGGGCATTTAGTCGTCGCGCTGTCACATCTAAGCTTGTTTAACTTGTTCTCTCAATGAGTTTATTCAACTATTCCAAATAGCACACTTAACATGGGGGTATCTGCTAGTCAAGTATGCTCGATTAAATTGTGGCTGTTGTTGTTTGTTGTCTTCTCAATGAGTCACGAACTTTCACGCTGAAATCTACGCTTATTGTTAGTGACTAACCTTTAACCATACTGACCTATAAACAACTTGCAGCTACTTACATTGAGTGGAGTCCATAAACATATTTAATATGCGGTAACTGGATACGACTTACCCCAATTTTGTGGCAAGCAAAGCAATTAAACGCCTCGATACACGATACTCAGTCGGGCAGACGGCGCACCCGCAGTTTCTACAGAAACAACATTTCGTCAACCCCATTAGAAGATACATACGACGTAGATAAAAGATACATACGCACTTGTGCAGATAGTTAAATGGGGTGTCAGCTTAAAGAGTGCTTTAACTGCGAATGTGGTTGGGCTACAAGTAGCAGCACTTTGTCAAGTCATCAACATACACTCACACACACACACACACACATCCACATACAGATGGGGTACTCTGTTAAGATGGCTGCATTTCCTGCTGGTGTAGATGCTGTTGCTTTCCGGTTATGTGGGCGCTCGCTCTCATCACAGCACAGCACATCACAGCAGAGCAGAACACAGCATAGTGCAGAACTTCCGTAAGTTCGGCGAACATATGCAAAACAATGGCGACATCGACGCAAATAATTTAGCGAGTACGGAAACTTAAGCACATTTGAATACACATACTATGTACTATACATATGTACATACTATTATGTAAGCACATACATATGTATGTAGCATGTGAATACGCATTAAGAATATGGAAAATACTTACCGTTATATAACTATTAAAGGGGTACAAGCTCAGGGTATTATAGTTTCAAGCAGGCGCAGCAGAAAGCACACTAGTCTACGAAATAAATGTTAAAGCAAATGTTGCTGCTTACAGGGCATTTTTTAGGCAAGTAGACGCGTTTAACACAAGCCCGGTTTTCTTCTTTTAACATTTTATTCTATTTCAACATTGAACAAAGAAAAAGCAAAGTACAGTTTTAATAACCTATTTTGTTGTGTTTATAAAAGATTGTGTGATAATTATATATAATCTTAATTCTGAAGCGACTTTACATAGCTGGTTAAACCAAACAATTTGAATTCTATTTTATATACAAAATATACGTTATGTCTTACCTTAATTCACTTATTATTTATATGTATTAAACTCTATAGCTATAGATATAATATGTATATTTTAGGCACGCCTAAGAAAGCATCTGAAGTTATGTTTGTAAATTTATAGAGCGTCGAATATTCGCTCAATCCAATGTAGTTTTTACTCAATGTCTCCTTTTCCTTGATGCCAGATTGATTTAGCATTTCAATTTAATTTATTTGCAAATATTTAAATGTCTTTTTTCTAGAATTTTTTTATTGTTGAAACTTTTTCCTTTGGCAATTTGCACTTGTTTCTTTTTCTATTTCGTTTCCGTTTTGCTTTGTGCTCACCGCAGCTTTTGTTTATTTTGTCGTGTATTAAAAAACAACGCAACGAAGCACTAGGAAAAACGCGGGAGAGACAGAGAAGAGTTCAAAACAAACTTGAATATGCAAATAAGATTTGACGGCGTTCAGGGGTCGCAGCGAGCAGACATGCCAGCAAACAACATGGCTAAAAGGATTGCCCGCCAAGTGTTTAAAGTAGAATTTATCATAATTAATTGGATCTGCTAATGGATTCCTACTTATCTATAAGCTCTATGTGCCACACTCAAAGACTGCAACATCAAATGGAATAAAAGAAATGACTTCCAGATAACGCAAAAAGGATGGCATTATTATGTTCTATGCTAAGGTTCCCATAACTATAACCATTATCGGACAAAAGAAGAGCAAAGGTAACCGGATGCAAGTTCTGGTATTTTGGAGTTCGAATGGGCAACTGGTTGCTAAACTCATAACCGTAACGAGGCCTTGGCATCTAACAAAACTGAATACAGATTCAACTAGAGGAAGAGGGCGGGGTCACAGTTAGCCAAGGCAACATACAAAAAAAAGTAGACAGAGAAAAGAAAAAGAAGCGCACATTTCAACTGATAAGCTTTGCACAAATCCAAAGCACCGGAAACCGGTCTATGCACTTGTCCTGCCAGCCCCCAAGCGGATGCTCTATGTGCGCTCTACACTTTCTATTCATTGGCATTGACTCTGGTAGCTCAAGGCTTTACCAGCTTAAAGAGTCAGGAAAAAACATCGAGTTTATGTTGAAATCCAGGTGCTATGCTGCGTCTTCTAAGTACTTTAAAGAGTTTCCTGAATCTCTTTCATTCGTTCGTCTAGAATTTCGCTTATCTTAACTGTAGCGTTGTCAATGCAAAATGTTTACTTGAGCCAGAATTGTATAATTATTATTACTTTTTGATATTGTCACTTAAAGGTTTATTATTGGGTTCGATGAAATCCATTTTTTCGTCTATTCGCTTTTCTTAAATGTAGCGTTGTCAATCCAAAATGTTTACTTGAGCCAAATTTGTATATTTATTATTACTATTTGATATTGTTACTTAAAGATTTATGATTGCGTTCGACGAAATGCATTTTTTCGTCTATTGATTATTGACGTTGATCCAGTGTGCAAATATTTTCATGTTCAAATTATTCCATTTGCTTGGCTGTAAATGTGGGTTTACAAAGCGATATGGGTGTTATTCTGAATCCAGCTGAGGTAACTAGTCACACGGGTGAAGACTGCTGGGGTTCCTTTATTGCATCCCGATTCGCTAACAAAAGAGCTCACATCGACCTGGGCCCGACTCTGTAAATCGATGAATGGACCACCAGCGTCGCTTTGGCAAATAGAACTACCCAATGAGGTATCGACACAGATGACCATGAACTTTGGCAATCTTTGAGGCTTATGATTGGTAATTCGGCATACTGCAATATTTCTGGAGTAGGATTGTATGGATTCAAGGTATCTCCCCAGCCAATAGCAAACGAAAGATGGCCATCGTAGGTGTCGTCTGATGACTGCGGCTTTGCCAGAGGAACGGGTTGAATGTCGGTGCTGTATTCAACATATGGAATGCGAAGGAGTGCGATGTTGTTTATCAAAGGCGTCGTGGTAAACGCATTGTGGATGATCATGTTCTCTCTGGTAATGGTATGCTGAACTTGGGGTTCGGATCGCCAAATACTGCCCAATAAAACGGTGGCACCATGCGCTTTAGAGAAAACGTATTTGATTAGTTGTTATTTGACGGTTGTTAAGCTGACGGGGTTTTCAATTTACTCCTGAATGCACTGAGCCGAAGTTAGCACCCAAGTATTGCTGATCAATGAGCCGCCGCAAAAGTCAAACTTTTCACCAAGCTGTAGCGATATGCCGACTTGGTAGGGAAACTGACCGGACTCAGCGTCACGTCCTTTGATGATGCCAGTGTTGGGATTATTCCATCTCCATCCCTTGAGACCATCTAGCATATTTGCTGAGGCGCAGGCCAGGAACAATGCAAATGTAATGTACACCTTCATATTCAGACGTCTTGGAGACTATGAGCATAAACCATTCAGTGATCGCCTTTTATAGCTCACATTGGCGTAGCTAACCCATTTATGCACTGGCATACGGGTAGATTTTATTATAGCAATTCTGCGAAAAGAAGCGAAACCACGCCTTTATCTTTAACTCTTTAATTATAGTTTATTTTGGAACTGCCTGCAGATATGCAATCCATGGGCAGGTTTGGCGGATTCACCCAGAAACTGCATATTATGAGTCAGAATAGTAGTCATGTCGCTGTAGATATCCGGAGAACAAAACTTTCGTAGATCTGCAACTATTAAGGCGACACTGAGACACTGAAGATTATGGTTGTCTTATTCGTAGGGCGCTACACTGCCTAGGCATTATTCAATAAGTGAAGTTAGACATAATTTCATGTCACTTTTCATTTCGAAATACTTCAAATACATATAAATTTGAATACATGCAATATTTTGGCATTAGACATACCTTTTATAATTTAATTTTTTGTTATTTATGTTGCATATGTATGCGAAGTTTGCCACGACATACTCTAACAACTCAAAACTGTTATTAACAGAGCTTAAAAAATGTAGTTAACATTTACTTTGAATCGTTCAAAACAGAGATGTTAAACAAATGTTTAACATCATAAACGTATTTAACATTTACATTGCACTCATAACTGTTTAAATCCATTTTGTCCAAGTATTTAGTGCCTATGAACTAGAAAAACAGATGTGTTCAAAAGTTCTTAAGGCTTTAAGCATAAATAGTTCAACGAATTATAATCTCTTTTTTTTGGCGGAACTCTCTTGTTTTAATCGTTGAAATTCATTATAAAAATTAATGAATGAATGGGCAATTTTAGTAGTACATAATCAAATATAGTCACATCATCATAAAAAATTACTGAATCGTATGTTTGCTTTTTTATCTATATATAATATCAATAAATTTCGTTGCCTACAATCGTGTGTGAATGCAGGTGCTGTGATTACTTCGTTACATTTATCACTCAGAATTTAAGTAAGTTGCTTTTAGTGGTAACCAAGCTTCACTGTAGTCGCTGGTAAATTCTGTTCTATTAGGCTAAGCTGTCTAACCGAAGCCAGAGCACTTCAATTCAATCCCTTTGAGCAGGACTCAAAGTCAACAATTAGCTGCGTTTGCCATGTTTTTCAACGAGTTGTTGTTGTTGTTGCTGCTGTGAAACGTAGCGTGAATTATTTCCAATTAATGGCCCTGGCTAGGGGAATACGAGCGTAAAAAAGTTTTACGGCCATCCAAAATGGAAACTATGAGTAGAAGTGCCACGAGTTATGCGAATACTACCAATATAAATATATACATATATATATATGTTTGTGTATATATGTAGCAGTGATAAGGGGCCGACCTACATAAATTGCAGAGGCTGAATAAGGCAAGCATCGAGTGGATAATCGTCTGGAGCTCATTCGCTGTTTCGCATTTTGTATGAGTTTTCATTTAGATTGAAATGCCCTCAGCAGCAATAAACTGGCAAATCCACAACGTGCTCCACGTGGCCATATCTCGGAGTGTGTGTGTGTGGAGAGAGAATATATGCGTGTATATGGGTCGGTCGATTGGTTACACGATACGATATAAGTAATAGAGAACGATCTATCCATGACCTGCCAATGTGGTTGAACCATTCACCCAGCAATATGAAAATATTGCTTCAAGCGCAAGTAGCAACAACTACAACAAAACGCAACACAACACAACAGAGCACAACAGCAGCAACAAGAAGAACGCGAGCAATAGGCACTGCGAACCGACAAAAAACAAAAGCCACGCACAGCGGACAGAATGAACAATGTTGAATGCGAGTACACATATCCATTCACATGGCCATTACCATTACCATACCCAAGCATTCGTGCCCAGCCCTAGTCGACCATCCCACCCATCCCATTCCCATCCCTTCCCTATCCCATCCCATCCCATTCCACCTCTCCCTCCCCCTTTTCCCGTGTCACACAGCAGCCCGTGGAAAACTGGCAGCGGTTTTTATTATTGGAAAATTGCTCAAACGCGCACAGATATCGACTCTTTTTGCTAGTTGGCTGGCTGCTCTTCGAGGGGTGTTTAAAGTGTACACAGGGCGTATGGTGAACGGTGGCGTATGTGTAATATTGGCAACGTACAGCATACAGCATACAGCATACACAGCGCCGGCAAAAAGGTCAACAAAGCGGGCAATAAACAGAAATTTCAAATTACACCCGCAGGATTGAGCCCAACGCTCATATCTCGATTTGTATCTGTATTAATATTTGTTTGTAACTGTTGCTGTATTTATGCTATATTTGTTTTAATATTTGTCCTTTGTGCATTTTGTAGTTTAGCATAACTAGTTATGGCATAACGAACGCAGCATGCTTGGAATGCTAATGCCATGCCATGACCACCGGCATGTAACTAATTACAGTTTCAATTAATCTTGGCAAATTAATTAATTTGTATTAATTGAAGGTCTAATGTCTGCTTGCGCAATGAGCAATACATAATATCGCAGACACTGTTTCTCGTGTGTACTTACATAAGTTAGATTAAAATAAATGTCAACCCTTTAGCTGGGCTTTGTTTGTCCTGTCATGTTTTTTGATGGCATCCCTCAAATCCCATTTTCGATGGCAACGCCGGAGATACGACGAGTACGACGTAAACTTTCTGACTGGTTTGTAAACTAGATTTGGACAGTTTTGACAAGACACGTCGAGGCAGTACAACCGACATAACATATACCCACAGCATACACACACACACACACTCACGAGTGCAGCACAACACACATTCGTTCACTCGATAGCGACAGGATGCATGTGCATACATTAAAATGCGAGCAAATTGAAGCTGCAAAATATTTAAAGATACTTTTACGTAACGCTTGAGATAAGCCCCAAACTAATTGACGTGCCTAAGTTATGGAAGCATCTGCCGTTAAGCCTAGCTGATTGAGATACTTATGGCTATAAATAAAGTTACTTGTGGTACGAGTATCTGTAGCTTTTATATCTATTGATTGAGTTGTGGTTTGTGGAATGTGAGGGGACCGCAAATAGTAGTAATAGAATGTATTTCAAACTTATTGTATACCATAAGAGCGCAAAAGAGTTAGAGGCACTCATCATGAGCTAAATAATATCCTTCTGAAATATTTAATTGAAAGCAGTATTCACATATGCGTCCATCAATTATATGAAGTATTACAAGGAAGGTAAAAAAGGTGCTTTAGGAATTCAAATAGAATCAGATAAACTATAACATTGTAGAAACACTATTTCTTTCTTCCTCATGCTGTAACATATAAGATTATTTCAGCTTGAGCACTTCGAAGAGAACTTTCTTTTTTTGTTAATTGAAAGCTGTTAAATTGAGTAAAGTTAAGAACACTTTTGAGAAGCTGTAAAATTTGAATTGTCTGCAGCGAAATGAATGAATGAGCCATTTGGACTTTTGGCCTAAATGCGCAGCGATGTGTGTATGGTTCGGTTGTAGTCATACAATTAGGAGGAGCGCACATGTTCTCCAACTCGTAGGCATTAAATTACAAATGAATTCCAGGCACGTGATCTTCTGCTTGACTGCATCTTTGGCCACCACCGACAGTAGCAGCAAGTGCATCAGCAAATGGCCAGAACTTGGCTTGGTTGCCTTGCAGCATCTTTGCCGGAGTACAACTCAATTACGGAATCGTTAAAGGGTGCAACATTTTATGGTCAAGCATTTTGAGCCAGTTAAATGGCTAAAGATATGCGAATACTTATCTTGGTTTTAGCCTGATTGTACAACATTTTAGTCAATGCATATGGTTGCTTTAAAGAATTATTACTATTATTATTATTATTATTATCACTCGACTATACGCACCACTGCACCATCAAAGCGACAAAAACTTATTCACTTCTTCCTTTCGCCATCGCATTGTCTGTGTTTAGTTGCTTCCTTAGCCAGCTTTTTGGCCTTTAGCCTTTCGCCCTTTTACGCCAACTTCAATTGCTGACTGCGAGAATTGAATTCTTCTTATTTCAGTCACGCAACGTTGTTCAAAAGGCACCAACTGAAAAGCCAAAGAGTTCTTGGCCAACAAGTCTCGTCAAGAGTTCATCCTTTGCTCTTCCTCTTCCTATGCTTGCCTTGTTTTTGCACTTTGGTTAAGTCCGGCGCCGTTGGCTGCTTTCCTAGCTTTCCAGGCACGGTCACAAGTTTTTATAGCCGTCACTCGCATCTCGCAACTCACAGCTCGCAGTTCGCATCTCGCATTTTGTATATTAAAGTATTTTCAGGTTTCAACAAGCATCTGCAATGATACTTGTCTAACGCCTTTCACACAGTGCAAAAAAGGTCTTCAAATGGCATTACATTTTTCGCCCGAGCCAGACAAGCAGTTGACATTTCGGGATATGGGTCAAGTGGACATCAAACCCAAGAAAAACTGTCATAAAAATAAGCTATGTTAAGCTGCTGCCTAGTGGAAAGTCCTTCGACTAACTTATGTCCTGTAGGTTTTCACTGAGAAACTTTCAAAATAGCTGAATAATATACTTGAATATATGTGAGAACACAGTCTTAAGATTTAACGTAAAGATTTCTTATCGCCGAATGAATTAATGTCGAATACTTAAAGAAATAAATTCAATGAACTCGATTAAATACAATAAATGATGCATTTGACTGAGTTGAAATATATGTTTGAGAGTAACGAAAAATATTACTTTAAATATGACATTTAAATCTTTTAGGATATTATATTGTTGATATAACTTTAATAAATAATGCTTCTTGTTAATGGCTATTTTATTTTTCATTTGTGCAATGTTTTGTGTTGATTATTTTAAAGCTCAGCTCAGTACATTCAACTACCCTTTATGCTCGTCATTTTGTGTACAGCGTATTGTAAGTGTTGGCCATCAAATGCAAATTCGTAGCCAATGGCCATTCAGAAGGTATTCATGTTGCACATGAACATGAAATTTAAATAATTCCACAAACTCCTAACAACATCGTGAAGAATAATAATGTAATATACATGTTTAGACGGATTTTCAGAGTAAAATGTGTTGCATACTTTTTGGCTGGGCGCTGCACATAATTAATAATAGACATGCGAGCGGGAGAACGCGAATGCGGGCAGTTTTTGTTACAGGATATTGGATTTAGTTGATAGCGTAGAATGGGCATCAATATCAGTCGGTCGTCCGACGTCCGATGCCCGATGCCCGGTGTGGAGCAATGTAATCAAAGGTGAGACGAGCTTGGCATCCGTTTAAGTGAGAGAAACGCACCTACATACGTGCTTTGTGTGTACTATACTTGTATATACTTACATATGTATCTGCATCTCGTTTCTCGTTTCCCGTTTCCCGTTGCATGTTTGAGGTTAGGCTGGCCTGACCGACCCCTGATTCGGTGTGAACTGCGAGCTACGTTTGTACTGACCATGTGACTTAATTACATTTGCATTATTAAATTTTATGACAGCTGCTGTTCTCAATAACACCGCCTGCACAAAACCCCAACTCAAAGTGTGCGCTGTCTCACTCTCTCTCTCACCCTCTTTCTCTGTGTTTCTGTGTGTGTGTGTGTATCTGTGTTGCCGCAGTGCAATTATAACGAGTAACGGTACTCAGACCCCTCGAGGTGTGAGCTTTACAATGCAACAGCCAAAAGGCCATGCTCAACTCTATTTGCCAAGCAGTCAACGCGTGAAACTGTGCTACTATTATAAATAATTTATTGTCATCATTACAAGCCAATTAGCGATTTACAGTATTTTCAAATAATGTTACAATGGAATCACTTTATTTTGAAAAAGTTTCGTCTTCACTTCTTAATAAAATTTAATTTCAAAACAGCAAATAAAAATTAAGAAGTTCAATAAACACAGTCAAATAAATTATTCAGTAAAGCTATATTTTTAAATTAAATTGCAAAATTTAAATAAAACTATATTGTAATTTTTGTAAAATTAGCTCTGAAAATTGAGTTGCAAAAAACTCGAAAATTGCTACAAAAATTATATAGTAAAGCTTCAGCCAGTAGCCGGTCTGTAGACACAATGCTAAAATCACGTAAAGCATGCAAAGTCTATGAAGATTTCAAGTTCTGTTAATAACAGTTTTTGGCGTTCGAAGGATTGAATACTATATGTGGTTGAAGGTAATTTTGGATATTTCAAAAATAATGGGAAATAAAATTATAAAGTGTTTGAATTACTATGGGAAAAGTACGCACAATTTCAATTGTTTAGATAATAGTAACAATTCGAATTAATTTGTGTGTATCTATATTTCCTTTCGAATGTCCACAGCGATTGGATTGTTATTGTGACTGAATATACAGTATGCATATATTCATACGAGTATATACGCTATAAAGCTGATTTCACCAACATATCTAAAACTACTTGAGCCCTGAGTATTATATATTGTATATGATTGCATACATGCAGGCAGTTGCTTTGGTTCCCCAAAAAAAAAAAAAAAAAAAATAAAAAAAAAATAATAAAATTTTTAATCCAAATTCCATCCACATACATTTTTTTTCTCCCCCCCCCCCCCCCCCCCCCCACGAACCACGACCAGAAAACCCCCCCCCCCCCCCCCCCAATATTAAAAAAAAAATAATCCCCCTTTCCCCTCCCCCCCCCCCCCCCCCCCCCCCCCACCCCCCCCACCCCCCCCCCCCCCCCCCCCCCCCCCCCCCCCCCCCCCAATCCTACAAAAACACACACACCGCACCATAACACACACACACACACCCCCCCCCCCCCCCCCCTTCCCCCCACAAAAAACCACTCCACAGGAAGAAAACCCCCCCGCCCTTCCCCCCCGGGACCCACACAATCCAACACCAGAAAACCCCCGTACGCTGAATTCCCCACCAACAACCTAGAATGCCAAAGGTTTTGGGGCGCAGTGACAGTCACCTCTTCCCACATCTGTGTCGATATCTCTGCGGGTAAATCTACTTACAAGGGCGATTTTGGTAGTCCATTGATTGATATCTTCTTTGAGGTTCTGGTTGGCGTGAACTCTTATGGTGAACCGAACTGCATCGAACTATTACCAGCGGTCTTCACTCGTGTGACTTTCCTCGACTGGATACAGTACCACACCGGAATTTCTCATTAGAGCCACGTTTATAGTCGATACCCGGCAGGGTATTATAAGTAAGAGGCAATGGAAATAGTCCTTCAATAGTTGCGACGGTATAGCTTCATTCCTGTCATAAATTAATTTCGGCAGTTCAATTCATATTCAATGTACCTCTCTAAGAAACAATATGATCAAAAAATAAAAATAAATATACAAATTTGGCAAAGGAAAACAATTTGCGTTAATAACGCTTTAATTGTTGGAGTCCAGAGAAGAGTTTTAGGAAACTCTTGAATGTAATTTGGAGAACAGCATCTATTCATATACTTAAAACAAACACAGCACTTGGACTTCAATTATAAATAATAAGTTATACTTTGTTCTTCTGCCATTTTTGAAAACATTTGTTT
This sequence comes from Drosophila siamana, assembly GCA_035047445.1. Taxonomy (NCBI): domain Eukaryota; kingdom Metazoa; phylum Arthropoda; class Insecta; order Diptera; family Drosophilidae; genus Drosophila; species Drosophila siamana. The sequence continues at coordinate 373,413 of JAWNPP010000007.1, read as the reverse complement.
TAGAGAGTTGCAATTCCCAAATAAAATTATTATTATTAATTTAAGTAATGCAATTTCTTTTTTATATTATTTAAAAATTTGTGCTTATCCAGAATTGAAACTATCATGTCGTTTATTTGGGTATTTTACAGATTAAGCATTATTTTGGGGCCATGGAAATATTCACTGGATGACGAGACCATTGCAAATTAAAAGAATCTCGTACATATCACCATGGCTACAACTGGTGTCCCTTGCTCTACTCTCCTTTATCCTGGACTGTCGGCAGCTCTTCAAGGTCTACGTGGAGCGTATGGTTGGCTGTCGTAGTCGTACTCCAACCTTCATCGCTTGTTGCTATCAGATTACCTCTAGCCACAATATTTGTAAACGATTTATCATCTGATTTTTAATTTCTTTTCCGAGCATTTGGCTGTCAATGGGAATGACGCAACCCAAAAAGGCTGTCATCAACCATCTCGGGCGAAAAAATTCAATCAGAAGAGAGCATCAAAAAGCGGACAAAGAAAAGTAAAGAAAAGGAATTACATACGGATTGTCGAGGGCGATGAGAAAGAGTCAGAGGACGAGCACGAGTGTGAGTTCGTGAGTCTAAAGTAAATAGAATGTTGCCAGCCGTTAAAAGGTATCCTTGGATACCGTAGTTGAGGTAAAAGGTTCTATTACATTTTTAATATGCGGCGCTCAGACTTGGAACAGTGAAACATAATTAGTGCATAAAATTTAATTTAATCGCTCAAATGAGAATGTAGACATGTAAATCTCACTCATTTAGCTGTAGAAGCGATGTTCTTTGGGGTTTCCCTCTGTTCAGTTTTTTTTCAAATTTTTTTTGTTATTATTCTCCATATACATATTTTAAACTTGGCACACACGAAAAATTAACTAGCAGAAAATGCGCTGAGCGGGAAGCTGCGGGCGGGCAACGAACTGGGTTGGGGAACTGCTTTTGATGAGCTGGCATTATGAGCATAACCACAGAAGAAGCATGCACGATAAAGGATAACGCGGAGCATAGTCAGGGACAGAAACAGAGCAGGAGACAGAGACAGAAACCTATAGCGAGTATAGAACCTGAGTCCTCAGTTCATTACGATGTATAAAGGTTGCGCCCGTCGAGTGATTATACACGTACACGAAACGCGACCAGAAAAAAGCCGCCGTCGTACGTCCTCGTGGCTGTCGTTGAGTCAACCGCACACAAGCAGCAGCAGCAAGAAAGGATAACGAGCGACGCGGCAAAGCTAAAGCAGACCCAAAGGGCAATGGCAATGCCAGTCAGCCAGTCAGGCAGTCAAGCAGTCATGCAGCCACTATGTTGTATACGTAATATATACCAAGTATATTCTGAGCTATATTTAATGGCAACTGCTTGGGAAGGCTATGTGCATGGGGGAATATTCTAAATTTTATACATTTCATAGAGTTGCACATCACCAAGTTGCAGCTTGTATGTCCTGCATGTGAGTCCTTCAAAGAATGCATCAGTTACTAACTGTGTTACGCTTATTCTCACCCAGCTAGTAATTGAGGGTAGACCAATTGTGAGGGCGACGTTAAAGAAAGACGTTGTCTGTCTTTTATTGATGAATATCCCTTAGTCGAAGGGATTCATTAATTAAAAATCTGTTTGATTCCGTTTTACACCTTTATAAATATCCTCGTAGCCCTACACTATATATATAAAGCTATCGGGTATGAGTAATAGCATTTGGATTTTATGGGAACTGTGATAAAGTAGCGTCATTAAAAATGGTTTCGACTATTGTGACCAAGTGAGCTCGTATCAATTGTAATATTGTTCTAGCTTATCAGATATTTATTGAACAATCGTTCATCATACCCTACTATGTCTACAGAGAGTACGAGTATGCAATTTGATTAACATGACAAAATTAAAAATGTTTAATCTATTTTTGAGCGTCTTGCATGTGATAAGTTTAGCTGCAAAAAAAATGCTCCAAGAGAATTGTTAATTTTCTTTGTTGTTTGTTTTTTTCCGTAAATAAAAACTCATTTAATTTGACTCGAAGTTGCAACAATGCGTGCATCTCGAAAACAGGAAGCATAAACAGGAGTTGGGGGAGCAGCAGTAGCAACAGCGATAGCAACAACGAGTCACATTTATGGTGGCAGGGATAAAAATAAAATCAGAAGCGTTTATTTTTGGAACATGCGCAGCTCATTGATAAAAGTCCTGGGTGCGCTGTGGCTCTCAGCATACAAATGCGATGTGCAAATAGAGAGTTCAGCATAGACATAGCCACAGAGAGCGAGAGACAAAGAGAGAGAGAGAGAGGAGGGAGAGAGAGAGAGTGTGTATGTTTGTCTGTGAGAGAGTGAGAGTGATGGGACGCGAGCGGAGAGCATAACATCCTTCAGGATATGATGCGGCAGCCTTTTTGCAGCTTTTCGCATATTTCGCCATTCAGTTCGAAAGAGACGCGCAACGAGAACAGTTCAGAAAAATCGGCTCAAGAAATATCCTGGCATCGTGCTCAGTTTCAGTTAGCTTCAGTCAGCTTCAGTCTCAGCTTGAGTCTCAGTCATAGTCGCAGCCTGAGCCAATTCTGACTTCCTTAGTGTGCGTGGCAGTGGAACATTTTGTGTGTGTATAACGGTTAGTTTAAGATTCCACTGTGTGTCCATTTCTGTCTCTGAGTGTGTGTGTGTGTGTGTGTGCCTCGCTGCTGCGTAGTTTGACATTTTGCAAAGCAGCCGCCTTAACAAATCATTTTAATTACAGTTACAAAAAAAATTACAAAATTAATGCAGAGCAGAGTAATTAAATTTTATTTGTATTGTTTTGTGTCTCTCCCACTGTTTTGGCCACTGCGTCTAGGCCAACATCATCCACGCTCGTCGCTGGGATATTGCGTCACTGTACACGCTAGTTGAGAGCACTTCTAAGGACGCTTTTGTTGCCAACTTTGTTTGCCGAGCAGCGTAAGTACGCAGTATTTTTAATTAAATTTGCATTTTTCCCTTGGGGTCAGCTTTTGGAGCTGCCCTCCGTGCGTTCATTGCCCCGGGGCTCAAGTTCCGTGGAGCAGCAGCGGCAGCAGCTGGCACTAAATTATATAGGTTTTCTGGCCCCTAAAAAAATGTTTCATTTTTATGCTTGGCGCAACCCCCGTAGAACTAGAATCAATTAAAATGTCTTATTGATATTCAATGGAGAGTTGGAATAATAAACAGCTTATTAGCATCGCAAAGCCACCTCTTTGATGTATCGACAAATACTTGTGTGAGCTTCTGACTGCATTTATTTCAAATAAAATCACAAGCTCTTGTTATCTCAGTGTAATACTTAAATTATATACAACCATTTGGATACCATTCATAAGCTTGAAAGATGAATATAAATGAACATTGCATATTTCAATTAATATAATAGGAAAATTATATTGAACAAAATCTATTAAGTGGAGTACAATTATATACGTGATTTAAAATTTATAAGTACGACATGAAAATCACAAGCTTAGACTAGTTCACAAACCAATGCCCTGCGTAGACTCAAAACGACATACGCGATTCCTGTTTGTTGACTGCAGATGTAAGCAAAGGATAGTCTATATATTTTATGTGGGCAAGGCTTAAAATGTCGAGCCATTTATCAAGAGTTAAAGCATTCGTATGTATATTCATTTATATGCCGGATACACTTGGAATTTATTTTATTTTCCCCACGAGTGTCGTAATTGCAGAGCTGCTGCTGCTTTAGCTTCTGTCACACGCGGCGTATGAGTAATATAACACATTGAAACTCATTAGAGTCCATAAAGCGTCAGTTTGTAGCTTTGTAAAAGCGGAAAAGTAACTTCATTAATTACATTAAATTAAATTATATCTCCGCTCCAATTTGTTGGCGGTATGGTCGGAAGTTTCAACTCGAGTTGATATGTATTCTTTTAATTTTTGTTTGCTTTATACGTCCTATAATTATAGGCAATCGACACATACAGAATGAGACATAATTGCAGCGGGGTTTTGGTTGCCACGCTCGTGACATGGGCACTGGTGGCCTGCAACTTAGTTAGTGGCACCACAGAGGGGCAGGAGACACCATTGGCGCTGCCTGTGGCCGAACTGACGCAACCCACAACAGCCATACAGGGCGAGGTTTGGGAGGAGGACGATCACGAGGTCTTAATACGCAATGAGCGCGGCACAAAGAGTGATGGTAAGTTTGTTTGCCAACACTAATTCAATGGTTGGTTCATTGGTTCAAAACTTGGCAATCTCTGAACTTTGTTTGCATTACATATGCTATTGACAGGACTCTCGTGTCGTTACGGCAAGAATCCATGGACCGAATGTGATACCAAGACCAATACACGTTCACGTACCTTGACATTGAAAAAGGGCGATCCTGCCTGTGATCCCACACGCACCATTCAAAAGAAGTGCAAAAAGGGTGAGTAAATTAATGAAATCAATTTAATAATCGACAAATTGGTATATAAATGATGTCAATTGTGTTTAATTTTATGCATACCTTTGGAAAACTCTTTGCAGCGTGCCGATATGAGAAGGGCACTTGGTCCGAATGTGTCTCAGGACAAATGACTCGATCTGATAAGTTGAAGGCGACCAGTGATCCTTCGTGCGAAGCAACACGCGTCATTAAGAAGAACTGCAAGCCCGGCAAGTCCAAGGATAAGAGCGCCAAGGAGCAGCGTAAGAACAAGGACAAAGGTAGGCAAACATTTCACGTTTACTTAATTGTTTGATGAAAGTAATTGTTTTGCTCAACTTGTTTAGTTGTATTAAAAAAAATGTGTTTATTCCTCTTTTATTTAACCTGCAGCCGCTCGCAAGGGACGCGTCTAAATATTTTTGGTACCAAACTTACTGATTTTTTAAGTGTCAAATGTTAGTTTTTATCCCTGATACTCGTTTTACAATGGAAATATAATACAAGAAACCAAAAGATACAAGAACGTGGAAGTAAAAACGTATTAAATAAACCCATATAGACATTAAATACCATGTATAACCGAAAAGCATTCTATTTGAATACATTTATTAAGAAAATTGTAGTTTTGTTTTTAAACAATCGATATAAATAACAGAGTAAATTTCAATCTAAAAAGAATCTAACGAGGCGCATGCAAAACCCCCCAAAGCGAGATGAATATTTACCAACCATAGAACTAATAAAATATTTACTTTAACTATCAGATCATTTTAAGTGTTCCGTATTCCGATTCAAACCGAAATTGGCGAAAACGGAATTGATTTCTGACTGATTCAGATGAAACGACAGCACTCAATTGTGTTTGCTCAATTTGCGTGTGAAATTGAAATCGGGAACACTTTGAATTGTCGGCATTTCGCAGACTCATCAAATATAAATAGTAACCAGTTGGACTGTTAGATAACATGATAGCCCTGGTATTGTGAAACAATTGTAACTCGAATACTTTCTCATAGATCATTAGCCGAGTTGTTCTTTAAATTATAACTTTATATATGAATGGACAGAAAACCAAAAAAAAAAAGTAAAGTAACGTAAAAACCTTCCCATAAATAAACAAAAGTTATTTCAACATAATTAATGTAAAATGTTTGTCAGAAAAATATCAGCTTCTGTATTTGATCTCAAATAAAAACCAGAGAACAGAAACAGTGGAAAATAAAAACTAAAAAAAAGAAATAAAACCAAACAACAAGTGAATGATTGATATAAGTAAAGCGAAAAAAGGAGAGGAAAAACAAAACAAAAAAATAAATAAATAAATAACAATTTTAGACATACATCAAATGCAACATTTAAAGAGAAAACACTTAGTGTAAATATTGTAAAAAGTAATACAATAGTATTGCAAAGTATTCGTAGTAGCGAGACACAAGATCGGCGAGAAGTGAAGTAAAAAGTGGAGAGAAAAGGTGAGGTGAGAAGTGAAGTGAAGAGGCCATGTCTAGGCACTACGCTGAATGCGGTTGGCATTTTAAAAAACATATACAATACCCCCATCATCAACTTATTTGAATATGATTAATAGTAATAATACTCAAATATACGAACATTCACATTGTCACATACGAACACAAACACAGACGCACATATACACACAGACACAGACACAGTCATAGATATATTCATGTTTTATTGAACTGAAAAGAAATTGCGGAAATGTTGTGCACAATGACATTTTCCGGGAAATGCAACTTACATAACGTAAAACCTTTTATGCGATTGTTGCGGCTGCTGAAAACAGCACAATAATCATAATTACAATTATAAAAATAATAATAATAATTATAATAGAACTTCAAGACCATAGTTCGTCATTTTAATAAAAACTCAAGAAATTGAAAGATTTAGAGCGTTGTTTATGACTTAATGGATTCAAAAAAAAAACATAAACATAATTCTATTCCTAAATACACAAAAGCAAACACAAAACAATAGTTTGATCTAATAGCCCTCACTCAAGTGCAGTTCCAATGCACTGACTATGTATGTGCAGTGTTGGCTAGACAAATACATGCATACATATATATATATATATATATTATATACGTATATACATAAATATTTCATGACGAAACGTACATAACATTAACGGAAATTATTATTTCTATTCTATCAGGAAGCGTACAAACAACATGAACAAGAACAACCACAAGAAAAACAGTAAAGTCATTTGCATAAATACATATTTACATACATAACGTAAGAATAACAAGCAAGACAAAATGAAGAATGAGGAAAACAAAGAATGAAGAAAGAAAAACCAAAAAACCAAAAAAAAAAACAAGTAACTGAACTTACATAAAAATATTATGAATAAAAACTTGACATGAAAATTTCAATAAAATCCAAAGCTAAATGAGTTTTTTCCATAGCTAACCTGTTGTTTTAAAGGTATCCACTCACTCACAATTCCCACACACCCATATACATCCCACATACGGGTACTCGATGGGCAAAGGGTGTATCTAAAGCTGCGCTGAGCCAGTGTAGTCAGAAAAATGCATCCGTGAGATACTCGTGCTTGTGTTTGTCTCATGTATGCGCTGTTTGGCTGCTTGGCTGTTTGCCAGAATGGCGTGAAAAAAGTCATTTATCATCATGCAAATTAGCTTAAAGTCTGGCCACACTTTGCCTGCAGCATAAACAAGGCAATGCCTGCGATAGAACCGCCGCATCGCAGGCAAGAGAAATGTACACAGGCTCTGCCAAGTTATCAGAGCGAACAACAATGAAAACAATTCCGTTTAAGGATTCTCTGCTGCAATTTTCAGCAGGCAATTACCAAAAAAAAAAAAATGAAAACCGAGAAAAAGTGTTTTTTTTTTTGCACAAAAATAGAACGGAGCAGCAACAACAGCGATTAAAAAACAAGCATTAAAAAAAAAAAAAAACGAAAAGATGCAGAAAATAGTTGAATAGAGCGACACTATTTCAGTTTCAATGCAAATTGTTGGCAGGCGCGCCGAACAATGGAGTTTTCGCCTGGAACCTGCGGAAACCGCCATGTTTGTTTACGTTCAACACCCAGAAAGTACATGCACACACACCCATACACATCACACACACACACACATGCATATGCACATGCTGCGAGTGGGAGTTTAAGTGGGTGCCACTGTGTTTGTGTATGTGGAGCAGGATGCAGCGCCAACAAGAGCGAACACTGTGTTCGCTTCAAGTGCCAGACAATATTGTGATAGTTTTTGTCATTATTTTTACCAAGTCAGCATAACAAGAATGCATAGTTATTTTTTTTTTTTTTTTTTGGAATATATTAGATTAATTACAGCACGCCGGGCAACAGCAGGAAAATGTATTTAAGTACAGCCAAAAAGAAATTTAAATCTTTAGCATTTATGTACTATAAATTTCAATGATTTTCGTTTACATTTTAACTGGCAATCAACTCTTTTCCGTATTACAATACCCTCGACCCTATAGCATCATCATTATAGCTCATTAGCTTCGACTGTTAAGCAGCGGCTATATTGCCCTTTTCAGTCCATGTCGTTATTTTTTTTGGTGCTCTTAACTTTGTTTCAAAATTGACTTACAATTTGCATTGCCTCAGGGACAAAACGAATAAAATGGAAACAAAATGAGACAAAGAGCGTAAAAATTGGCGAACATTATTGGCAGTGTGCTCCCAAGATGTGTATCAAAAAATTGTTTATTTTTACTTGGGCATTCAATCATTTATTCAGGACACTGTAAACTTTCGGGTGAGTACGACAACGAGTATAATAATAATTGCTTGGATATAAAGTTTCGCTTCAATGGATATTGAATTGTGAGTGCGCAAAAAGAAGAAGGGCGAAAAGAAGCGAAGAAAGCAGAACGAAGCACGGGGAAAAGTGCTGAGCATGACAATGAACGGAAAACAGATGCTGGCGTATCATAGTAGATAACGCTGAAGGAGTGAGGTCGGGGTAAGGGATAAACAGTGGATTATCACTATGATAGAGAGAGCAAGCGATGTGGTAGTTGAGGCGATTGCTTGGATGTGTAAACAAGTTAAAGTTGGTTGTGCTGTAAATAGATATTCGCCATAAGCTAAATTAACCTTTTTCGGCAATTGCATTCGTTATACGCGAACTCGCAACGCAAGGCAAAAGCTTTACCAAGTTAAGGGATGTGGCATTTTGTAACATTATTCATGCAATAAATCACAAAGGATTCCGCCAGCAGACACTGGGATCTACCAGCGTACGAGCAGCACGAGTACAAAAATAACACTGGCAAAAAATGAGGAGCACGAGTCTAAAAAGAAAAACAGAACAACAGAACAGAACACAACAAACACACGCACACAACTCAGTTTATGTAGAAATGTGCAATAGAAGCGGAAAATCTAGCAACTGGCGGAAGTAGCAGACGGGACGGACTCCTGCTGTGTCTCCACCTCCATCTCCTCCTCTACCACTTTGAAGAAGAAACATGGGGCAGGCACCATGAGGCACCAAGCTAGTGCTGAGCACGTGTACGTGTGTGCACTTGATTGCGGTTGTCTACGAACACAGTGAGTACAGTGAAGCCTCTTTGCTAGGCTGGTCGTTATTATAATGTGTCCGTGTGGCACATTGTTGTGGTCGAAATTATGTTGTTCTTCTCCCTGTGTCTTTACCCTCGCCCTCGCCCTCGTCATCTAAACGTTAACTAAAGTGCATAATGGCTAATTCGGTTGACTGCTGCACATCGCCTGCAAGCCAAGGTCCGGCTATAACTCGTTAAGCCATCATAAAGGTGTGTCCTTAGGGCATGCAATTGACAGTCCCCGAAAGCAATAAAATACCTAAAAGGCCATAAACAATGCGGTAAACTTCTTGTCAGGGACATCTCTCTCCTGTGAAGCACAGGCTAAATTAGTCACCAGGCATCTGCTGTGGATAACTTGAGTGTTTATTATGCGATTGTTATGATATTTGCAGATTACTCACATGTGGATTAATTCATGACGAGTGCGAATACTTAATATTATAGGTTCTGATGTCAGGAGATAAAACATAATTTTTTTATGAGGTTATAAAGATTTAAAAACTCTGTTTTGCTTTCAAAATTGTAATAAATTATTTAAAATAAATACGTATCCAGGTATTTATAAAATTACAAGCAGCTAAGAAACCAAATCTGACATTTATTTTTTCTTGTATTTAGAGAATTCTACTTGGTATACATTTTGTTTAGAAACTGCCATATTTATTTGGCTCACATTTGGTCTGTTGCTTTTTTGTTAACGTTTATTACACTGCCTCTATAAGCTCACAGTTAGAATCAACGACTTTCGTGCACACAGTTGACCCTACTCGCCAGCGTTAACCATAGTAATTCAGATGATATATCATATGGACGTATCAAATAACGAGCTAAATAAGTAAGTTAAATTTCATAAGGCTTTGCTTAGGCTGAGAGAATGAAGGACAAGGGCCAGAAATAGAAACAAAACGAGAAACTCAAGCCATGGCCAGGGCTAAGCCATTGGGATAAACACTTACATACCTAGCCAAAAAAAAAAAAAAAAGAAAAAAAAAACAACAGCATGAAACGAAAATGAAAAACCCCAGAAGGAAAACGTTGGGAAAAAAAGCTTAACAGGATATGTTGGTCAGAAAAATCCAATTACTTATAATTTCATACATGCGGGCAAGTTTGAAAGAGTCTGTGTGCGTGTGTGCAAGTTTGTAGTGTGTGTATTTAGGTGCGTGCACAACGACAAGGGTTACATGCCATACCGGAAAACTCAAGTGTGTGTGTGAGCTGATGTGCGAGTGTGCGTGGGCGTAGCTGCGTTTGTGTGTGTGTGTGTGGAGTGTGTGTGTCGCCGCCAAAGGTAAAGCATGATGGCAGCAAATTAAAGCGCCGTAAACCCTTGCACAGGTCTTGACAAACTGTTGGGCCATATGTGCGAAACCGGCGGCTTTCCGAGTGGATAAAAAACAACAAAAAAACAGAAAAACCTTCAACTGGGAAACGGGGAATGCAGGATCGGGAGAGATTGCGGTGGTCTACAAAACGGAGGGGCGTAAGCAAATTCAACTTAATCATAATTAAATTAACACGTTCCAAAGTTGCTCACCGTCGACACCGTGACGACAACAGCAACGACGCTGAAGCTAAACTGGGTGTGGAAAGTGTGTGTGTGTGTGAGGTGGGTGTGTGAAAAACTCTGCACTAATTTGAAAATAATAGAATGCCATAACTCAGGTGGAGGACAGAAGAAGATAAGCAGAGAGAGAGTGCATTTGATATAGATGTCATCGAACATTCATTTGCGAAGTCCCAGCAGACTGCGAATACGACTGCGTCTGCGGCCGAGACGTCAGAAGCAAAGCGAAGCGGCAAAGAGTTACGGACTATGGCAAGGAGTTAACGCCTAAACCGTTAGGGAATTGGAGCCGCATACTTCTGCTTCTAGGGCCAAGTATATATATGTACATGTATATTTATATAGTATGTATTGAGGCACGTATGCAAAGCAATTCGCAGAACTGGCAATTTGATACTTGACATTTGTTGCTGTCGGAACTGAGGATGGTGCTGCCAGACGACAGTTGGAACTGGTATTGGGTCCATCTGGGGCATAACTTTTAATATTGCAGATGTAGGAAAAAGCAAGAAATGCAGAAGAAAGAGAGAAAAACGAAATAACATACTGTGCACATATAGACATAGAGTCGAATACTTGTCGTATGTAATCATTTCACTCGACGTGTCGCCAGTATCATGTTGCAATTGAATTTGATTGTGAGTCTGCGAAAAATTTATGTGCCGCATCGCATCGCTCTTTCCGTGATGTGTACGACATTTGCTGGGTTTGCGCGGTTACGAAGCATCCATCCCGTCATCTAGCCATCCATCCATCCAGCCCTCCAACATGGTGGAGCATTCGTCTATCCATTGGCAGGGATCGCATATCAGCAACGTCATCTCGAACATGACGCTGCAGTCGCTGTCGTAAGTTATTGCACTGTCCATATGCTATTATCGGAAATAAGTAAATTATTATTGAATCGCATGACGCTACACATAGTTTGCCACCACGCAAGATGGATAGCCACGGCCAAGGCATTGTTTAGCTGCATTAGCCCGGACTTTGTTTGAGTGGTCATTGCACTGTTTAAACGCTACCATGAGCACATATCAATAACGCCAAAACGCCAGAAAATCCCCGTGAAAATCAAAGCGGGTGGTTTTGGTTTGCCATAAAAAAAAAAATAATAAAATCAGCTAAAAGAAAAAGCAGAAACAACACAAAAAACGCAGCAGCAGCATAGCAACACAAAGTAAAGAGGAAACTCTGAGAAAATCTGAGATACAATTTCCCAGCAATTGAGCAAAACAGAGAGCACAGAGCGAGAGAGAGAGAGAGAGAGAGAGGCAGGCAGCGCGCCGGCGCAGAGAGTGACAGCACTGTCCAGAAATGTAGCTGATAAAACAAAAAAAAAGTGGAAGATGAATGTGAATTCAGCTCATGCGCAGCAAAGCCCAGCACAACAAGAAAAACAAACGAAGAAAACGAAAAACAACAAAAAAATGTGAAGCGCAGCATATGAGAATATGAGAATTGTATTTAAAGCCAGAGGAGCCAAGTTGTTTACTGTCTTTGCTGAGGCAACGCGAACTCTGCACATAAACAAACAAATCTTGTCGGGCTGTCTGAAAACCGCGCAGCCTTCATCCTCCTCCTCCTTCAGCTTAGCCTGTAAACAGAACTGCCTGGTCAGGCACACGCACACACACACACACACACAGACAAAAAACTGAAAAATAAACAGAGAAGCAAAAAGAAAACCTAGCAGACTTATTTACATATACCAAATATATAGATATGTGTGTATGCAAGTACGTATATAAACTGAGAAGGTTTGTCACACAATCTGCAACTACGCATATATACCCCACTGTGCAGAGTATTGTATGTCCACCTTATAGAGATCATGCAACGCAACGATATTTTCTGTTTCTCCGGTCTTCCATTCCACCTGGCTGCCTGGTCCGAAGAGCCGACTGAATGACGGCCTAACGACTGCACTGTCTGCCTGCTGCTTGAGACTGTCTCCCCTATCAAATCCAATTTTTATTTTGTTTCTTTTGCTTTTCTGCTTTTCTCAAAAACACAAAAAAAAACAGCAACAACAACAGCAACAACGAGAATGTACAGCGCGTTGTCCAGTTTGGCGCTGACTTGATTCTGACACACTCAACACACATCATTGAGCGTTTTCACTCAAAAACTCGTTTCCCAATCGCAAGAATTCTTGTGTGGATCTGTGCTTGAGTCTGTACTATGGAAGCGAACCCTGCTCTGCCCTGTTACACAATTTGTATGCAGTCTTTTGTTTACATTGAAACTTTCTTGACCGTTCATAAGTCACTCTGCTTATCGCCGTCCCTATACACGAAAAATTCATTCAGCTCTGTTTCTTTATTTCTTTATAAACATGCTCACTGGATATGGTGTGGCCTGAAAAAATGAATTAATTATAACTACAACCTTGTGGGTCTCACAAATAACAGCGAGTCAGCGACTTACCACAAAGGAATTTCAGATTTGTTTTGCTATAAATTGTTTAGTCAGTACTCTTTTAATCGTTTTGTTTATCCATTCTAATTTGATGAGCTGTTAATCATTGTTGAACTTTTTTATCGTTGGCTTTTTGAAGGAATATCACATGCGCTGCTCTTAACAGTATGTTAGTAAACTGTAACTGCAGAAAGGGTTAACAGCAGGACATGGCAAATGTTATTATGCCAATTTTACATTGCCAATGAACTGCTCTGTTATTCTGTTTACCTCAGGATTATTTCGACATGTTAATAAAAATAATAATTACATATTTATCATTATGAATACAATACAAATGATTTCGGAACTATTTAGCAGAGTAAGTGTTGATGTTTTATTGCTAAATCAAAATACATTTTCGTTCTGTAAAGTCGCTGTTAATGCAATTAAAGAGGGCTGCCTTAAGCATGCCTTTATTTGTAAATTGGTTCCTTGTCCATCCGCTATCACGTGCTTAAGATCTCAAGTTTTCAGTTCTTATTATAGAATTGTAAATAAACTCTTGGTGCTTGCGCTGATTATGTTGTACACATCCGAGATAAATATGTATTGTATATGTGTATGTCTGAGTTTATGTAGTCGAGAGTAGAAGTGCTATTTAATGCTTACTTATATAAACTGGGGTTTATATTGCTTTTGGTCTTATCTGAAATGACATGCATTCAGTTGCCATCAATCATGCGGGGGGAGCCAAGTAGCAGACGCAACACTGTACAGTGCTGAGCTGATGCTTGTGGCGCTTGCCACGCCAGCTGCCGCTAAGACGCCGCGCCGCACGCAGTGTTGTCGTCGCAGTTGCTCCACAATTTAATGAGAAATGTCAGTTCGGTTATTGATAAGACTAAAACTGTCATATATTAGCTCGTAAATTCTGTTTATGTATGGCAAAACAAATACAGATGGATGCAACGAGATATCGACCACCGAACTCATCCAACTCAATTGGCATTTTCGCTCAGTGTACGCGCATTGAGTGTGTGTGTGCTGCAAGCTGAGTTATTTTCTTGCTTCTCGTATTTCAAGTGTTGCTTGTTACTTGCTGTCTGCTGTCTGCTGCTTGTTGCCTGCTGTCTGCCTGCCTGCTGCCGCTGTCGCTGCTGCTGCGCCACCAGCACCAGCAACGGCGGCAGCAACCACACTCGCAACCACTCAGTTCTCGCAGAGCTCTGGACAGTGTCGATCGGCAGCGCCAGCGGGCAAACGCGTGTGTTTCTTCAACTGCAAAACGCAAAAAGCAAAACGAAAAGAAACCATTTCACAATTCTAGCAGGAATTGAGTTTTCACCGTCGACGCGTTTTCAGGGATTCACTTTAGAGCACCTATCTTCAGGTCCCTGCTCTGCTATTTCGCTGTGTATATTTGTTCAGTGTGTTCGATTTGTCTCGTTGCGCGCGCGCGCAGCAAATAAAAAAGTCCTTAAACACAAATATCAGAGAGAGTCTGTCCACCACTGACTGACTGTCTGAGTGTGGTTTGTGGTCGAGTGTGGAATTGAGTGCAAATTCCAGTTAATACCGAATCTACTGAAATCAAGTTGATTACCCTCTGAAGCCAGTCAACGCGGTCTGCAGCACAACACCAAGACAAAAGGTAACTTTCAAAGATATGTGAGCTGTTTCTTTACGGAATTTGAGGAATACAGAAAATAAAGCAGAAGAAGAATTTACAAATACTCTACGTGCCGTAATCCAAATACACTTGCAGATCGGTTTACTACAAGCAGCTGTATAAGATTATAAAAATATATTTCAGACCTTTTGAAAATCACGATTGTTCTTAATAAAAACGCTATTTATTTGAAGTCTGCTATAACATTATAGGTAGGATATTTTACTAAATGTTATGTGGTTCATAAATTTATATACAAGCTGAACTAACATCAATCTTCAAGCTCAGAACCTTCACCTCATCTTCCTCTATTTTCAGCTAATGAACATAAAGTGAACTCAATGCCAGATATTTACTCGTAGTACTATAAATATTATTACTATAGAACTTATCGTAAACCAAAGTAATATCTGTAGCGTACACATAACTCGCTTCGACTGATATCTGTAACGGAAAGGGTTGAATATAGTATAACCCATAAGCGCACTTCATTCACGAGCAAATGCGACTTGAGCATCAGTCGACAAGTCGAATTACCATAGCTTCTATAGCGTCGAAGAGATTTGCCATGTCGTTTGGCGTTGCTATGATTGCCAAACGACTGCTAACTGTCTGTCAGGCTGTGAAGCTGTAATGTTTGTTGTCGTGTTGTTTTGTTGTCAGCTTGTTGTGATTGTCAGGTTGTTTTGGCTGTCTCGACAAGATTTCGGCTGTTCGTGAAAGTCTGTTGAAGGCGCACGAGCGTTGCGACAGTTATTTAGATGTGTGGGAAAGTTGCAAGCAGCAGACAGCAGAAAACTGCACTTGCAACTGCAACAGCAGTTGCAACTGTAACTGTAAATGCAAATGCGTCTTAGACAGCATCAGCGACATCTCGGATTTTGCTTATAATGTCTTTATCTGAAGCATGGAACGGCGACCGCCGCTCGACTTGCCTGCCACTTAATTAACATGCTGTTGCAACAATGCACGCAAATAACTTCATCTCCAGCAATTGTTTCTTTTTATTTTCCTTTGCATTGTCAATTGCAATCGCTAAGCCATAACAAACGATTCACAGTATAAGTCGCAATTCCATTCCGCAACTGGTTTCATTTGCTTCACATAGAATCTTGTTTATCTTAAGTTCGCCTCGATTTTTCTTTGCTGCTGCTGCCTCTCTCTCACAACTTTTGCTGAGTTTCAAATACACTTTTTATCACGCGCTTCGTATTTGTCTTTTTCTTTTCCTTGGTGACTTTGCAGTTTTGGGTGTTGAATCAAAAAAAAAAAAAAAAAAACATATATAAATAAATGAAATAAAATTTGTTTTTTCTGCACTTTCATTCGATTGAAACTTATGCCAATGCCAGGCCATTGTACGCGCTCTGATCACGTTAGCTCATATTCCGCATTATTTGTATAATTCAAAAGTTATATAAAGTTGTGAAGAGCGAAACCGACTGAAAGAAAGAAACTGCGCTTTGTCTGCTTTTTTTTGCCTAAATGCCCCTTGACTTTTCGACGAATCTATTGTGAGACGGCAACAGCAAAAGTCCGAAAGAAAAAGAGAGAGAGAGAAAGAGAGTCAGTTGCTCTTTGTGTGTCAAGCAAGGACAAGTAGGCTATTGTATGGTTTCCCAAATTTCTTGTGCCCCGAAACATGAGTGGCAAAACAAAAGAATCGCATACAGGGTGCCAGCTAGGCGCACAACCTTGCCACAATTTTGTACCTGTGCCACTAAGAAATTTGTGTCGCTGACTGAACGAAGCTCTGCTCTTAATGGGGTTGCCAACAACGGAAGCAGAGCGCCATGAGGAGGTGTGGGGAGGGGGCGGGGGAGGGAGAGTACTTTGCACACAGGTATGAGTAAATGCGTTGTTTACACTCGAATGCATTAGATCCACATAGAAACCATAACCCCAGAGGGTTGGGGGACAGTTAGCTACCCATTTGGCGTACTTTTGTACAACGTGAATTCACGCGGAATCTTTAAACGTTTAGCTGAATTTAATATCCGGGTAAGCTTAAGTGATTTTTTCGTTCGCAGCCGCAGCATATATCATGTGTTTATACGTTTGCAGATAGGGATATTATGCGGTCTGTTGTGCTTTTAGCTGGCACACTAAAAGCGTGGTATGGCAAACAACAAACAGCTAAGCCAATTGGTAATATGAGTGGGTCAGGACCTGCTGGCTAAAAGGCACAATACTTCTGTGTGTGTGTGTGTGTGAATGCTAGCTAGTATTGTCGCTAAAGAATGTACATAGTACTCGGTTTTGTTCTCGCCGTCTTACTCCTTTTGGCGGGGGCCCAGGATATTGCCAAAACACAAGCGTTCTTTTGCCTATCCTTTGTGAATTTTCAATTGTTCTGTGACCACAAATAGTTTCGCCGAAAAAAGACGGGTTGCGGGCTTGGCCTGAGTAAACAATGGCACTACACAACTTGGTTAACTGCAACAGGGGGCGGGACACGCCCTCGACCCAGTCTTGTATGTGTGTGGGTGTGAAATTCTAGGCCAACATAATATGCATAGGCTGGTTCCGTATCTATATTTGTCCGTGCTCGTCTTAAGTTTTAAACGATCACTTTATCATAGGCTTGAACAGTTTTAACATTTCCCAGTGAAAAAAATTGATGATCAAATAATAATAAATTATTCTTTTAAATTTAAAAAATTAAATTTTTTTTTAGCAAATATTTCTTCCTTCTTGCAAAGTCGTTTTTGGAGTTCGTCTTCAATTTGCAATAACTCAAGGCATTTAAGAAAACACTTTATTTTTTATTTGGGGGGCCGCACAATTGTTTTCTTTGTGCCAAGTCGTGTTGACTGAACCCAACACAACTGTACACAGAAATCACAGAGCGTAAATAAGTTGATGGGGTTGTTCAATATGCGCGAGAAAAAAATGAAAGCAATGAAAGAAAAAAGTCAAGGAATGAACCACGCTTGAATGGGACTCGGGATAAGGAAGGACAGGTACTGCTATATAATATATAACGTACGGTAAAGGCGGAAAAATCAATCAATCAGCTAGCTAGGTAAACAAATATTTAAAATGCAAAAGTAAAACAAATTTCAGTCAGCTGCTTGACAGCAAAATAAGTCACAAAAAAAATATATATAAAGTAATTCAATCTTCCATCAAATGAACTCGAAAATTAACTCGCCTTCCACAGGGGTTATCGAACTTCAGAACGGTTGGGGGGCGGGGGTGGATGGTGTGACGACGAATTGCTGTAAAAAGCAACTGGGGAGCCTTGCAACCTCTTATCAGCAAACCACAATACAAAATGCAGAATAATTTCTTTATATTGCGTAAAATTCTTTGCTGTTGATTGTTAAATTGAAGTGTCATATCTTTGCCCAAAACGATTCACTTGTATTTTATTTTATCGAGCACAGCTATGCCAGTTATTTTTGTGTCACTTTTCACAGTCTGCAATCAGAGTTGCCGCTGAAGGAGCGAGCAGCATGATGGTGATGTAAGGAAGCGGTTTCAACTCAGAGTTTATTTATTTTTTATTGACATTCCCAAGGCTCAAGTCCAAAAAGACGCTTTCGAAGATATCAATTTGATAAATTACTTCCGCTTTATTTATCACGTTTATGAGATTATAAGTAGAATTCATAAATAGCAGACAATGAGTCCAACCATCATTAAGATAAATATCAGTCTTAGTAAGTTGAGAAATATTCTAAATATTTCTAGAGCATGTTTGTGAGTCCAGCATAGACTCTCTTGTCACCTGGCAATTGTTTTAAATTGTATATCGTTTGCGACGTGTTAGACCTGCATTATAAAATCCATAAATAACTTGATATTTCATGTTTGGTATTTCATATTTGTTATTCCATACTCCTTTTTCTACACAATCTCCCACCGAATAGGTCAAAATAGTCAAATGGTCGAAGTTTGAAGTTCGCTTTCTTGCTGAATTCCTTTTCGGAATCAAAGCAAAATATTTTTGCACAATTTGTGCAAGCAAAGCTCCTACGTGCTGCTGTCCAGGGCCAGCTACGTGACGCTCTGCACAGCCCAGGTGCAGCGCACAGAAAGCAGAAAGCAGCAAAGAAAGCAACAGAGGCTGAATTAGTTCTCCAACTGGGAACTGTGAACTGGGAGCTGTGAGCTGTGTGCTATGAGCTGGCAGAACTGTTGTGCACTCCCATGCTCACTCAATTATTTATTGCATTATAAGTTGTTATTGTTTTTGATACATTCGTTTTGGAGCTCTTTGGCGTTTGCCTTTGACTTTCCAGCAGTTGGCTTCGCCTTGAACCAAGTCCAGGCGTCAATTAGTTAAGTGAAGCAAACCAATTGCAATTGCTGGCACTAATGAAAGATATATCCGTTCCTCCCCCAGCACCATAACGAGCCAAAGACCCAGACCTCAATTGCATTCACACATGTCTCGGCGACTTGACAAAAAACTGCAAAATGCATTGCTGCAATGCTTTTGAATAATTTATTCAGTGGAATTGCCGTTACGTCTGCCAACACTTGCATTTCTTTTGAAGCAGGAGTTCTTATACATACATATATTTGTATATAGTACAATATACGACTGCTGAATGCTGGCTGGATTCGTGCAGTCAGTCAGTCCAGGGCAATTTTACAGCAGTCAACTTACCCATAAATTATCTCAATTATTGCCTTTGAAATGAACGAAAGCGATGCGCTGGCAGCTTCACATGCTCGCCAGATGTTGCTGCAACGTGCGGCACGAAAATGTCAGATACTGCATGATTTCTCGGATTTAAAACATTTCCCTACCGCTGATACCCTTGCTGCAGGGCATTTTAATTGTGTCACGCATTGCAGCGAAGGCAGCGCAGAAGCTCGAAGCTAATAAATAAGTAGATTATGTGATTCAAGCTATTCTAGATCAATGTCTGTTAATCAAAATTATAGTATGGCTAAATAAAGTATTAAAACTAGACGCAATCATAACCATAGGCATAAAACTGTTTGAATTAAAGCTATTAATAATCTGGATGCATAAATCTAATATAAACTTCCGCTAGAGCATTTCATCTTCGGCATATTAAAATCTATTTTTTTCTGTTTTATTCGAGTTTGCTTTTTGGAACGGTCTCAATTTTGTTTGGTATTGTCCAAATTAATGCGCACACATGGCGGTGTTTTTATATGTGTTTGTTTTGTTATTGTTGTGGTTGTTGCTGTTGTGTGTTTAATGCTTGTTGATTTAAATATGCGTTCAGCGTTGTCCAATTGAAATTTTTATACAATTTTATATATATTTTCCCAAATTGTATTCATTAGCCAGGCATTGATGCACCGACATGTTGATAAAGCCAATTGCGTGTGCATATATACATATATGAATGTAAACATCAATTACCTAATACTACGTGATATTATTAGTACTATTATTTAAAGTTCAGCTCAAAAAGTTAGTTGAATATTTATTTAATATCTGCTCTGTCTCTCACTCCCATTTCATGGCGGCTAATTGACTTTTGTGAGTATCTCAACAAAACATCAAATTGGATCGAATGACTGAACTGGACCCAACTTACAATTACAATTAACATCAGTTGTGAATGCTTCAATGGGCTGTATACTGTATGCTGTGGGTGGTTGAAGTGGGTGGCTCTGGGTGGTCGAGCAGACTTTCGGTGACTTTATTTATTGTGAATTGTGTGAATGGGAATGTGTGTGTGTTTGCGTGTGTGTGTTTGCGTGTGTTTGTTGGGCATTTTAATTGAAATTGCGTATCAAGCATTAATTTCATTTAACATTTCATGGGACAGCCGTCACGATTTAACTCGGGTTCAACGTATTTTCCAACTATCCAGCCCATGGGCCCGAGGGAGGAGCTGACAGGCGCCTGTTAGTATGCAACAGTTTTTTGTGTAACATAAACTGGACAGTTGAATGTGAGTGAAGGAGTTTGCTCGTTGGCCAGATAGCCTAGATAAAGTTAAATCTACACTTCAAGTGTTTGATGCGAGTGCATCTGCTCGTTAGTTGTTTGCGAAGAGTTTCCGCCTCTTTGGTCATCGCTAGTTGCAGCTGAGTTGCTGTAAAATAGACTTTATAATAGGCCCAAACACTATAAAATATTTTCTTCAACTTGTTTTGTAATTTGTTATACCCAGTTTTCCAGCTCGTTGGTGCAGGGTATTAAACTGATATTTTTATAAACTTAATTAACCATTACATGTTTATGCTTTCAGAGCAATAATTTTTTTGTAAAATTAATTATTGATAATTTAAGGCAGTTAATTCGCGCTTGTTAATCGCATAATAGATAACTAGGAATTTCACACTGGCCCCAGCAACCCGCAGCTGACCTGAAAGTGTGGTATTACTTGTGGCTGGTCAAATATCATCATCAACATCAACAGCAACAGCAACAAGATGATGCTTAATATTTTAGAACTTTAAGCTTGTTTATTAAAAACTCTTCTCATCTTCAGGTAGACGGAGTTGAAGTTGCCGCTTTTGGGGTTCTCTTTCTCTATTTCTGTCTCTCTCTCTTTCTCCCTCGTCTTTATTTTTGGCGTTGTTTTCGGTTTCGGATTCCTTTTTATGTTTTTTTTTTTTTGTGTGTGTTTCGTTGCTGTTTTACTTTTTGGGGTCTAAGCTAAAGTTTTCCACTTAAAGGTGAAATGGCTGCTACTAGTTTTGGGCTTTTTCAAGTTGGCAGTTGCTCGCCGGTCGCTGTTGCTGCTGCTGTTGTTGGCTTGTTGCAAGTACAGCTCGTACTACATATTGTTGAAATGTTTTGTGGCTCTTGTGCCTTGGCTCTTGTTGGTTAGTTTTTTTAGTTGCTTAGTTTGTTGTAAGTAAGTTTTTGCCTTTATATTGTGTTTGTTCTTTGTTTTATCGTTATTTATTTTTTTTTTTTTTTTTTTGGGGCAGCTTCTCATTGTACTTCATTTATGCAGTTGTTGCGGCATTTTCTCTCGAGTTTGCCGCACACAAGTCCTTAAAATTTCAACATAAATAGCTAATTTGCTTTTGAAGCAGCTTTTGTTTATTAGTTTGCTTCACTAATCCTTCAAGCTATGCATATCAAGTTTGCCTGCCTGTCGACTGCCGCCTGCCTTGGCAAAATTGATCGAAATTCTCAACCGTATTTGTCGCCGTTTCTCGCACACACAGCAAAAGCACAGATATTTGATAATGAATGCAAATGAAATTCTTTGTAAATACATTTTGTGAGCAAATTTTATTCAGAAAATCATAAAGGCAATGCGCAAATATACGCACAAATTTGACTCGGAGCTCAGAACTTGAAGCTTGATGCTTGTTTGTTTATTGTAGGGAATACTACGGGGTAAACACAAATACTGAGAACTCTTTTCATTGCGTGGCGGCTGTGAGTGGCTGGCTGCTGCATGCTTGGGTTGACTTTTGGGTGGCTGAGCGAGGCGTTGTTGTCGTAACCCAGATAACGATAACGTCACAAACAGCAAACCGGAACCCTGAGAAGGGGGGAGGGGCGAAGCAGACGACTTGCACGTGAATTAGCAGAGACAATAGCCCATAGCAATGCAAAAACCAATTAAATGTGAGTGTAGATGCCAGTTCCACACACACACACGACAGAGACAGACAGAGACAGAGAGATAGAGAGAGAGAGAGGGACAGCAACAGGACCAGAGACAAGTCAGTGGGATAGTGGATCTCTATAAGGTGTTGCATATGTGGGCATAGAATTGATGGGCCAAGTTATCTGCCGCATCAAACAAAAGCCATACGAAAAGCAATCAAACAATAAAAGTAGTTGTTGTCCAAAACAACCTGGCACGCCTACTCCGCCGCCCCCTTTACGACTGTCGCTCTCAACTCAACGGGGTCCGGGGGTTGTGGACTAGAGCTGGAACTGTTATGGTCTGTTCTCGTCTGGTCTGGCCTGACTTTCTGCCTGCCAAATGCCACACAATGGCAATGACAAATTTATGCGCCGCACGTTGTTCAGCATATCCTGCCACATACATTGCCATTGCAGTTCCATACACACAACACACACGTACAGTTGCAATTAAAGCGTTTGGCAGACAAAGGTTCGCCGCTGTGGCAAGTGTCGGGTTTTTGAGCCTACAGATCACTGGCCGAGTTTGCAGCCATTCCAAATGAAGTGCATTCTGGCCTGGTTTTTGGATGTAGAATTTTTTGCACTAAATTTACGACTGTAAAACTCCCGGGATTAATTGAAAATTTGCTGCGCAGGATTTGTTGCTGTGTGTGTGTGCGTGTCTGTGTGTGTGGTTTGGCGTGCAAACCAATTTACCGACTTGATCAGAACTATTTACAAATCCAGCAATTTTCTAGTTGCAACTTCAAATTGCATAACTAACAAAGTGCCAGCTGCCAACACGTATCAGCCATAATGGGCAGAAGTAGGAGGAGGAGGAGGAGGAGCGGGGACACTCTTATTGCCCCGGGAACTGCAGCAGTGCGGCCATGCGAAGAGAGGCTCAGCCGGAAGCAACTCATGACAATTAAATGCAAGAAATTGCAATAGTCAACCAGTTGGAAAGAGAGCCGACAATGGGTGCGAAAGGGACACAGCACAATGCGAACGAGAGAGAAAATAGAAGCTAAGAGCAATGATTTGAAGTACTAGTTGTGGAAAATGCAGTTGCGCAGAGCCAGAAACAATTTGATACAATTAGATTTTAAAATTTTCATTTGAAAGACATTACAACACGTTCGCTCTCCGTTCGCTGTTGCAGCGCAGTGTTATAACACTGGTCAACAGCATCACAGCATCACAGCAATGGCAACAGCAATAGCAACAGTCACATCAACAGCAAAAGTAATAGCAACAGCAGTTGCGGTAGTAAACTTGCAATCTAAATGGCCGGGCTTAAAGTTTGTTTGTTGCTGTTGCCTTTTCAAGTAGCTGCTTGGTTGACTTTTAATTTCGCAAAGTTGGAAATAAAGCAAAGCAATTAGTTCAAATTGAATGCCGACTCGGTAACTTCCACACTATATATATATATGTGTGTATATATAAGTCGCCCTAAGTTTATAGGGAAACTTTGCTGTATTTATGGAAAGAATTATAGTAACCGCACTTTTATTTTTCTAATTAATCGCAGCTTAATAATGCTGTCTACATCCACAAGTTTTCTATTTAAGGTCTATTTAGCGAAACATTAAATTTCGCCTGTCGCTTTATTTATCTTGACATTTGGGAATAAGCTAAAAAACAAAGGTCAAAGGTCTTAAAATAAAAAGGCTAAAAATATCTTGGGAAATAAATCAATACAATTTTAAATAATTAAATCAATAGGCTTATTATACCCGCTACCCATAGGGTAGAAGGGTATTATAGCTTTGTGACTTCAGGAAATGTATGTAACAAGCAGAAGGAAGCATTTTTCCATAAAGTATATATATTCCTGGTCAGGGTCACCAGCCGAGTCGATATAGCCATGTCCGTCTGACCGTCTGTCCGTCTGTCTGTATGAACACCCAGATCTCAGAGACTATAAGAGCCAGTATTGGTGTATGTCCTACGCAGATCAAGTTTATTTTAGATTTTTGCCACGCCCCTTTCCGCCCAATAAAATCGAAAAAAAAAACGATTTACTAGCGCAATTAAAGATAGAGTCTCGAGTTTTGGTACATTTGAAGATAATAACAGTCTTGATGATTCCCGAGAATTTGGTCGCGATCGGATAAAAAACTTGGAAGTTATTCAGAAAACAGTTTTGTATGGGAAAATCCATAGGCAGCTGGACGTGGAGTGTTTCTGGTGAACAATGTGGCCGTGCATGGTATATTTTATACTTTATGCGATATTTAGGATGTGATGGAATATGAATGTACAAATATACCAAAAATACCAAAAATACTGTTTGGTATATTTTTGTATATTTGAGATGGCTAGCGGGTATATCACAGTCGAGCACACTCGAGTGTAGCTTTCTTACTTGTTAAATTATGGGTTTGAGTTCCTTATACTGATTAATTAGATTTGGAACCAAAATCTAGCTCAGCAATTTGCACTAACTTCCATTCATTCTTCTGCTTGAAAGTTTATATACCGGCACCAAAAGAAATTGAGGATTTTAAATTCCTTTTATTCTAGACATTGCATAGTATTTTCATTATTCTTATTGACATGATTATGAATAAAATATGGAATTGAAATGTGCGAGGTATTTGCCGTTTGTGCACGCTCCTCTGCGCTGTTGATATTGGCTGCATAATAAATGTTTACTTGAATCTGAAAATTGTTGCTTTTAAACCGTATTTGCTTGGCAAACTTGGCCAAAGTTTTGACAAAGTCAAGCGCGGCTCTAATGTAAGTTTAAACATCACTTGAAGAGCGATTTAAGATCACTTAAAGCTGTGTACACAACTTACAACGATTGTGTCGAACGAGCAACTTTAAATGCCTACTTTATGCGAGGCACACTTTAAAGCGAGCGCTGCGTTGGCCTGGTTTAACGTTGAGGTAACAAAGTGAGCTCGATTCGGACTGGATTATCTACCGTTTTGTGGTCGTCGACTCATTATCTGCATTGTCATTTTAATTTCAGATTTTCGCTTGTGATTTCTGGGCAGGAGCACGTTCTCGGTCAGCAGCAGTAGCAGCAGCTGAAATGAATCTCTTAATAACATCCGCGCCCGCACGGGCGACGTTGCTCCATTTCGTGCTGGTCGCATTGGCGCTGATGCCAGCGTTGATTTATGGCCACGGTCATCATGGCAATGGCAAAAAGCATGCCATCGCACTGTCCGAACTCGCCCACGGCGCGCACTTGGTAATGGAAACCCACTCGGGCGATGTGCATGTTCGACCAGCTCGCGAGGCTTTGCCCGAGGAGGTAGCATCTCCCGCTGCAGCTGCAGCTGCAGCTACACCACAGCCAGCGAGTGGGGCAACTGTGGGCGGTGGCGGTGGCGGTGGCAACAAGCGTGTGAAGAACAATAATAAGAATAAGGCAAATAAAGCACAGCATCAGATGCAGCATACCGGGGGCTCTGGACGTCGTGCTGGCTATAAGAAGTCTGCCGTGCTCAATCGAGAGGAGGAGCAAAACAACAGCAGCAGCAACAGCAACATGGTCACAACCACAACAATGGCAAGCAACAGCGACAACTGCCAGTGCATTCCCAGCATCGCAACGGCAAAAGATCTGGAGCCAAAAAGGCATCCGAAAAAGGTGAGTAGAAATGTGTAGCATACTTTTAGGAGCTAATGGCATTTTGAGCATATTTGAGCATATTTGAGCGAATATTGGTATTTGATTTACACTCGAGTTAGCCGCTGAGTTATAGGAAACGGCCGCGCTGCGACTAAATCATAACTGAAAATGGGCTAATAAACAACTGTGCCACAGTGAAATGAAGATTTATCAGTTATAATTAAGGCAAAACAGCGTCTGAAGGAAGAAAGCCGACAAGCATGCGAAAGTACCCTACTCAAAATTGGCCCAAATATCTAAACTGCTTTGGCATTTAAATTCATGCTTTTAATATAAAATACACATGTACTGCAGACAGGATACAGAAGGATACAAGGCACACACACACATATGTGGGTGGGTGTGTGTGTGTATACTCTTAGTGTATGTTGAATACGTTGAATGGTCCTTATTATTTCCGGCTACAAATCCTCAAAAGGTAGTTGGCGCCCAAGGCAAGTGACGCATACAAACGACTAACTTAACAGAGGTTTTACATTAACACACACACACAGAAAGGACTCGGGCACACACACACACACACATACAAACACTCATTCGCTGTGCGGTCGCATACTAAATTAGGCATCTTTGTGGGCACAGTCTGTTGTCGACTGCCAGGTTTTGTGGATATTGCGAAATTGGGCATTATGCGAAAGGAAATGGTCAGACAATGAGATGTAGGACATCAACCAGATATCCAACAAATAGCTAAAACAATTTTCTTACATTTTAAAAAAGGTTTACTGACATCTCTCAAGCTTTACCTACTTTAACTCTTGCCTTTTGCCCGCTTCGATGCTTTATTTATTTTGTATAAGACATAATAACTTCATACGTATGCACACATACCCATGTGTATGCCACATACATATATGTATATATTTCATTCCCAGGTACGACCTGTCACTATACAAAGAGCTCCTGGACGGAATGCGATGCCAAGACCAATATGCGCACGCGTACTCTATCTCTGAAGAAGGGACAGTTGGATAACTGTCTGCCCACTCGAACCATGCAGAAGACCTGCAAGAAGGGTAAGCAAATGATGCTTAAGGTTGTCATTTGCCTTGATTAAGTTACATGGCATTAACATACCAAATAACATTATTCAATTAAGTCTCCTTGATTTCTGTTAAAAGATGCAAACGCTCATCATCAGTTAAACAGTAAAATCAACATTTACATATCATTTGTATATGGATCGCTTTCATTCCTTTTAACGCCAACACACTTCTTCACTAACATTATTCAATTAAAGCTGATTCAATTATCTCTACTTGAAGATTCTATCAACAACACAAGTTTAATT
The DNA here is from genome assembly GCA_035047445.1 of Drosophila siamana. Classification (NCBI taxonomy): domain Eukaryota; kingdom Metazoa; phylum Arthropoda; class Insecta; order Diptera; family Drosophilidae; genus Drosophila; species Drosophila siamana. Next base: position 346,281 of record JAWNPP010000007.1, on the reverse strand, counting down.
TGTTCACCCCTTTTTTAGCCTGTCGCTACGAGAAAAGCCCTTGGTCCGAATGCATTGCTGGACAGATTACTCGCGAGGACAAACTGAAGCCATCCGAAGACGGCAGCCCACAGCCCAACTGTAATCCGGTGCGCGTTACGAACAAGAAGTGCAAGTCTGCTGGAGCTGGAGACAGACACGCAGCTGGCGGTGTTCGCTCCACCAAAGAGCGCAAGCCTAAGGAAAAAGGTAGAAAACCGAAGACAATAAATCTCGGCAGTAAATTGACCTGAAATATTTACAGGCACTCGTCGTACATCGCCTCAGGCTTAAGGAGACGGTTGTCAATCGTCAATCGATGTAAATCAAAAAAGTATTTAGTAACATCACATTTAACATTTTGTAGCAATAATTTTACAAAAATGAAAAACAAACTGTTGACTAGCCGCAAGGCCAGCTCGAACAAAGTATCCATAATAAATACAAAGTATAAAAATAAATTTCTATTTTTATAAAGATTTGAAAATAAATGCTGCCATTGTCTTCCCTTCATTTGGACCAATATAAAATTGTTTAAATTTTATTTTTCTGCAATATCAATTTGCATTTGCTTGAGAATCAATTACGCTGCATTCAACTGCAGTCACAATAAATACGAAATGGGCGATAAAAATGGGGGGCTTGTAAATAAAAAAGAGTTAAACGCAAATCATATTGATAAAACACTAAAAAAAAAACTTATTAATTCTAATGGCGTGCGGCATTCGAGTATCTGCTTAGTCACCGTTGGAGTAACCCCCGTTATTGCCGCCAAAGGAGCCACCTCCGCCACCTCCTCCTCCGCCGCCGTAGCGCATCATGGGTCTCTGATCGAGCATGCCGTTCATGTTTGTGGATGAGGAGCCGCCACGATTTCCGCTGTAGTAACCATTGAATCTGGAGCCACTGCTGTTGCCATTCATCGAGTTAAAGCCACCGCCACCGCCACCTCCACCGCCTCCTCCTCCACTGTTATTTCGCCCAGAACCGCGACCTCCACGACTGCGTCCACTGCCGCCACCGCCTGCGTCTCTTGCTATATACTCCAATTCGGGATTCACATTTTGATTGGCTTCGCGCAGTATCTGGATCAGAGCTCTCGCGCATTTGGCATTTTTTCGCGTAAAGAACGCATAGGAAGTGCCCGTTGTATGCTTACGTCCCGTGCGTCCAATGCGATGAATGTAGTCCTCTGACGATTGTGGAAAATCGAAGTTTATAACATACTTGATGCCGTCAACATCCAGACCACGCGCTGCCACATCGGTGGCCACCAGAATGTTGGCACGTCCGCTGCGGAAATCGTTGAGCACATTGTCACGATCCATTTGCGATTTGTCGCCGTGAATTGAACCGACGCCAACGCCGAAGGCGTTGATGAAACGTGCGAGTTCATCCACTTTCTTTTTGGTTGCAACGAAGATGATAATCTTGCCCGGCTCGCGGGCCTGATCGTAAATGTGTGAGAGTAGATCCTTCAATTTGCTGCCTTTCTCGTGCTCAGCACAAACTTCCACATACTGTCGAATATTGTGGTTTGCCGACAGTTCCAGCGAACCGATGTTGATCTAGTTCAACGAGAGAGAACTATAAATGAGGATCTTGTTTTTTTATAGAAAAAATTCCACTTACTTGCATGTAGTTGCCCAGAAAATCTTCGGCCAGTTGTCGCACTTCCTTGGGCCAAGTGGCGCTCCACATGAGTATCTGGCGATCTGGTCGAATCTGGCCAAGTATTTTGCGTATCTGCGGTTCGAAACCCATGTCCAACATGCGATCCGCCTCGTCCAGCACCAGATATGTGCAGCGCCGTAGATTCGTGGTGCCGCCCTGCAGAAAATCCAGCAAACGTCCAGGCGTGGCAATCACTATTTGCACCCCACGCTCCAAGTCGTTGGCCTGCTTGGAACGTGGTGCACCGCCAAAGATGCATGTGTTGCGCACATACGCATTGGAGCCGAAATCATTGGCCACCGATTGTATTTGTTGCGCCAGCTCGCGTGTGGGAGCGAGCACCAGGGCAATGGGTCCATCGCCACGCTTCAACGGCTCCTGACCATTGATGTGCACGATGGCGGGCAAGATGAACGCAAGCGTTTTGCCCGAACCGGTTTTGGCGATGCCAACAAGATTGTTGCCCGAAATCACAATTGGCCAGGATTGCGCCTGAATGGGTGTCGGTTCCGCATAGCGTTGCCGTTGTATTTCATGCATACAGTATTCGGGAAAGCACGCTTCATCGAAATACTGTATAGGATTGGGAGCAGCACCGCGAACGGTGATCTGATGCTGGGCACGATAACGTTCCACCTCCTGTGGTGGTCGATTGCGTGTCTTTGGATGCTCTTGATAGAAATTGCGCTGAAACGGCGGCAGTCGCATGTCCGACCAGTTGACATTGTGCAAGCCTTGAGGTCAAAAGTGTGCGATAGATAAACGCGCCACATACATAATTATCTATGAAATTGCTTACTGTTAAAGTCATCGTTCACTGCACCAGCTCCACGATTTAGGCCGCCACTGCGACGCTGACGACTTTCAATGCGTCCAGAGCGTACTAAAACAATATTTATATGAAGTTGTAAAGTCTGTTTTATTTATAACTATACTCACCTCCACCACCACCGCCGACGCCTCCCCCAAAGCCGCCAAATCCACCAAAGCCCGAACGTCCTGTAATAATTAATGAACTAAATGTGAAAACAGTGTCGAATGATGTATATTTTATAAGCTTGGGTAATACACACCTCCTCCAGCTCCGCCACCACCACCAAATCCACCATGTCGAGGTGGCGACATAATTTACTCTCTACGCAGAGCGACGAGCGGCACAAACGAAACAAAAAGAAACGTAATTGTTTTGAACCTTCCCCAGCTTTCGTATGGCTTTTCACTTTTTGCTTGTCTTCAGCGATCCAAAAACTACACTCAGAAATTTCAAATAACTTTTATACACTTTATAAGCTGTTTTTAAACAACTAGATCAGATATGGATTGTTTAAAAACAGCTTCAAAAAAAATTTGCACAGTTATGTGTGCTTTGTTGTTTGTAGAGATGGAGAAACATCGTTGGCGCTATCGGTATATCGATGTTATTGAAAGCATTTTAAATATCGATTTGTTATTGCGAATATTGCGAATTACTTGGAATTTGTGTATTATGTCACGATTGTTAGCACTCCTTTAATATGAAAATTTTCATTTTTAAGCTATCATATTATATCAAAATAATGTTCAATGTTCATGCAAATCTCTGGTGCACATTCAATGATTTTAATTGGTGTCATCGATATGGCAACACTCTCTCAATTTTGCAAGGTGGCAACGCACACTTTGTGCAAATTCTAAAAGCTCACATAGCAGCTTTATGTGAGCGCCAACATTTGAAATCGCAGTTCACGAGTCATTGATTTAACTTGCATATAATTAACGAAATAGATACGGAAACAACTTATAGCAGTCGTTATTTTACTGTCAACGGTTTTAGTATTTGGGGAAAGCAAACAAAAAATGCGTAAAAATACCCTCGGTTGAATTATACAAAAATGTCAAATTTATTAGTGGCCATTTCGTAAATTGGAAAATCGAAAAATAGTCTATTTATTTGAATCGGCAGACAAACGTTGCAATTTTGCAAATGACTCCAATCGCAATAGGGCGTATGCTATATAGGGGCGCACGCTTCAGCCGCAAGCTTATTAACACATCTCGGACACTTACATCTGGCTTATGGCAGACAATGATCAATAGTGTCATGTTTAATACCCAGTCGGGAGGAATCAAATGCACAACAGAGGATAGAAGAGGGGCGAGTAGGAGGAGTTTACCCTATTGCAGTACGAGTATTTATAGCTGTTACTTTGCCCGTCCACAACGGGTGTATTTCGTTCATCGTTATTACTCGACATGCGAGAAAACATCGACGCAAATACTATCAAAACTATTCCCGCAAACATCGATGGAATTGGATGACGAGGAGAGCCGAGCACGGCGCAAGCGAGAGGAGGAGGAAGAACTGAAAGAAATGGAGCGCGCCTGGCAGCGTATGAAAATCGGATTTGCCTTTTTTGGTATTGGAGGCGTACTCCTTTCGTTTTGGGCTATCTACTTCTTTGGCAAGCCAACACTCGATGAGCAAGACAACGAGATAATCGATGAGTTTAGCGCCCTGCCACTGATGCAACAGTATTTGGCACGAACGTTCAAGTCCTTCAATCATTTTCAACGATTCATTCAGGAGCCCTCGAGCCAGAAGCTGCTGCCTGATCCGCTCCAGGAGCCATACATACAACCACCCTACACCCTGGTACTTGAGGTTAAGGATCTGTTGATACACCCTGATTGGACCTATCAAACGGGATGGCGTTTCAAAAAACGTCCCGGCGTCGATGTCTTTCTACGTGAATGCTCCAAATATTTTGAGATCGTTGTGTACACTGCCGAACAGGGTATGACGGTGTTTCCACTGCTCGACGCTCTCGATCCGAATGGTTATATCATGTATCGCTTGGTGCGCGATTCCACGCACTTTGTGGGCGGCCACCACGTGAAAAATCTGGATAATTTGAATCGTGATCTTAAACGTGTCGTGGTCGTCGATTGGGACAAGAACTCAACGCAAATGCATCCGGGTAACACGTTCTCGATACCGCGTTGGTCAGGCAACGATGACGACACCACGCTATATGATCTGATATCATTCCTCAGCGTCCTCGGCAGCAGCGATGTGGACGATGTGCGCGAGGTGCTGCAATACTATAATCAGTTCAAGGAGCCAATTGCCCAGTTTCGTGAGAATCAACGTAAGCTCTCCGAGCAAATGCAAGCGGACGAGATCGAAAAACTGAATAAACCGAAGCCCATGGTTAAGAACTGGTCGCGTGGTTTTATGAAGCGTTAAACTAAAGGAACTTCACCCAAGAGAAAGATTTTTCACTCTCTTCTCTCTATGGGGGTTTTTCAAATTAAACTTAACGTTCCTGTTGCATTGTTGTGATTTAACAAATAATTTCTGAAAGATGGAAAAAGTATTATTTATTTACACCTTGAAGTTCGCCCAACAACTGCAATATCAAGTATACGCTGCGTATATTAATTTTCCCCAGATGGTCTCAACTCAACTGTCAACTGTTTCTCTCGCTTCTTTAAGCTTCCATTATTTATTGAATCTTTCAGAACTGTAACTGTCGCTCTAGCTTGCTTAAACTATTATTTTCTTAATTTCACTCATTCTCCATCATTTTCATTGCACGCCAATGCGTCAACCCTTCAGATGGCATCGAACTCGAGCGCATACTCGAGTTTCTTTAGCTGTGCATTGATCTGAAACTGCAGAATCCGCAGCTCCTCCAGCTCGATAATGTTGCTAATGCCGTCTATAGACTGCAGCATGGTGGCGTGCATCAAATCGCGGACAGTGTGGAAAGTCGACTCCTCTCGCTTCAGATTCTTGCGTATTTCAAACTGCAACTTCTTCACGTTGAGGATCTTTTGGCTGCGCGCAAAGAAATCAAACTGCCGCTTGCAGGTGTAGAGCAGAAGCAATAGCCAGGCAGTGAACAGCAGGATGAAGAGATAGGGCGAGTCCATGTTAAAATGTAAAGTGCTTTAACTGAAATGGAATCTATAAATGACACACAAAAAACAAGCAGAGCGACACGAATAATTTTTCCCACAGCGGAAGCAAAATGTTAGAATGACAAATGGCATTCGCTTCGTTGCCTGCTTGAATACCTATTGAATGAATGATGAATGAATATTCACACACACACCCACACACACAGACACACACTTTCCTTAAAAATTGCGTAATTTATGAGTGTTGTGAATTCGCAGCTTTAATAGGTTTCATTAAATTAACGCTGGTCCTAGATAAATATTTGTTGAAATTCAATCATCGCCAGCGCACACACCACGAATATTTCGCATTTAGCCAAGCCATTCGAAAACAATAAGTCGCCTGATCGGCATTGGGGAAGGAGGGGAGCTGGAGCTAAAGTACCAGCTCCTGGGGCAACTTACTTGGATTGTCTTGCTTTGGTGCAGCTCCACAAAAACACAAAACACACACACACAACACACACACAGGCACACATTATGTTTCTCTTTGTCCCTCTTGCTGTATATGTATGTTTAAGTACTTATTTATTATTTTTACCAACGCCAAGCTGAAAGGCCATGTGGAAGTGCTCGTCGCTCGCTCCTTCCGTTGCTTCAGTCCAGCCTGTCATCCATCCATCTATTCAATTAAACTCAAACCGTACCCGATTCCTGGCATAAATTTTGTTATTTATCCCTTCAGTGGGCTGACCTCACATGCCGTTTATGTTTTTCGTTCGATTTCTGTGTGCGCGGCAACGAGGCAAAGAGAACAAAACAAACTACGACAATGTTCAAGACTGCGCTGCAGTAGGGCTAAGCGCAATAGGCGAATATACCCTGTAATCTAAAGCATAATAGCTCCATTATAGATTCAATTGAAAAGCATTTACATATCTATTGTTTATGTGTCGAAAGCAAGTTAGCTTGACTTGCTCTACAACTTTGCACTCGTTGCTACCCTGCTAGGTTGCATAAACGTTTACAGGGTGCACTCACAACAAGTAGAACAAAAGTTCTCTGCAAAAATTCATTCTATTATGTTATTAAGCTGCTTTTTGGTTTGATAGAGCTCTGCCAGAATGTCCACACAGTTTGCCTCATGTGTCTACGTGTGTGTATAAGTTTGTATCTCAGTTATTTTTATATTGGCCATAGGTCAATGTATCCCTTCTTCGAATGCTGGCAAATAAAATTCTACGCATTTAAGTGTCGAAAAAAATAAAAATGAACGTTTTCAACGTTGGACTTTAAGTTGACGCTTGATTTGAAGAAGAAAAACAATGCAACATGTAGCAGCTAAAACCAATGCCAAAACCCACCAGCCGCAAGGCTCTCAATTCCCACCAAGGACGGCAGCAGGACAAACCACAGTCAGAGCGCTATAATAAACATAATAAGCGTCAGATGAAGCGTGATGTTACATACCTTAATACCATACATACATGTCATATACATATATGTCATATATATAAGTATTTATTTATATGTACAGTTGTAGGTGCCAATATGCAAAACAAAGCAAATTTACGCACACACACACGCAGACAGCATAGCAAGTGTTACACATAGAGCGCCCCGCACACGTGGCCAATTTGAGAGACGCCCACGCAAACTCAGCAACATGTTGCCGGTCTCTGTGTGCGTTTGTGTGTTGTTGACCACGTGCCAAAACAATTGTCCAAGTTTTCAACAATCAACAACAAGGTTGCTCAACATGGCATGCGCAGCTTTGTGGCCCAAAGAGGGGAAGTTAGAACTGGCAACATTGAAGTCGCGAATGTGTCTAAACACGAATGTGCTGCTAAGGATAACTCGGATAAAAGGCACAAATGCTGCTGTCAACATTCATAAAACCAAACATCAAATTGAATTATTAAATGTATTTATTATTCACGAATTTAATTGAAATAATTATGATTTATTAGAGGCTAATTTACTTGAGTTCATTTAGCACTCTTTTAGCCTCCTAGGCCTCAACAAGTACGCCAAGAGATGCGCTACCAACGTTGCGTATGAGCAATATGCAGCGTGGTTTTTGGTGCGTTTCCACTCACATTCGCATTCGCGTAAATGTCAGAACCAGGCTGAAATCCAACGCATGCGCCGAGTTTTGCCGAGAGCTCCAAGAAGCTGCTGCTGATGCTGCCGAGCAAAGCTGCTGCTCTCACTTTCACTAGGCAAACGTCAAAAAAGATAGCCGACTACTCGCATTGAAACTCGCGTTGAGTCTCATCTCGCCTCGTATTGTCGCGTCTCGTTGTGCGAAACTGGCACAGCAGGCAGTAGCTACTTGCCGAAAGCTTTACACGCACACAATCTCTGTGGCTGTCTCTGCTTCTTCCACAAAAAACAACAAGGAAAAAAAAACATAACGAAGAACGAAGAAGGAAACTGCTCTGTTGTTTGTGAGATTTACGAGTAAGTATATGGCGAAAAGCTTTTGGCAACGCCGCAACGCAAATTTTATTCAGTTTTGACGGAACGGACGTCGCGTTTGTGTGTCGTGTTCTCGCAGTTGTTTAGTGGCTCCCTCAAAAAGGCAAAAAGATTGTTCGTATCTCGAAATGAAATGCCATTGAGTGGAGCACAAAGTGCTTACTACTTAGTGTATTTGTGATAGTGTGCGCGTTTCAGAGAGTTCTTCTATATGTTGTGTGCGTGTGTAAAGGGCTAAACTGTCACTGTAACTGGGTCCGTGCCTCTGTGCAACATAACAATAAAGCAGCAAGCACCAGAAGCAGCACGAAAAAGCTGAGAAATTCAACAAACAAATTGGCGAAAATTAAAAGCCGCTCCCATTGGAAGCTGCTGCATGTTCGGTGGGTGTGTGTGTGTGTGTATGTGTGTGTTTAAAATACTATATATCCCAATAGCATAATCCAGCAGAGCTCACAGCCAAATATTTTGTATGCTGACAGCCTTGTTTCTGCTTCTAGTATTCTGGTCTTTTTTTTCTTTTTTTAATCGTCTCTTTATGCACAATATGCTCTGGCCCCAGAATACATATTTATTTGCCCCGAGACACCCAAAAATCAGCAGCCTTTGCCAGCTGCAAGGCCTAAACAAACGTCTTCTTCAGACCCCCGACGACGGCCCTAAAAAGTATGCTATGAAATTTCGCATGAAATTGCCTTGCACTTGAATTAAATTTCAGTTAAATATTAAAGTGCCGCGCCTGTATTGTTGAGCGATTAAATTGACTTTTCCGCATCGCGTCAGAGATAATGTAAACACGCAGCGCGAACAACAAATACGGCAAACAATAAAATAAATATAATACCAGCGTATACGTTATATTTTTGTGAAGCAAATGCCAAACATATTTGAGCAGCTGCAAAAGAGTGCGCAGTGTCTATGTGTGTTTTGGTCTTTGTGTGTGTGTGTGAGGCGAGTGAAAAGCCAAGTGCCACTCTGGTCTTAATCGTTAGATGCCGTTAGATGCATATATACAAGCAATTCCATAATATTAGTTAATGTACACAAACGGACAGAGGGACGGACTGACAAATAAGCTTCGCATGCTTGCCACAGCCACACCCTAAACACACTCGCTTCGTTCTACAACCAGGCCCAATGTGCGCGCACTCACACACACCCATCACACTCACACACACATGAAGTGTGTCGCATAAACATGCTGCAACAACAAGCAAAGAGCTGCGATGTGAAATAGCAATGGATTTGTTGCAAATTATTAGCCCCGAAAGTTGGGGCAGACAGCATCGTAAATAGATCAATAAATATCGCTCGAATATCGCCGTGGACAAATAGTATCTATTCTCTTTAACGATTATTTACGGTCATAATCGGCTTATCTAAGCTGTGTACTAAGAATACCTGCATTGCTTTTTGAAAGCTCATAAATAGCTCAAATACCAGCCTAAGCTACCAATCTTTCATCTATCTTCTGTGGCAGCATTAAAAGGGACGGATTTGTCGACTTATTTCTTTCAAATGTGACTCAATCATTTTCAAAAGATTTTATTCAGCAGGCATTAAAATGAATCGATTCAAATCGCATTTATAGCAGAGTGCAAACAAAGTGTGTAAAGATTAAAATGATTAAAGATATTATAATTAATTTATTTTTGTAACTATATTTGTTATTATTAATAATCATACGTGTTAAGAGCATTAAAAAAACATCAACAAATATAGTATTCATTTTTTATTGTGTGTTAAATTTTTTTCGACTTTTAAACTTTTTTTTTTGCTGCTATATTTGGTATTTTAAGTTACAATTTAATTTTATTAATTTTTGATTTGATCTAAATAAGTAATGCTAATGATTGAGGATTAACAAATTATTCAGACCAAAGATATCTATAGGCACTTGAAATTATTTTAAAACAATGTAGAAGAAGACTTTAGTTTTATAACTATATGATTTTTAGAATTAGTCAAAATTAAAATTGATTTCAAGGCCTTGCTTATGAAATTTGCTTTTATGGTCGCACATAGATTTCGCAGTTTGCTGAACAGCTTTAAGGTTGTTCGCATTGTTCGTTATCACTTAACATCAAAGCATTTGTCTGCACTGTTTGTCTGTGCCACAATGTGGCAAATGAAGAGATAAAATTATGCATATGCAAATTGCTGGCACGCTGAGTGTCAACTTATTGTTGTTGTTGCCGTCGACGTCGTCGTATTTGCCCTAGAACACGTCAACTTGTACATTGGTACAACCATCGGGGCAGGGTGAGTGGGGGATTGTAGCACAAGGATTCAAGGTCAATTTACGCGGGTATTCACGTATTCATGGAATTGCTTTAATATTTGTGTTTATCATATTGAAATTTAATTTAATTATTTTGCCGTGTTGAGCTGCCCTCGAGACAACAAATTGGATTGATTTCTGTCACTCGCGTGTCATTCTAGCCTCTTGATGATGTGGCAGGATGGCAAGCTGGCAACGTGGCAAGGTGGCAAAGCATGTTGCTGGATAGGTGTGTACAGTCATTTGTGACTGTCATTCACTGTCAGCAGCAGTCTGTCAGAAATATAGCCACCTTTATTTTTGGTACCAAAAAGCAGCTTAACTTCGGCATGTGGACACAACTTTTCTCTTTTCTGTCGCTTTTGTATTGCGCTGGGATGGAATTGAAAACCGCAAGCAAAAACGAAAATAAAACAGACCCTTATGAAGCAATTCGAGTGTGTTCTTCTATCTGTAAAAAGCAAGTTCGATATAAATAAAATTACTGCAAATTGACAATCTGACATTGCTGAAAGGTCTCGTACGTTGTCTCGTCGTCCCGTTGTCGCACTAGGGTGGCAATCGAAATCCTTGAAATGAAAAGTACACACATTAAGCCAAAACGAAGGTCTACACGAAATGCGGGTGGGACGAAGATCGAGAGGGAGAGCGAGAGCGAGAGCGAGAGCGAGAGACTGTAATGAAGTCTCATTATCTAGGCTTTGATGGGTTCGTCCAAAATATGTTGACATTTATTATCAAAATGCGAAGGTGAATTTAAAATAGGTCGCAAAAGCGACAAACCAAATGGCCAAAATGAACCAAATGGCTAAATGCGAAGGCCAAATACACCACCATTATTCCGCTTGGCCTTAATATTTTGTTTCCCACGTGCTGATTACAATAAATCACTAGACTGCCAGGACAGCCGTAGTAGAATCTTAAATACCCTTTATGGTTAGCATTGTAGAAAAGGTCATTGAAAGTGCTTAGGACATTTCATCAAATAATTATAATAACCTTTTGCGGGCGAGGGTATAGGAAACATAGAATGCGCCCAAAAATAAAGACGACAACATGAAAAGGAAATGCGATAAAGCAGCACAAAGAGCAGGTTTCGGCGCACACAGGATGTGAAGAATATGAAGGGTGTGCATTCGGTCCGTTTGCTAGCATCTGCGATAAGGAACGCAAACATTATCGACCGTCAGTTACATTATGACATGCGACGTTTCAGGATACATAAACCGAAGCAGCAGCAGCAGAACGGAGTAGACGTAGCGTTGCGTTGCGTTGAGTAGTAATTCCTTCCAGTGGCATATATGCCATATACATACATATGTCATAACGCAGTGTATGGTATGATAGTTATGTATTCGAGGAGCACAAGTCAATTTCATTATGCGTAACACAATGCGTAAGCAGAGAGCACAGGCAAATACTTTAGCAGAGAGCAGACGAGCCTCGCAGGACTACTAATACGAGTGCTTCGCAAATTCTGCGTTAAGCCCAAGTTTTTCCATGCACTGGCGACCCAGCACTTAACGCACAACAAGGGTCTATTGAGTGTGTCGAATTTTTCCTAAAGTATTATATTTACCCAACAGTTGTTATAGGCGAGATGTGACAACCGTCTTGCTTTCTGTCTATCATATGAATACTTATAACATATATGTACATATCAAAGCAAATAAGCATGACAACAGCAAATATGTATGCTCTACGCAGATTTCGTTGGTTTTAGAAACTCGAATATAGATCAAGTCTAAATATTTTGCTTTATACTCAATTCATAGTAGATAAAACTTGTTTTGTGTGCTTTAATTTCACATTGAATAATTAGATGGTATCAAAGAAATAATTGTGTAGTGCACAAATCAGCGATTGATATTGTGGTGATTTTGTTTTTAATGATACATAATGTAGCGTGTCATGCAGATAGCGTTTGACAATGGTGGATGCGTAATTTAATTAAAATTTACAGGCAGCACACTCAACCTCTGCAGATCTTGCAAAATTAAATGCAAGAAAAGCAAAACGGAAGCGCAGCCAAGCTTTCAAAACAAAGAGAGAGAAGGAGAATGAACGGAAAAGCAGCTAAGTTTTGCTTGCCAAAATGCAACCTTGCAATTTGGCGCCAGCTGATCGTGAGCAGTTAATGGCATCATGTTCTTTTTGCCTGAGTGGCAACGCTTTATTATTTTGACGTATTATTTACGTTATATTAAATTGAGTATTGTGTGTGTTGTTTAATTTTGTGCATCGTATTATGCGTAATTCTCAGTGGAAATAATTTTACCAGGTCGCTTGTAGTCAAGTGTTTGTGTTGTTTGTTTGTTTGTAACATGTGTGTGTGTGCGTGAAATATGATGAACTGTCCGAAGTGCTCCGCGCGAGGTGTATAAGTAGTTTGTAGCTGGGAGGACAAACAACAGGCTCTCACGTACATATTGCCTTATGTATGTTTAAGTGTGCCAACGGTGCACTGCACATACTAATTTTCTCGCCATGAATGGCAAATGGTTAACTTACGTGGCAGCCACACTCACAGCCCGACGACTAAAAGCACCTGGCATTTGGTGCTGGTGATGGTGTTGGGTGGTGGGGCGTTCAAGGTCGATTCAAGTGTCTCCTTGGGACACTTTTGTATATTTCTTTTAATTTCCTTGGGCTTTCGCTGGCCCCTCACATGCGATATAGACCTAACGCTTTTTATTTTCTCTCGCCCACTCTCTGAATGCCAAACACTTGAACTCACTTGGCTCACAGCCTAGCTGACTGGCTGCCACGCTGCCTGGCTGCCTGGCCCAGTTAATGGGCCAGAACTTTGTTGTTGTCTAGCACGTGCTTTGGTTTGTTTACTCGCTGCTTAATTTGTTGACTTCTCAAAGGTATTGCTGCCGTCGGCGGCAAAGTTAACATCAAACGACAGAGAATCCCGCACAACTCCTGCCGAATTTATGATTTATTTTTCACTGTTTTTCTTTTGCGTTTCCGCTTGTCTTGCAGCTAGCTAAGGCTAACGGTTTAACTTGGTAATAATGGCAACGGAAACCTTTTTGGATCTGGCTTACGAGCGTGCCAAATCGACGAAGCGTCCCATGAGACCCAAGCTGCTCAAGCTAACGGATGTCGCCACCCCGCATCGCAGTCGCAAGAAAACGAAAGTGAAGGCAAGTCTCGAAACTTTTTGTACGGTTCACAATTGAATTTAACTCTTTACAAAATTGCAGTCAAAGGACCGCTCGACAACGGTGCGTGACCGCATCTACGATGATCCCGCCTACACCGAGGACATCAGTCACCTGGCCAATCCGCTGCGTCGCAGCAGCATCTCCGGAAAGTCCTCGTCGGCCGATTACAAGCTGGGCGCTGAGCCAATGCCCAGCAGCAGTTCGCTGGGTAAACGCAGTCAACTGACCAAGGATTTTCTCAAGTATGCTGTCAATAAGCCGCTCAAAGCCAACAACAGCAGCACCAATAATAGTGGCGGCGCCGTTGGCCTGGACTATGACTTCGAGTCGAGCAGCTCGGACAATGAGCCGCCCGAGCCAATGAAAGAAGCAAACATCACGCGGCGTGTGCTGAGCCTGGAGCGCAGTTTGGCGGCTGCCTGCGAGAAGAACGAGAAGAAGACGTTGTCGGCACAGAAGCGCAGCTCGAAACAGAAACGCAACCTCAGTCTGGACAACAGCCGCAAGGCAACGCAGTTGCAACAGCTCTCGACAGCCAAGTCCGCGGAGTCCTCGTCGTCGCGTAGTCGCAAGGAGTCGCGCAGCAATCGCAGCAAGCAACAATACCTCGAGGCAGACCAAGACGATGATAGATATTCGTTGCGCAGCTCTGCGCAGAATTCCGCAGCCACGATGCCCGTGGAGGCGTCCGGCAAGCTGCCAATCGGACGGCGATTTTTGCGTGGCGAGATTGGTATCAAAAGCTTTAACTATTATCTGCTCAAAGAGGGCTTGAAGAGCTCCAAGAAGCTGGATAAGCAGCGAAGTGCTGGCGAGCCACCGACGAAAAACGCCAGCAATGCGAAGCAGCTGCATACGCGTAGCGAGGAGAATATTTACGAGGAGATATTCTTCAAAGAGACGGCCAGCAGCAAGCAGGACAACAGTAGTGCCACAACAATAGCAGCCGCAGCCACGGCGGCAGCAACAACGGCTGCTGTGCAATCCGACGAGGAACTCCAAAGTCAACACCAGCAGCAGCAGCAGCAACAATGTCTAAGCGATGCTGCCACTTCAGCAGCAGCTGCTTCTGCTGCTGTCTATGCGGACTGCGAGCTGTGCATGCAGCAATGCAGCAAAGAGGATTGCAAGTATTGTCTGCCAGCAAACGTTGCCCAGCAACAACAGCAGCAGCTGCCAGACAATGGCAACGCAGAGCAGGCAGCAAGTGCATCAAGTGGGTTGCCTACCGCGCACATACTCGAGTTTCAATCGTACAATCCCAACAATCCGGGCGTCTATAAAATCGAAACTACACCCGTGGCCATCACCGGCGAATACAATCCTATACTGCAATTCCAGCAGTCGTCGACGAACACCTCCACCTCGGCCACGACGACGCCCAGCGAGCAGCAGCTGCACCAGCAGCTACAACAGCAACAACAACATCAACACCAACAGCACCAACAGCAGCACCAGCAACAACAGCTCTACAACAGCTTCTACCAGCAGCAGGCGCCGCACAAGTCTTACGGCCAGCACTATGCGGTGGGGGGCAGTTTGTTGCTAGCGCAGCTTCCACCGCGACGACAGCACCACCAACAACAGCACCAACAGCAAGCAGCAGCAACAGGGCTATATTGTGAGCTATCAGAATGGCGCAGGCAGCGCCTCAGTGCATCGCCTGAACACCAAGTCGTCCTCGTCCAGCGACTCGCTGCCCTACCACAAATACAACACAATGGCGCGCCTCGAGGCGAACGTTTATGCTGCGCCCGGCACCGGCGATCTCTACTACGCCATCGGCGCCCAGCCGCTGCATCCGCTGATGTATGCCGCCAGTCGACCCATCGGCGGCTCGCAGATACTTGTCGATCAGTTCGAGACACCGCAGATGTACAAGAGCGACTCACGTGCCTCAATACTGAGCGAGTTCTCGCTCCGCAGCAGCGACAATTCACAGCGTTACACGCATCGCTATCCGCATCGCTCGAGTATATTCTCTGCACCGCATCAGCGTCGCTACTTTGGCAGCACGGAGAGCTGTCGCATTGGCTACGATTGCCGACGCTGCAGCCTGGATGGCGGCGTCATGGCAGCGGCCAGCGGGGGCGGCGGCATGGCGAGCAGTTTGCCCGGCGAGAAGTGCAGCTACTCGGACAATTGTCGCAGCTACGAGTGCCGCAACTGCGACTGCTCCTCCAGCTACTTTAGCTCCGACTTTGACGACATCTACGGCTCGATGGCACGCGGCGGCAGCAGCGGCATTCCACGCAAAACAGCCGCTGGCACCTTGCCCTCGAGCGGACCCGCTGAGCCGGCGGATTATGAGCAGGCGGCGGCGCCGTTGTTGCCACAGTCGACGGCGGCAGCGCCGCAAATGGATCTCAAGCAGAACAAGTACGCCATGGACTTTTTCAAGCACGTCAACGATGTGAAGCGTAGCATTTATCAGTCGGAGATGCAGCGCAACAACAGCCTGGAGTCAACGCGTCGCTTGAATCGCGGCGGCAGCAACAGCAAGACCAACAGCAATCCCAAGGCGAGTCCCAAGCGTTCGGCGTCGCAGCCACAGGAGGCAATGCTGGTGGTGACCACGTTGCCGCTAAGCAAAGGACGCAGCACGACAGCCACGTCGTCCACAAAACCAACGCCAGCGCCTCGCACAAGTCTCCAGCAGCAGCAGCAACAGTTGCCACAGCTGGCGGCTGCCGAGGAGGCGACGCCAACGCCCAGCAAGCGACAGCCACAGCCCACGGAGCGACGTGAATATCCCTCTTTAGATCGGCTGGTGGCTTCCACAACTGGCGCCATACCCAAGCGACAAAGTCGCGCTGCAACAGCGGCAGCTGAAGAGGAGCCCAAGAGCAGCAGCAGCAAGAGCAAGTCCAAGCACAAGGATGGCGAACGACGCGAACGCAGTGCACCTGCCACAGCAGCAACAGCAGCAGGCGGGGAGGCAACAAGTGCAGCAACAACAACAACAACTGCTGGGAAGCGACATCATCGCTCGAACAGCGGCAAGTTACATGGCGGCTCAAGCAATCCGGTGCCAAATCTGCGACGCAAGGACATTCCAGCACCGCCGCCGCCCTCGCCGGCTACCTACTCGGATCTGCAGGAGCTGAAGGCCAACATGGAGGGACTGCAGGACGACACCAAGTCGCAGTCCCGTTCGCTGGAGAGCGAGACGAGCGAAACACCCACAACTGCAGAGCTGAACAAAGCTGCGGCTGCTGCCAAGTTATTGCCGCCACTTCCTGCAGCAGAGGTAAATGCAACAGCAGTACCAGCAGGGGTAGCTGCAACGTCAACAGCATTAGCAGCGCCGCCGGAAATGGCTGCCAAGTGCAGTGCAACAATGGCGCCGAAAAGTGCAGCGGAAACGGAAGACGACGATGTGTTCTACGATGCGCGCAGCGAGGACTCGGCTGGCGCTCAAAGTGTCGTCTCCACAACAGCACCAGCAGCAGCAACAGCAGAAACAGCTGCAACTGGAGCCATTTGTCAGCCAAGACAGAGCAAGGTATTCTTGATATTGTAATTAGCTAATCCCCGACAACCTTTGACCTTAACTGGCGGCCCTGCTGTCAGCTTGCTGTCGGCTTTGTGCGGCTTTTGCATAGTCTCTCACAAGGAATTAAAATCTTGTTGCCATATCCTGGTGTGTTTCGTGCACCCCCAAAGCGTATTTGTGTTGCTTAGTATATGCAAACTACTTCAACGTTTCAGCAGCAGTCTTAATTAAGTTCAAAGCAGCTTTATAAATTCTAAAAGCAACATTTACGGCGTCTGCCAGTCCGGGCAACTACACTCTCGGTATGCGAAGTCCCTTGATGTAACTTATTGCATTGCTTTATTTTATTGCATAGTTATTCTGACCTACAAAGACTTTTCATAATAACTTCAATGTGTGATTTAAGGTAGTTGAAGTGGGAATTTTGAAAAGCAAATATTGTAGAATATTCAGACCGTAGAAATAATGGCAAAAAAACATTCTTATGCTCCTCGAAAATATGGCTGAGAAATGAGGCCTTGCTTTTAAAATAATGTTAATGTAGCCGCTAAAACTATGTTGCTTCTAAAGATCATCACATGTGTAGAATACTATTTAATATCTACTCTGATTATTAAATTAGTGTTTTTGAAGTTTACAATTTATCAAGTTTTAGTTTGTAGACGATAGAAATAACATCCTTATACACTTCGAAAATATGGCTGAGAAATGCAGGCAAGCTTTTAAATTAATGTTCATGTAGCCGCGAAAACTATGTTGCTTCTATAGATCATCACAACTAATAGGATATGTGTAGAATAATATGTAATATCTACTCTGATTAGTAGTTGAAAGAAAAATAGTGTTAATGTAGTTTACAATTTTTGAAATTGCAGTTTGTAGACAGACGATAAAATTAAAGAAATAACATCCTTATACACTTCGAAAGTATGGCTGAGAAATGCAGGCAAGCTTTTAAATTAATGTTCATGTAGCCGCGAAAACTATGTTGCTTCTATAGATCATCACAACTAATAGGCTATGTGTAGAATAATATGTAGTATCTACTCTGATTAGTAGTTGAAAGAAAAATAGTGTTAATGTAGTTTACAATTTTTGAAATTGTAGTTTGTAGACAGACGATAGAATTATAGAAATAACATCCTTATACACTTCGAAAGTATGGCTGAGAAATGCAGGCAAGCTTTTAAATTAATGTTCATGTAGCCGGGAAAACTATGTTGTTCCTAAAGATTATCAAAACTAATAGGCTATGTGTAGAATACTATTTAAAATCTACTCTGATTAGTAGTTGAAATAGGCGTATACTATTTAATATCTATTCTGATTAGTGGTTGAAAGTAAAATAGTGTTCTTGTAGTTTACAATTTATCAAGTTGTAGTTTGGAAAAGAGTGTTTAATCGTCGACATGCTTAATACATAATGCTTTAAATATGCCATGAATAATTTGCATTGCCGCGTCGTCGTCGCTTACTTCAGCACAGCTTAACAGCGTAGTCGAGTAGATAAATAAATGCCTAAGCATGCAGTCGTCAATCATTTCATTATCCTAGCTGCTCATTTTTCCTCAAGCAGCCGTAATATTTTCTAACCCAGTTGGCAGTTGCATGCCCCCAACAACAACAGCAGTGGCCATTACTCAGGCTCGTGTCTCAGGTCGTCTCGCGTGTGTGTGGATGGCAAATGCGAAGACAAATGAAGATAAACATGAGTTTAATTTTATCAATTATTTTTGCAGGATATGTGTGCGGCGCAGTCGAAGCGTGAGCAGTCCGGCAAATTGACACAAGCGCCAGCTGTAACGACCCTGACAAAGGATAAGAGTGACTCGCAACAGCAGCAGCAGCAACGGCTGTCCAAGGCCGTTGTAAAAAGCGCAGCAGCTGCTGAGGAGCCTCCAATTGCAGCATTAACAGCAGCAGGGAGTCAAAAGCCAGCGAATGATGGGGAGCAACAACAAGTTGAGAAAACGGCGCGTAGTGAAGCAACAACTGATGTTGCGGGCAACACGAAAAGTGGCGACACATGTTGCGCCAACGAGGCGGGAGAATGTCAACGGCGCGACGAAACAACAGTCAAAACAAACGGCGAAGAAGCGAGCAAAACAAAACGCAATAATGTAACTGGCAGTGCGCAGATGGCGGCCTCAAATGTTGCCTCAACATGTGCGGAGGGGCAAGCGACCAGTTTGTTGCCAGCCACAAATGTTGCCGGCACCAACAGCAGCAGCAGCGGCGGCGTTAACAACAAGTTCGACAACAGTAACAGCAACAGCAAAACACCAGCAACAACAGCAACAAAAACAACAACAGCAACGATGGTAACGACAACGACAACGACTCAACAACCATTGGAGCAACATTGGAGCTCGAGTTCAGTTGCAAGTCGGAACACACGGACAGCGCAACGCTGGCGAACAGGTACGCGTATCCGTGAGATACTTTTGACTGCCGCTAATCTATTATATGTGTATGTAGATGCTCTCGTGTCTGTGTCTTACTGTGTGTGAGTGTTTTCGAAGTACATAAGAGAGGCAAATGCCTTGATTTGACTCTGGCTCTGGCTTTGGCTTTACCATTGCCTTTGACTTAATCTGCCGCGGCCGTGACTCAAAACACTTGTTGTTTATTTTTGCGCGTTACGCGTAAATACATTGAATTTGCATCCGTGAGATACGAATGTATCTTTTCATTTCAAAGTGCTCGACGGTAAACCGCAAACTCAGTGTTAACCGCGGCGACCCCAAACAACGTATGTGTGTGTTTTGTGCCTCTCGCATTAATTAAACGAGTATCAAGTTATTTGCAACTTCAGTTCATGCTGAATCAAATACAAAATTGAAGTGCAGCAATCAATAATTATTATGCACGGGCAATTGAAAGTGAAACTGCAATTGAAACCGAACCTGTAACTGTTTTTGTGTTGAACTAAGCGCACCAATGCCAAAGACACTTGATTACAAAACTGGGTTCAGCCCACGACATAAATGTGTTTAACCAGTTTACTACATGCACCAAGCAAAACGATTGAAGTGAAGTGATAAAGAAAGCAAGTCAAAACCTCTGCTGCTATTTGTCCATGTAATTCACTTTTCTTTTCTGCATAATTCTGCTATTCTTTTGGCCAATTTGTGTACTGTGTTGCAACTTGTTCACGCCTCTTGTGAATTGTCCAAATCAGGTAGCCATTGTGACTTGCGCTATGCCATTTTCAAGTGCAGCGTCGACTTGACTTTGGCTATTCTTGGCCCATTGCCATGCCCCCGAAACCCCAAAACAGCATCTGGCCTGCTGACATCCACATGCACATGCAACTCGTGGCAACTCGCGGCACGCTTAATTAACACTTTTGCCCAGTCAAAACTAAACTAAAAAGGTCAGCTAAATATACAACGTTTTGAACCCTCGTTCTTCGCTTACGAGCCTAATCGAATTGTCGCATGCCTGGACGCGTTTATGTCGCTGGTCAAGTGGTGTGTTAACGGCATATATGTAGATGCATGCATATATATTTAATTGTGGTCGCACGAATAATAAATTGCAGCAAATTGCAGTGTGCTAAATACTTGCAGTGCGTTAAATGCCGCTCAAATAACAGATGTTTATTTTTCGCCCAAACTGCCTTTTTGGACACAGAATTTAATGGCATAGATTGCGTATTTCAGCAAGAGTTCAGAAAGAGCGTATGTGTGTGCAAGTGTGTGTTAGTGTCGAAACCGCAACCATAATTAATATGAGAGGCAGCTGTTTTTTAGAAGCCTTTATGGTAAATTTAGTGAGATTCTTTCAGTCATAAATTAAATCAAATTCATATTTCACCAAAGCCAACTTTCCAATGAAATCAGCTTAAAGAAAATTTACAAGATTTCCATAAATTTACCTTTCTTGTGCTAGACAATGTCGGCCAAGGACGAGAAATTGTGCGACTCCACGAGGCTTGCTCGACTAGCAATTACCCTCTGCACATGAGCTGCTCAAATTTCCAATACAAAATTTGCAATTGATTGAACATAAATCCTTATATCTTTACTCGACTTATTGTTTAACTGCATATTTACCAAAAGTTAGCACAAATTTTCTGAATAATTTCAATGAAACTGTTCAAGTAATTTGCATATTTTTGTTTCTCGCAACTTTGCTGCGTTGTTCACTCAACAAATTAATTTCCGCCGAAAGACTCATAACATATTAAAGAAGTGCCAAAAGATTCGAATGCCGAAATCAAATGAAAGCTGCACAAAGTTGTGCGGACAGGACGTGGACAGGCGTTTAGGCTGATTAATAATACATCTACCGCTGACTGCCACAATTTCCGTGTCTCGTGTCTTGTTGTTCGTTATTCGTTGCTCGACATTTCATATGCGCAGAGCAAAAAACTTGTCAGCGGGCTAAGATATGGGTCATCGATTCAATACCCATTAGCGTTAGGCATATGCAAAAAAAAAAAAAAAAAGAAAGAAGAAGAAAAAAACTTAGAATAGGAGGCAAGACAAACCAAACAAAATCGCATAAAAGCACGCACAAGACATGTTAGCAGTTAGAATCTGTGGCAGATTCGCATGCTAAGCCGCCCGAAAGGATGCTACGAAAAGCGCAAAATCATTGGGCTGCCAATAATAATGGAGGCTCCACACTCACCACCACAAAAAGTGGGTGATATGTGGGGTTTGGCCTAAACAGGATAAAGGCAAAAGTGAAATGCTTTAACAAGACACTTGCTGAGAGTGTCCCATTTGATTGAGAAGTGCCAAACAGGCAGCCAGGCAGCCAGGATGCCACTCAGCTAGGCTGTTAGCCTGACAAGCTCAAGCACTGCCGACGGCGCTCAAGCTCACCCCGAGCTGCTCATTAAGTGCCTAATGCAATGCGGTGGTGCTGCTGTTGGTTGTAATGGTGGTGGTGTCACTTGTGCTGATGCCGTTGATGGCTGAGCTCAGTGATTAATCGGTCGAACAGCGTGACCTGTCATTGCCACTCCGAACAATCTGTATGCATAGCCTCGCAGCAGGCATTATAATTATACGGTCGCAATAATTGAAAGCCCAGAAAGACGCAGCTCAACGTTTTCAAGACTCATGTGTGTCAACTCAAGCAATTGCCAAACCCCAGTCTCCCTTGTCCCCAAAAAATTATGCTATACTTAGCTTAATTCATAAATGTGTGGCAGGCTTTAAGCTGCCCCGCAAAGTTAAAGCTCACTTTATAAGCAGCTTACGGGAAGTGCAGGGCAAATAAATGAGTGTGTTTGAAAATGAAAATCCTGGCTGAAGTGGACAACGTTTGTGGCCTGCAGTTCAAGCTTAATCGCACTCTTTAAATACAAATAAATATGGATCGCAAGCAAAGGCCTGGGCAATAACTAATAGCTATATATAGTATATATATATATTTTTTATTATATATATATGTATGTGTGTTGCGGCAGGAAAAGAAGAGAAGAAAAAGGAGAAAAATAAAGCAGAATCATCAGCTTTGCGTACCTGACTGTCTGTCACGTGCATTATAATACGAGTATAAGCGAAAAATGTGCTGAGAAGCACGTTTGCAGCCAGAGCAAAAGGAAATAAAAAAATAAAAATTAGGATTGCGGATGCTGGGAAGGCGGACAGCAACAACAACAACAACGTGGACGGGATGAAAACAAAATACACACCGCGCAGAGCACGCAATTATAATTAAAGCATGCAAATAACATTAAATAAGCTGTCGCAAAACCGTATTTCGGTGGGTCAAACTCCAGCCACACCCAACAACTTGTGGGTATGTGTGTGTGTGAGTATAACTGTGCGTGTGTGGGTGAAGAAAAGTATGTAGCTTTCTCTCTCTCTCGCTCTCTCTCTCTCTCTTGCTCACTTTCTTAATGATCTCTGTGCAACACGCACAAGGCCACTTGCGGTAAATTCCAAGTCAAGTTTGGGGAGGCGTTAAGGATTATAAACGTTAGGCACGAATAACGAAACGTTTTTAATGACTAGCAGCCAAATCCTTGGGGATTCCTTATGATTCCATTCAGCCTATCAAATTTGAAAGCCGCAAACCGCCAAGGCAAGCAACTTCGATTCGTCGTCGTCGTCGTCGTTTTCATCTTCTATCAATTCCATGTTTTGCCGCTTAAAAATTAAGCTTGCCAATGTTAATCAGAAATGTTAATGTGGCGTTAACAGTGAGTTCTTCACGCTACCTTCGCCTCTCCAGAGATTTTCCATATTTTTAGCCACGAAATTTAATAGCTGATGCACTGTCAAAGCCTTTATTAGTTTGCACCATATTGAGACACCTTTCTGTAAATACATCTGTAAATTTTGGTTAAAGGCAAAACATTCGTGCAAGTGTATTAAACATGAAGAAGTTGCATTTTATATTCACTATAGCAATATTCTAAATACCAGTATTTATTGTTTATTTTTTTTTACCTCTAATCAGCGATTTATGACTCAATGTGTAGCTTAATTTGCTATTGTTCTGCTGCAACTTAACAGTTGAAGAGCTTTGTATTTGTAGAGCGCTGTAAAGTTAACAGTGCTTAAATGGTGCATTTTTAACAGCTGTAATTACCAGACGAACTTGTGTGTTTTTGTTATCGACAATATCTGTTAGCTTAATGTATGTCCTTTGCCCCAATCCTGTTTTTAGTCAAGTAAAATATGACCGTGATATTGGCATATTTTCTTAGCAGTGCTCAGCGCTGCAATCTGTTAAGCGTTTCCAGCAATTATGATAAGTGTGTTGCGCGCTCTGATTGCTGTAATCGATTGAAAGCAATGCCCATAAATACACAAATATGCATCATGTATAAGATATCATTTAATTTGCGGACAGAGATGTGAAATGATATGATGGAATGCGTACACAGAGCGAGCGCAGCAGGTGCCCGGCACACACACACACAGACACACACAAAGGGCAGAGCAGAAGAAGAATACAATGTGCCAAATGATAGATATCCATATATGTATGAATCAATTCACGTACATTCATTACATTTATTTTATTTCATTTCATTTCATTCCATTTCATTTATTGTTACAACAAAATGCTTTCCGATTGCTGTTGACGAGCCACACGATAGGTATTTTTCACAAGAAAACCAAAAATGAAACATGCTCCGTACTGTTTTGCTTGCTGTGCTGCTGCTGAGCTGCATTTTTAATATAATTTTGGTAATCAATAATTTGCGGGAAATGTTTTTCCGCTTTTGCCTCCTCCCCCAGACCAATACCGATAACATAAGCGCAGGCATTCAAAAGGCTCACACAAACACACACGCACACACACACACACTTGATGTAGGAGTGTGCAAATTATGCAATGGTATGAGTTGCGTCTGAATGTAACTCAATTTTTGTGCTTTCTGTTGCCTCTTGTTGTTGTCGCTGTCGTTGCCATTTGTTGTATTCTATTTGCATTTCGGTTTAAGCACTCGCAACAAGCAAACACACACACACATACACTCTCACACACACATATACAAATGCAAATAGCTAGGAATATGTAAGCACTTAACCAGAACTTTCATAGCTCGAAAATCAGTGAAAACAAAATAGAAACGAGTTTTATTGTTGCTAGTGTTCTCGTAGTTGTTTTTTTTGTTGTTGTTGTTTTTGCTGTTGTTATGAGCGCGCATTTCATTGTTTTTATGTATTTTGCGGTTTCCCTATTGTAAAATGTTCAGCAAAAGCAAAGCAAAAAGAATCCTAAATAAATTCCCCTTTTGCAATTCCTTCCACATATGCGAGCGCGTTTTCATATTCCTCAATTCGGTTTCGTATTCATAGGACTAAGCTCTCTATGCGTATGAGTAATGTTTTCTATAGTTTATTCATATGGCTGTTAAATAGTTTGTTCGTAGTAAGCTTAATATTTGCTGCCAAAGTTTTCAATTCGCCCAACATATAACAATCATTTTCCAACTTTATCAGAGTTCACAACAAAGCTGCACTGCACACGTGTCGATGGCACAAAACTCAGAAGGCGAGGTGCATACAAGGAAGCCAATGACAGTGTTGCGTTTGGTTTAAATTTCAACCAATTGTTTTCCATAAGTTCAATACAAAAACTAGGAAAGCGTTGCGCTGCCAAACTTGAGGAAAACATAGAAGAATTGATAGAAAATTCATTAGATATAATGGTTCTTAGTTCGTTTAAAAACGCATATTATTGTCTCTCTTTAAAGCAGACTATATCACCGAAAATATAGAAATTGGTAGTCTTTTATTTTTATATGTTTTTTTCATTTACAAAATATTGAATGTTGAAAACTGTATTACAAAATAGGACGCTCGCTGTCTACAACAAAAAGCGAGTATGCTTTTCACATAGAATTTTGCATAATGAAATAGAATTTGTAAGCGGAATGAAATTACTAAGAGCATACTAGAAGAGCTCTCTCTCTCTCTCTCTCTCTCGAAGTGTGGGCGTTACTTAAAGCCTATTTCGGCTCATCACAAATTTGATGAGTTTAAGGCAATATTAATAACTCAAAATCATTAACCAAAGCAAATTGGAAGATTGTGACAATGCTGAGGAAACCGACGAAGTCGCAGTCGCATGAGTTGCAACTAATTGAAAACAAGTTCAACAAAAAATAAATAAAAAATCATGAGGCAAAAATAGTTTCGATAATAAATACGCGTAATTGCTGTTGAATTTGTAATAAGTTGGAAACGAAACGAAATCAGGGCCAACAAGAGCGAAAAGCCGCAACTGCGGCTCAAACTCAAACATTTCGTGAATTGCGTCAATTGCGGAGTTAACAATAGCAGCAAAGACGAAATAAAGAAGTAAAATCGAGCGGCTAATTGAAAATAAGTCTACAACAGTTTGCGCACAACCTTGAAGCTGAGCTCAGCTCGCAAATGAGGAAAATTTTTGGCCAAGTTTTCAGCAAGTTGTTGTTATTGTGGCTTTTTCGCCAATTATCTGCGAGAGAGTGAGGGGTCTATGAGGTATATGTTCGATTTGAAGAGGTGAAACTTGTTTTCTATGGTCGCAACTTAATTTGGTCTTGGTCATTGGCTTTCTGGCGGCATGCCGCGTTCAGTGCCGTTTGGCCAGTTGCAGTTGCAGTTTGTAAGTTGCAACATCGGCTGAGACTGAGGCAGAGGCAGAGCCAAGTGCTCTGCTGCAGCTTTGTGAGCTAGTAAAGTGACTACTCGAAAGTGCAAGTTGAAATATGCAGGCAAATGCAATCGATTTATACAAAGTCCTCCTCGCGCTCTCTCTCTCTTTCTCTCTCAGTCGTTGTCTCTTACACTATTGAGACGAGGGAAATATTATTGAAAACCAGTTTCATATGCACTGTTGCGCATTGCATTGTGGATGCCACATCTCTGCAATCTGCGGGCCGGCCCCTTGCTTAGTATGTGTTGTGTGTTCGCTGGCATATTAGCGATTTTCATTTGAAGATATGTGGGAATAATGCACTCTTAAATGGAAAGTTTAATGCATTTTTCTGTAGCATGTTGCCCATGTAGCAACATCAATAATGCCGCATACCATTGTTAAATGCTGTGGGCCAACAGTACAAAAAAAGAGAGAAAAAATAAACACAAAATCTTTTCATATGCCTTGAATACAATTTATTTTGATGCAGATTGGGCACCTGTTCAATGGCTTTTCTACAGCAGCAATAAGCTGCTTAAAGAGCAACAGAGAGAGGGAATAACAAAATATATGCAAATGCAATTTGATAAAAAAGATGCAACACACAAATTCCAATTTGTTGGCTGCTCAAATTTTCCATCGACAATCTCCTCGACACACACTCTCCACTTTGAGAGACTCTTTAATGCCTTTTCCCTAAGAGTTTTCATAGCCCTTTTCATCTTACTTTTTGCACTCATTAACGAAAAGTTTCAAATTACATAATGATAATAATGGCAAGAAAAAAAATGGTAGGTAACTGTTACACAAATTCAAGAAATTGGCAAAGGAAAAACACGCCGTTACTTAAAGTCATTATCGAGCGATAAAATGAAGAAAAAATCTGGGAAAAAAATGCTCAACTTACTTTTGCTAATGAAGTATACTAAATACAGCGAACGAGGAGTATTCGTTATTCGTTAAGTGCCTATCGAGCAGCAGGGAAAGAAAACATTCACCAAACTCTAGTCTAAATACCATAATCTGGGATTACTTGGCACGATAGCTTTTAATCACACTAAAAGCAAAACGCGGCCCAAAGATGCGTGAGGCGGCAGCAAAAGGGGAACACAAAAAACGAGATTCTGCCAAAGGGAACATCTCTTTGGATGGTCCAACTATATGTATGTATATACTATGCATAAAGAATGGACAGTCGAGACAGGCAGCTGGACACTCGACAGACAGAGATAAACAAGTCAACAAAAATAATGTTGAGCGAAGAAAGACAGACAGAGAGGGAGACAGAGAGAGAGAGAGAGAGAGGGTGAGAGAGAGACAAAGAGACAAAGTTGCATTCCTTCAACTGTTAGGAATGCATTTGCAATAAACTTACGCTCCTCAAGTATTTCTTTTGTTTATTTTTGTGTATTTCCCAAACCAGCAAGAAAGGCGTGAATGATAGTGAGATGTAGTAGCAGAAGAAGAAACATCAAATAAGGCATCATAACCTGAGGATTGACGGAATTATTAATGCGTTGGCAAGCTCATGAAATGTTAATAAACTTTTTAATTACCTAATTAATTACATCAGAGGCAACTTCAGAAGTAAATATAAGCAATCTATGTGCTCAGTACATATACATATATCTGCATCTATTTTCGTATATAACAAGGCGTTTAGTATACGCGAAACTTGTCTCAAAACGCGTCGCTGTATGCCCAAATAATTAACGCATAGCACTTGCAACGTATTTCCACTGCACTCACACATCGCAAGTATGAGTGTATAAGAGTGTGTGTGTGAGTGCTTGAGTGTGTACTTTACAAACACACTCATATTGCATTCAGTGGCAGGCATTTCCTGCTCAAGACCAGACGAGACAGACTATCTGCACTTTCGCACAGTTTTTCCGCAATTTTCATCCTTTCACTTAGTAATAATTACTTTGGCACATGTGAATCTGCAAATTGATAAACGCTCCTCCATTTCATGTGTGCTCGCTAAATGATTATATCCATTCATTTTCTTGGAATAATTAAAGACGATTAACTGTCGATTGACTTCACTTGACCACTTGACCGCAGCCAACAGTCGTTGACCAAGCAGAAACAGGGCAATCACTGCGTCAACAAAATGCCAATCAATTGACTATAATACTTGGCTAAATTGCTATTATTTCTATTCAATTATCAATGTTAATTTCTATGCTAATTTCTAAGCTAGTCACAACGTGCAGGAAATGCTTCTAAAGAGTTTAGAGTTAGAGTTGTAAATAGCTCTACATTGTTGGCAATGAATTCAAATTATGCTGTGCTTAATTTCTTAGATATTTGTATTTACCCAATTTGGGGTAAAGAGCTCCTAATATATTGAGGGTAGTCCTTTTTGAAAGACTCTGTAAAACACACAAATGAATAGCTGATAAATTAGCATTATTCACATGTTGTTTTCCAAATTCCTTCTGTTAAAAGTCTTTAAGCACTTTCCACATCCATTAAGTGTAAACATTTCTTTATCGTGCAGTTTTAAGCGCTGTAAAACGCACAAATTAAAAGCTAATAAATTAGCATTAGTTACGTGTTCATTTATAAGATATTTCTGTGTGCGAAAAGCTCTAAATGTTTGCCAGCCAATTGTAAAACGCATGCAACAAATGGGGGAAGTCCCTTTAAACACACATTTCTCAACCACACACACATACATACACACACAGACAGACATCGCCTTGACAGTTAACACGCACAACAAGTGACTGAAACAAAATACGGGGACACAAAAATACTGGGCAAGCATTATTCGCATAGGCCTGACAACCATAAATCATGTGCAGCACTGAACGCGAGAGGCTGAAGAGTTGCGAGTTTGCGAGTCGCGTGGCACTGGGGGAAAGTCTAGGAAACTGTAGAATACTGTGTTTAAAGTTGCTCGGAATTGTGTTCTCGTAGGTGGACAACACATCGAGTAAACATTGGTGTGGTCTAATTGAAAAAAAGCTTCAATCACCAAACAATATTTTAACAACGGCAGTCAGCACATGCCCAAAAATAAGCAAAGAACCAAATAGAGCTGAAGAGACTGAGCTAGCTGGATTTGGTTGGGTTGGGTTGGGCTGTCCTCTGCAAAATGATGGATCGATTTGTGTACTCGTGTGTTCTTGTTTCGCCTGCCTCTTGTGCTCTGTTGTTGCCCATCCATAACCGTCACTCGAAGCGGGAGACACGGACAGAAAATGAGCCGGCAAAGACAATGCCACATACGATCCGAGTGTGTAGTACATACTATATATTACATATGTATATACTATATATATACATGTGTCTGTAGTACTCCTCTGCATGGGCCACATGTTGAAACTTTGTAAAAACAACCATCAGTCCTGACTCGCACAAAACACAAAATACAAAATACAAAATAAAAATAAAAATGAAAAACAAAAGCTCATTCAAGCGCATTTATTTGCCTTAAACAAAATTACATTTATATTATAAGAGAACGAACCCACGCGCTCCTCCCAGAACACCAAATAAGGAGCAGGAGGCGTAGAGGAAGTGAATGAGTGAGAAGAGGAAGAGGAGAAGCTAAAAGCAAGAAATACGTATTCGAAAGTATGATAAAATTTTCAAGAGCGAATCGTTACAGATATCGCGTTGAACTTGCACTGCATTTAATCGGTTTTATTATCTAATTAAATATGATTTCAACATAATCGGATTAACCCCGCAATTGCAAACGATGGCGAATGTGCAATCCGAAGCGTGATTTTAATTAATCGACTTTGCGCATAATTATGCATGTAATTAAAGCACACTTAATTACTGGTTTGCAGGCCAAACCTTATTATAGGCATAAAATGGGCAACTATGATGAGCTGTAGTCAAAACCGAAATGAAAAAAAAAAAGAATGAATTAAATGTCGAAATGTCCAAAGATGGAAACTAGACGGTGCTGAAGAATTTTCACCACAGAGCACAAGACAAGCTGCCTTAAATGGCGAATTATACGAATCTGCGTCAACTCAAGAGCAACAGCTAGCCGAGT
The DNA here is from genome assembly GCA_035047445.1 of Drosophila siamana. Taxonomy (NCBI): domain Eukaryota; kingdom Metazoa; phylum Arthropoda; class Insecta; order Diptera; family Drosophilidae; genus Drosophila; species Drosophila siamana. The sequence continues at coordinate 316,153 of JAWNPP010000007.1, read as the reverse complement.
TGAATCAAACAACATTCAATTAGTGGCCGTAGGTGTTATATACACACAAACTTTATAATCTTAAGCTGTACATAGCAACAAATGAAGTTGTATGCTATGTATATACAAGTTGTTGTATTTTAAGTGTTCCACGCACTTCGCATTACATTATTATCATTGTCAACTGCTGACCATCATCGCAAACCAGTTGCACCCACACACTCACGCACGCATATCTTTTGGCACTCACTGTTAACGCCGAACTGATGATTTCCTTTAGCCATAGTTGGCGGCAGTTGGTGACTCGTTTATCGTACTTCTTTTGAAGTGCCCTCTGCGCTGATTGCCTGCACTCAGCGCGTGTATGAAAACCACTTGAGCCATCTACTTTTGTATACATTTATTAACAAGACATCAAAAAGTTTTATTCGTTTGCTTCTCGTCTTCACTTTTTTTTGGCGCACAGAGCGACCACAAAAGCGCACGGCTGGAATAATAAAATTTCTATGCTTCACATTTGGATTTCCCTGCTTGGGTATTCTTCCATCCAGCCCGCGAGTTGAAAAGGAATCAAAATGCGAGCCAAGAGCCTAACTTCAGTTACAGCACCTCATCCTCCACCTTATTGAGCGTCTGCTCGTTTTACCTCTTCGCCAGCCAGCTTTACACTTCAGCGGTTTTCGCTGAATGCCCATACGCTGCAGAGCCCACGCATTGTGGGTGGGGGTGGGTGTGGCACATCTGCAATACTTACTTCTGAGGAAGAACTGTGCTGCCGCCAGCCTGCAAAATGTTGTCTGCGCACTGTTACCTAACTTACCACGCCCCCTCGTCTCCCCAACCAACGTCACCACATCTGCCCCTTCATTCAGCATTTGTTGACTGCTCTCTTCTCTGTTTTTTATTTTTTTTCCTAACTAAAAAAGGCAGCAACGTGTGGCTCATAGTGCGTGACGAAAGTTTAGGCACACGCTGCACTAAAAATATTTATTGCCAGATAACCTATTTAGAGAGCTCTTAAATTTGACTACTCTTAAAGAAATGACAGTAACTAAACGAATTTTATTCAAAATAAATAATTTTAAAATTTCGACACAGAGAAGTTGAATATTTTAGCATTTTAGCATTTCAATATTCTTATTACAATTTAAAGGTGCAGTGTTTGTTATTCAATGTAAAGTGCAATCGATTTTTAAAGTTAAGGCGCATTAAAGTGGAAGAATTTAATTTACAACTTGAGAAAACTACAAATTTTAGTCAGCATTTCAATATTTTATTTAAATTCAATGTTGAATTGTTATTCAATTGAAAATGTAAAGGTCACAATATGAATACTTCATGCTATATATTCAATTAAAAATGTAAATGTCAGAACCTTATCTGTTTAATGCAAACAAGGAAACAAATTGTCAATTATGTAGCGAAACCTTTTAAACATAATTATCATCAAAGCCAAAAGACGAATGCCCCAAACATGAAGATAACCTCTTTAATTAATTAATTTTCCGAGAATTCGTCAGTTCTAAATTTGATACTCAGTCGAATGCGTTTCAGTGCGCATATTTATGCACGTGACTGTAACATTTCGTTGTGTTAAAGTGCTTGGAGAGTCTGTCTACACACACACAGAGAATACAGATACAGACGAGTGTATGTGTGTGTGTGTGTGTGTGTGTGTGTGTGTGGATGTGTGGTTGATTGTGGGTTGTGACAATGTCATTGACATTTCAGAGCCAAGTTGGCTTTTCCACAGAAATTAATCATAGTATTTTCTTGTTGTCAGCTGTGCTGTTGTTGTTGTTGTTGTTATGCTTGCATATACAAAATATGTGCGTTCTTTACATTATAATATTTGCCAGCAGTCACAAAAGAGACAATGTCGTAAACGAAGAACAACATCATCATTGCCCGCATAGCTAATGGACACCCACACACACACTCACACACAGCGATCCCTCTCAATTATTTAGCACCTGACAGCGAGCAAAATGCCAGCGATGTGCTCAATGGTTAATGTTGACTTGCAACTTTTAACTGGTTTTGCTTTTCGGCAGCCAACTTAAAGTGTTGCCAAACCGCATGCGTTTCCAATCGCGGGGTCATGACTTTTTTTTGGTCGTACTCCACTTTAAGTTACGACTATGTCATAGAATTTAACTGCTTAGAGCTGGTGGCTTTGTGGTGTGTGTGAGTGTGTGGGAGTCTATTATATAATTCTGCTGCATTGTAAAAATGTTGGCCGCAGCTGCTTTCAGTGGGCATGAAAGGTATTAAATGCTCAACAAATAGGCTTAAAAAGTTACAGACATTGTGCATACGCCAGATTGTGCATGATGTGCACTGCAAGCAGGCCACGCATACCCTGTAAACCCCACAGCTGGTTTAATTCCCCCACTTAATTGTGTGCAAATCTACATGTAATTCAATGAGTAACTGCAGTGCAAGCATGGCCTCAATGTGTGTGTGTGTCTGTGTGTATTAGCTGCACTTTTTGAATAACCATTTAGGCTACATTGTATGCGCTGTCATATGCCAGTCCTTTAGCCCCCTCCTCGCTCCCCTCGCACACTTTGCAGACAGGCGTTCGAGTTCCTGCTTGCAGGGTTTTCACACTTGAAGCTAATTCCCCGACAAGCACTCGCACTGCAACATGCCTTCACACTTTGCAAACTGTGCAGATTGTAGGCGAGGCAAGTGCAAAACTATGTATGTTGCCTCGGCCATTGAACTGTCGCACGAAATTGTTGAACTGCAGTTTGCAGTTTAAATATTTAAAGCTAATTAACACATTTGACAATCGCAAATTTGGCTGCTTGCAGTGAGGCGCCTACGCTGACAGCAACAACGACGACGTGTGCAACAACCACAACCACAACTGCAACTGCAACTACAACTGTGCGCACGGACTACGCCTGCCTCGATTCCAGCGAGGCACAATCGGACGATAGTCACCTGACACGCGACTCGGTGACGCGCGAGTCACAGAACGACGAGCTCTCGTCTTCGACGCTCGATAAGCTCGATCTGAGCACTTTGCCGCTGCCCGCCTTGCCACCGAAGCGACGTCGCACTCGATCGCGCGCCAGTCCGTCGAAGCATCGACTGGAGAGCAACAACGGCGGCGAACATGCCGTCGATGGTGTGGACAAATCGGGCGCAGCCACAGCTCCAGCATATCGCAGCAAGTCACGGCAGCAGCGCGATGCACTGCAGGACACTGGGAAAGCAGCAGAGCTACTAAGGGACAACCTCCATCAACAGCAGCAGCAGCAACAGCAGCAACTACAACAGCAACAACAACAGCAGCAGCAGCAGCAGTCGGCTTTCCAGCAGTACGTTGCGAAGCGACGCGAGAGTCTCGAGGCATCGACGCGCAACTTCAACGAAAAGCTGGAGGCACGCAGAATGCTCTACCACATGGGTGGTAATGGCGGCGGTAGCGCAGCCGCTGGCGGCAGCAACGCGACGCCCGCCGATGTGCCCACCTATCTGTTTGGCGAGCACTTTTACGGCATGCCGGGCGCCATGCGCAAGGCCAGCTCACCGGCGGGCAACAAGGAGGAGATCTTCCTGAACAAGTCCGGCTGGGTGCAGGTCAGCACCAAGCTGAACAACAGCGCTGAGAACAAGAGTCGTCGCCTCAACTACGCACAGCAGAATGGCGGCGACTCGCGCAGCGCCATACGCGCCATGCAAATGGAGCAGCTGCGTCGCCAGGAGCTGGGCCGACAATCGTTTGTCCATCAGCCGGCCAGCATGTGCGAGCGTGAGCCAAAGTTTGTGGGCTCCAAGGTCGAGGAGCTGATACAACGCAACGAGGCGCGTTTGAGCGGCATGTCGTCACGTGATCCAACGCTGCGTCCTGGCTATCGAATTCTCGATCCGCAGCTGGCGAGCATACTGAATGAGCGACCCGGCTTCTTGCCCGTGAAGAGTCCCAACGATGTGGAGTCGCCGCCACCCATCACGCCCATACTGTCGCCACCGCCCGCTTTCCAGGACAACAGTAGCAACAGCAGCAGTCGCCCGCCGCGGCATCCAGAGCGACGCAAGGTGACGCGGCAGGCGCACACGCTGCTGCAGCAGCCGCGTGCGCTCCAGCCGCCGTCCCAGCATCAACATCACCAGCAGCTGCAGCAACAGCAGCAGCAGCAACATCATCAGCAGCTGCAGCAGCAGCAACAGCTGCCACACCACAGCAGCAGCAGCAACAAGGGCATGGTGTTCTCGCGCAGCTTCGAGTACGACACGCGACGTCCGGCTGCCAGCAACAGCTACGTGGAGACGTTCTCGCGCAGCTTCGACGGCAACCTGTCGGAGCGACCCTCGTTGCCAGCGATGCCATCGCTGGCCGTGCAACGCGAGCGTTCGCTCAACTTCAGCACGCTGACCGGCAACTCGCCCAACTACTTGACCAAGCGCGAGGGCAGCGGCGCCACAGCAGTATCAGCAGCAGCTGGGGCAAGTGCAACGCCTGCTGGCAGCAATCGCTCGCTGCGCAGTCGCGACAATTCGCCAAAGTATCTGCAGCCGCAGACGACGGCGTATCTGAATGCATCGGTGAAGGAGGCGCCGCCCGCCTACAGCGTGGCCAATTTGGCCAAGTATTCGCCGCGTTCGCGACACGATCGCACCTTCGAGCGCTCCAAAAGTCACAATGTAATTGGACGTTCGCGGAAATCGCAGTTCAGTCGCATGGGCAACAGCGGCGGCGGCGGCGGCGGTGGCGGTGGCGGTGGCGCAGCTGCTGCAAATCCGCTGCCTGTGGCCCTCGGCATGTCGCGCTTCCGCAGCCTCGACACGACCATCAACAACCGGCTCAACTCGTGCGACAGCGGCGCTCGTTCAGGTGAGTTTAGCTACCAAAGACAGACAAAACAACGGTCGAGTGTGCTCAATTGATTCCTGCATAATTCATTTGTACGACGGCAACTGAACTTGGTCATTTCTGAATACTTATTTATTTATTAATTAAAGCAGATTTCAATAGTGCATTGCATAGAGCATGCAATTTACTGACGGTTTAGTATTTATTCAGTATTTATCTATTAGAGACTCTTTAGTATTTGCACCCAGTAAGTAGTGTAATTTTTATTGATTCGAGGCAAATTAAGGTAAAATTCCATTTACCCCCCCCCCCACCCTTTTTTTCAAATATATACGCTCACACTTTTTTTTTTTATAGACAGACAATTGAGAGTTGATTGGTTTTATTTTTACGACTTTTAATGTTGAACGAGAATATGTTGATATACTCCATGGACTCAAATTGCCTCCTACGGCGTGTTACAAACATTTGACTACATAATTATATGCTTAATTATATACAGTGAATACCGGGTATTTAAGGCTCCTATAGCTGTCGTTGTTGTCCTTGTAACTTTCCGCTTGCCAAATCGTAAGTCAATTCGACTTGTCGATAGTTGGGGAGCATTTTGCAGTAATCGCCTCAATCGCTTCGATTCACTTTCACAACGAATTGCTATGTCAAAATTCATTGAATCAGTGACAGAAATTGAACATTCAAGGGTCGTACACACAGTGAGAGAGAGAGAGAGAGAGAGAGAGAGAGACGCACACACAGAGTCATTGATCCACAACCGTGGCATCCTGTCGTTTGTTTCAACGTCCTTGTCATTCTCATAGTTGACTGACTGTGGATGAAAGGAAATTTTGTAATTCAGCCTGACGGACGAAAGGACAGTCGTTTTCTGTGTGCGTGTGCGTGTGTGTGAACGCAGCCCGTGATAACATTTGAGCGAAATTTCATAAGCTCCGCTGCGAAATTGATGCAAACACGTGACGATATCGCTCCAGTCACAACTTTCTTATTTATTACTCCCAACAATATTTGACTTATGTTTAAAGACTTCCTATGCATAATGAAAAGTTTTAAAGAAAATACTTAGAATTCGCCTCACAGCAATAAAATATAATATTCAGTTTACATTTGAGACATTCATTTAGTTGACATCTGGGACATTCATTCAGTTGGTAAAAACAAGTACACAAAAATATATAATTTCAATCTGAAAACTATTCTAATATATATATTAAAAAAGCAAGAGGATTTTTCAGAAAGTATTGAAATATTTTAATCAAAGTTTAGTTTTAATTGACGAAAATAAGTCACTAAAACTTGTATTGATTACTAATTATTAGTATTATTTCTTGGTTTTGAATAATATTTATAATTAGTAATCAATTCTTGTAAAGTGAATATTCAGTTCAATTCCTTACTAGAAACTCTATGTTATTCATCAAATAAATACAAGACTTTCGACTCTTTTCTTTACATTAAAATACTATAAATGCTAGTATTTTCTCCAGTTAAATACCAAATACATCTTGAACTTTACCTGCACAGATCTCTCCAACGACGAGCTGGACAACGAGGACGGCAGCTCCACGGAGTTCCTCTCGGCGACCAACTATCAATTCCCGAACGTGTCGGCGGGCAGCGTGAGCATTTCACCGTTTAAAACGCAACGTCAGCGTTCCCTCACCCCCGACCGCAACGATTCACACAGTTCGTCGAGCAGTCTACGAAAGCAGCGCTCACTGACGCCCGAATCGCGCTCACTGACGCCGGAGGAACGACGCAAGAAGGGATCGCAGGTGTCGCTGATGAGTTCACGACAGAATTCGAGTTCGCGCAGCAATACGCTGGAGCGGCGACAGCGCCACGAGGACAAAACACCGCCCACCATATCGAGGAGCTCTTCCAGCTCCAGCTACAGCGGCGGCGAGTCCCACGAGCCCCTGAACGGCAGTCCAAGCACAGCGCAAGTGGTGGCAGCGTCCACAGGAGCGGGCAGCTATCGACGTGCCGTGGGACGCAGTGCATCCAAGCAGCAGCAGCAACAACAGCAGCAGGCGGAGCAGGAGCATCTGATACGACGGTCCAGGTAAGTGTTGACTTGAGCAACGTCTAGATTCTAGGTTGTTAATAAGCCAATGTGCCTCATAGCAGATCCCTGCAACTGAGCGAGCGCTCGCCGAATCGCGGCCACAAATCAGTGGTGTGCGTGGGAGGCGCCTCCCCGCAGCAACAGCAGCAACATCAACACTATCCACAACCGAATGCGGCCATCTTTGCCAGCTCGATGCGTGGCAGCAAAATGCTGCCCAGCGCCAACGGGCAGTCGTCATCAACGCGCTTGCGGCAGAGCGATGTGGACAAGGCGTGCTCCTTTGACTTTGACTACAACAACTACAATCGTTCAGCAGTCGCCGGCAATGCGGGCCCGGGTAGCGCAGCAGCTGCACGTGCGGCACACACAAGTGGCAGCGGCGACAGCGGCAGCAATCAGAATCTGCGGCTGGACTTTGACAAGAGTCGCTCCTTTGACGAGGACTATCGCGAGGCGCTGCTCAACAACAATGGCGGCGGCGCAGTTGGTGTGGCAGCATCTGGACTGCGCTTCCTGCAGCCGGGCAACGAGGCGAGCGCAACTTCCGGACGTTTGCGGCAATCAAATTCGCCTGTGGGCGGCCATGAGCGCAACACCACGCGTTCGCCGCAATCGTCGGGCTCGTCGTCAAACAATCTGCATTTGCCGTCGTCGCGTCGCACCAGCAGCCCACAGAGCAGCTACGGCACTCGGTTGTGTGATCATGAGCTGACCTACGATATGCTGCGCAAGTCGCCGATCATGAATTTCCGGCGTGGCGACAGCGACTATGAGTTGCCCGTGCAGCTGCGCAACCGGGAGACGATCAATTCGGGCGGCAACAGCGAGCTTAACTTTATGAGCAACGAGACGCGTATCTACGAGCATCCGACGACGGTGCTGAAGCCGCAACGTTCGAGCTCCCGTGAGGAGCATTTGTACAGGCAGACAGCGCCGTCTCGCGGCGGCAGCAGGTACTAAGCAGGCCACAGTCCGCAAAGCACAAACGATAATGATAACGATAACGTAGCTGTAATTGTAACTCTAACGATAACGATAACTCTAACTCTGTTAACCACAATTTGAAACGCACCAAGGCCTCGACTGTAGGTCGTCCCCATCTAACCACAACGTAAATTCTAAACGCTAAGCTATAAGACGAGCGACTAAAAATAACCTGTGACCAGAGAGAGCGATACATAGAGAGAGCAAGCTCCCTTGTGTTGTTTTTTTTCGTAAAAAAGACTGCTTTACCTAAACAAAAACTAACTCATTGTATACTCTACTCGTATTGTTATAACTACTAACCTCTGAATGGATGAGCTACTAACCAACAACTCACACTCACGCACTCCACGCACCTGGCATCTTGGGTAATCCTTCAACTGCTCCCCACAACCGCCTTCCACACGCACAGCAGCAGCACACATTTCTCAACCCAGCTCCACCCTTATTTGCAGTCCAAAGAAATGCCGAGAGAGTCTCAGCTCATGCGACTATTGGCCCCGCTGCGCGTCGTGCAGCAATAACCTGCAACATTCAGCATCGTCGCCGGCCGTGCAACAAAGTGTGCAACGACAAAATGCCATGCAGGAGGCGCAACAACCGTCGCACGTCTCCACAGTGGCCATAAATGTGAATGTCATTAAATTGGACATGTGTGAAGCGGCCACGGTCACATCGACATCAACGGCCACAGCAACAGTAACTGCAGCTCCAACTCCAGCTCCGACTGCGCCAGCTGCTGCCACACCCCAGTGGACTTTATTGTGTAGCGGTGGCGTGGCCGATAGCGTGCCCCAGCTGGCCGCAGCTGGCAGGGATCGACGTCAGCCCACGGCCGTCATCAGGCCGCGTGTGATACCATTGGCTGCCAGCTCGCTGGTGCTCTTGGGAGATTGCGATCTGGCGGAAATTTCGAGCAGGTAAGTTGACACTTGTGTGTGTGTGTTTGGAAGCGAAGCGAAGGATACGCGATAAATACATTTGTATTTATGTGAAATTTGTTTCGCTGTATTTCGTTGCGATAGCGGCAAAAACAAGCCGAGCACTGCGATGGCGAGTGAGCCAACAAATCAACATTGCCAACAGCCGGCGGCAAGAGGCAATAAACGAGACCTCGTCGCCATATTGACAGAGGCAAACAGCAATGGCGGCAACCGGAAGCGGCAGCGCCAACGACAGCGCAGCCATTCGCTGCCCGAAAGAAGTCCGACAGCAGCAACAACGGCAAGTGAGCAGCTGCTAACGATCCAAACAGTTGTGGGGTAAGTGTAATATTCCCAAGCCAACCCTCGAACCCAAATAGTACATACAACATTGTGCCCAAAAGTTGGCTTTAAGCAGAGTCCTAAAAATTTCTCAGTTTATGCTCGTCATTTTTTCGTTTTTTTTTTAAAGCATATGCAAAAGTTGGGCCAAATGAAAGTTTTCTTTTGTAGAGGAGGGCGGACGGTGATGGAATGCAGTGCATTAAAAGATTTATGCGGACTATAAGATAGTCGTTAAATGTGCTGCTCACGGCTGGCTCAAAGGGTCTCGCAGAGCAGTGTTATTAAAAAATGTATGAAACAATGCGCAGCGAACTCCTAAAAGACGGCAGCAACTTTTTTTGTCCCCTATCACTTGACAGACTGTGTCTGCCAACCAACTCAGTCAGTCAAGTGTGTCCCAGCTCACAGTTTGCCGTTTCAGCCGATGCCAAATGCAATTTCATTTTAGTTGCGAGTGGAAGTCCGCTCAGCTGTCTGATGGACTTAAAGGCTATACGTCAATATGTACTAGGAGCATCAGCAGTTGGTCGCATTGCGCTGCCCGGTGGAGGCTGCGGATGCCAGCACCCTTGTCAAAAGGTATTGAGGCATTTAAAATGACTGTCACTTAATCGTTAGCCGCCCGCGGAGTATTGTAATATTGTGGAGAACCTGCCGATGTCCGATTGCTGATGGCCACTGGTCCAGTGAATACCCAGCTGGCGGTCGACGTTAGTGTCACCGTTTCTTGACGTATAATCAATAATACACATTGAATTATTTTGTCGTAACGCACTTGACCCCACACCAGCAGCATGGTCATTAAAAGGAAAACAAAAAATTATAAGAAATAACCCTAAGCACTAAAGAATAAGATGTTGAAATTAAAGGTCAGCAGTTGTCTCCCGTCTTTTCTCTTTACTCTTCACTGGTTGGTATGGCTTAGCCAAGTTCACTGACCCACTGCTCTCAACTGCACTTTAAAGAACATGTTCTAAGAAAGGTATGCTCACCCAAAGACCTCAGGCATTCCTCCATTATTCCCATTCATTCACTCTGACTGAAAGGCACTGAAAGAGACAGTCATAAATAAATGATGACCCTCTTTGTTCTCAAGTCAGTAGTAAAAAAGACCATATAAAGCGGAAACTGGAAAACTTTTGATGCCAGCCAGCCACCTTTGTTTTTTGTTATCGGAACAGTCAGTTAGTGGGTTAGTTAAACATTTGAGTTTGTACGTGCTTTGTGGTTTTTATGGCAAATTGACAATTACCAAAAGAAATTTATTTGCATCGAATCTCTAAATAAATATGCCATATCAATCTGCCGAACGTATCATCAGTTATCATGAAAACCCCCAATTTGTTCAATGCGCCGTGCGGGTCTCAATTACTGCTCCAATGACCCTTATCATCCACTCTGCCACCTTCTTCTTCCCCTTCCTACTTCAGCATATGCTGTAAAATTGCCATTGTATTCCAAACTGCCCTTACACAAGCATACATAAATTGGTAGCATACTTTTATGCTGCGCCCAAAATGCACCCGGCTGCGCATTATTTGAACTGCGCATGACCACAATGCAATATACAGGCTTCAGCTAGCAGCAACAATCGAGGCACATGAATATATATTTATTTTTAAATGTATTCAATTTGTTTCGTAGCAATGGAAAAATCTAATAAGATTTGAATTTACAACTGCCGCTTCTGGTGGATTTTCGATAGAACGCGTCTGTTGCATGTCCGATTACACTTGCTTAAGCTAACAGTATGTTAACATGACCACTTTGAGTTTACCATTGCCTTTTTGAGTAAGTTATCGCTCCACGATAAATCGTTGTTAACATTTGTTGTTGTTTTGTCGACGAAGAACAAGCGACGCGTCGGTTTGCGCGTGAATTACAAAAAGTCAATTTAAAAAATGTATGTGCCTGTGTATTCAAAGAAAACCTTTGTGCATATCGAAAACCTATTGTATACCCGTGTATAGATTAACATACCTGAATATCATATGTACATGAAAAGTGTATTTTAAACAAACATATTTGCAATACGAAATCGGTGTCAATTAATCTTATTCAAATCAAGTGCAGTCTAGCCGGTTAGCCCAAAAAGAAGTGTTGTTCCCTGCGTGGGCGAAGGTGTGTGCTTGTCCGTGTGAGTGTGCGTGTGTATTTGCATTTGTGTGAGTATTGCGCTGTGTTTTCTTCGCGGCATTTTGCCAAAAATGTACAGATGTGTATTATAAACAAAGCAGCGAAAGAAGCGCAATTAAATGAAATTCACAAGGCATTAAGCGAAAATCAATAACATACAAAAAGAAAACAATATATTTATTTTTTTGCAATAAGACTGAAAATGTCTACAACAACAATAAGTGTGCCCCAACCAACAACAACAGCAGCACCAGCCGATGAATTCCACGTCGTGTGCATTTTGGGCGTGAAGGATAACGATAACACGAACACGAATGCCAACGATGCGATTGTCGTGGGCGGCAGCGACAGCGTAGGCGGGGGTGGAGATAGTGAACGTGCTTCGGCAAATGAATTTGATAGTGTAACGAACAAGGAGCAAGAGGATGCTGCCATCAGCGCAGTGCAATTAAGGCCAACGAATGCCGAAGGACGAGAGGAGACAATTGCGACAACGACGCCAACGACACCAACTCGCGGCAGCAGCAGCAACAGCGGAACCAAAGAAATTGTCTCGCAGACCAAATGGTATTTGAATCCCACTGACGAAAACGTAACAACAATTACCACAACCACAACCACATTGTGTCCGGACAATAATGTAACGTTGACAATGACTGCTGCAGCAACTACAACCCCAATAGCAACACTAACAACAACAACGGCAACAGAAGCCGATGCCGAAACAACAACAGCGCCAACTGCAGCGCCAACTGCAGCGCCATCTGCACAGATGTAAGTTAACATATTGTTGGAAAGCTCTGCTAGAAACTTTCCAAAATGCTTAGATAACAGTTGTTTATGCGCTCACAAATAAATCAATTTTATTGATTAAACATTTTACATAAATAATATATTTACAACGCTCTACACTCGCTCCCCAAGTCGCCTCTACAAATGATTGTACTCGTATGTTTGTATGTACAGACTTTTCGCACAGCTGCACCTGTTAAGCCATTAACATTTCCAACTGCTGCCCGCAGTTTTGTTCCCTGTGCTGTTTGGTCTACTTCACCACAAATGTTACCAATTTTACACACCATTGATAATCTCCCCTCGCTCAGCGAACGCGTTTGATCTCTTCTGTCATTCCCTTTGTTCTTGAATTTTCTATCTTTGCTCCTCGAGGGCAGTTCACAAAACTTTTTGGCATTCGCTGTTTTGTCTTGTGGCTTGTTACCGGGTCCTGTGTGTCCAACCTGCTTGTCCTTTGTTTATTTATCGATTTAATCGACCGTGAATAATTACGCGTTGACTTTGTGACCTCCTCAACAGGTTATTTATTTGATGTCCTCGGCTGTTCAGCAGTTCGCCTGTTGTGCTGGGCGGGCCAAATGTGCCTTGACCGCGCTTTTATATATTGCGCCCACGTTTGCTGTTTATGTTTCTGCCCCTCTTCTGCTCCTTCTGTTCCTGCATTGACAATCAGTCCTTCAGAGTGACTCTCATTTATTACTGTCGATTTTTTTGTTTGCCATTTTAGACGAGACATTGATTTGTTGCCCTTCAAAACAAAACAAGGAATCCCAAACTCATCCTCTGGCTCGTGCCCCTCTCTCCACTTGTCAGTTGCAGGCAATGTCGTAAATCAGCCCAAAACTCGTATGTGGGTTTTATTAAAATTCGCTCATTTATTTTATTTCCTTCGCCTGAGATTCGGATGCGAATTCTGCAAGCTCGTATCGCTCACATTATACACACTCGAGTCGACACGACCCGACTCGACTCTATGTGTGCTTACTTATTTATATATATTTTTAGATATGCAGGCGACATTTTCTCCCTGTTTTATTTTCGTCATTCGTAGACGCCACAGTGACGACGACGACATTTCAAATGTGCCTTATGAGTGTTGTAGATTTATGTTTAGCGTCTGGTGCGAATCTTCAAATAACTCTACGGAATTTCAACAATCTTTCTCTTTGCTTATCCGACTTTTAATCAAAATTAGGCACATACAAAATTATTTAAAAATATCGCTGTAGTCATCATTGGATTATCTGATAATCTAGCTGCAGTTTCTTCAGATTGATGATGTAGCCGCAAGATTGATTAATGCAACTATGCAGCTGCTTGTGTTACACTGAAAACAGTTAGGGACCTTGGTATTTAGAGAAGACAGACAAAAAAGCTGTAGTAACTGTTTTGGAAACCAGCACAAGACTACATCACATACCATTTATGGCCAACGTCTGTCAACTGCAAGTCAGCCGCATGTCCAGCTGTCCAGCCGTCCAGTTGGAGTCACTGCAGCATCTTGTCAACTGTTTTTTTGCTTCAATAACTCGCTGCCTCCATCGCTTTGGAGGCCCCGCATTTTGCCCCGCACGTAATTAGTTGCAGGCGCTAAAAAAACTTTTACTTTTAGCGCCAAACTTATGCAATAACGTAGGACTTAAATGGCAATCTTAACGACATTCCTACATATATAAATAGTTCAAAACTAGCATAAACATTACATAAGTCGACCGGAAAGTTGGCCAAGTGACTTTTGCCTTGTCACACTGACTGTGCATGCTAAAATTCTACAATTACCACTTCCACATAAAGCTGATTAATTTGTGTATATGAAACATACTTTCGTACTCTCCTACCTGTGAGCGTAATCAGGCCAACAAGCTGAAGTATTTCTTCAATCAGACACACAGAATATTTGATTTGATGACCCCTTTACTAATATTCCAACGAAAATTACAACGACAACGACAGCAAGCAAAAAAACAGAAGCGTCGATGACAGAGACACCTAGCTGGGCTTATCAGTTTTTGATTTCATACGTGACTCGGTGGTTTTTTGGAGTCAGGCACACAGAGAGTGCGAGAGAGATACTTTCTGTATCTGACAGATACTTTTCGAAACAACAGACAACAAATATGATATTGTGCGTCTGTTACGAAACCAAATTCCACAACGTTATCAATTCACACACACACAAGAATTTCTAATTGCTTTGGCTTTTGCAGTCGGGTTGTGTGCGTGGTAAGGGCGCCGCCACAGCAAAAGGGTTTCAAGTCGAGTTTGTGAATGTGCCGCATTTTTTGTGGTTCTTGTTGTTGTGGCACGCATTGTCACTTTCTTTGCAAATATGCAAAGCAAGCTGGCAACTGGCAAAGGCATAATAATGACTCTATTTGGCTCTATGAGCTCGCCTGAGTTACGTATGTGGCAATAATTGTCTGGCCGGTCACTTCTCGGGCCCCTTAATCAATGTTTCCTGTTGGCAGGCAGGCAGCATCTGATGAAAGTAGCCTAGACTCTGGCCACACTGTGTATAGTTAATGCGTGTGCATTTCATATGTAATTTTCTTGTTACTTCCAATGATATTATGGCGTGCTGTTACCACATATAATCGGGAGAAACCTGCTGCCTGCCACTCTCTGTCTCTACTAACTATATTGTGTGTTTGTTGGCCGGGGCAGACAGAGTCAACTCTCTGTTTATGTCGTTGATTGCAGTTATTGCGCTTATTGCTAAATTAGCTGATGGCCCAAGACAGCGAAAACAACTACAACTCATGTGGGTCGCGTGAGGCGTTGCCTTGGCTAACAAGCCAATTGAAATGGCCCAAATGCAAGAATGTCTGTCTCTAACAAAACTTATAAATAGCTAGGGTATCTGCTGGCCAGAGTTTTCGTTGCAGGTGCTGCATGCCATGCCTCATTGCGTTGAGAATGTCGGCGATTCGAGAGCAAGCAAATCAAATCGATTTTTTTTTTTTTTGTACGTAATTTTCCAAATGTGTTTTTTTTTTTTTGTATTTTCTTTTTCGCATCACTGACGCTTTCTTTGCCACTGTGAAAATGGAGCATTTATTATAAATCATGCAGCTAAGAAAAGTGAAAAACTGTGTCATATCGAAAGGTTAAACAGTTGTGTGCTTTTATTAAGACTTTTCACAAAAAAATCTGAAAAAAGCGACGACCATTTGGATTAAACATTGTTTCCGGGGAAAGAGGGAAAGTTGTAAAGCAATCGCCACATCTGTTGGCCATGCGTTCGTTGCTCAAGAAATGTTTTCATTTCCATTTCCAAACAAAATTACACACAAATGAACATAAAGAGCAGAGTGCAGTTGCAGTTGCATTTCAAAACATCTTCAGTTCAAAGTTCAAAAGTTCTGAATACCTAAATAAGAAATGCAAGCAGACGGCGCGGAGAGAAGGAAAGTTGGGTTGGAGGAAGTAACTGAAGCAAAAGTTTATGGCGCGCTTCGCTGGCTGCCACTCGGAAAACTTGTCACAATTGAGCATTTCTTATGGATGGCAACGGAAAGTTGTGTGTTGCACTTCAGGCTTCTATTTTTGACTAAAACTCTGGACAGGGCTTTAAACTGACAGCTGCTGTCAGAGTTTTCGAGTGCGGTGCATGTTGCTACATGCTGAGCAAAGTTCTACTTTTGACGTCTTGATGCATTCCTAATGAGTACCAACGGTTATGCGCGGGATACACTCCAAATATTTGGGTTAATTGAGATAGAACTCACACACACACACACAGAAGCTCAAAGAAATACCGTGTGTGACTGTGAGTGTGTGTGTCGTTAATTACCTACCTACCTGGTGGCAGAGGCAGAAACGGAGTTGTTTCTTGCGATGTCATTAATCTCGGGAACTCAGCGCGCGCGCGATGACAATATTTGCTCATTATAACTTTATGTCAACTGATCATTGAAACCCACACGAAAAAACCATCAATTTCAGTCAGCAAAAGTTGACGCGAAACCCGAGCATCAGCTGCCGGCTAAAAAGTTTCTATGTTTTTGGGCCATAATTAGTTTTTGCTGTTTGCTAAATTAAACGGAAATGAAAATTCAACAAACAACTTCAACAGACAGACTCAACTCGTAATAGACAGACGGTAAATGATGACATTTACGGCAGCCCGAAAGTTAAACAAAAGACAGGCAAACAATGCTTAAATATCTCTGCCTAAACTAGTTTCTGTTTTACTTTTATTCGTCTGTATTTTGTTTGTTTGTAGATAAACATTTAATTATACAATTATTTTGAGTGAGGGAGGGAGCGAGGAGAGAAGGGGGAAATCCTTGAAAATAATTCTCACACAAAAACCGAAACTGAATAGCACTTTTAATAGCTTCATCAGCAAAAGTTTTCGCTTCTTTTTTTCATTTTGTTTTTTTCATTGGAAATGAGGCATGCAACTGGTTTTCCAGATCAAATATTGTATGTGGCGTCGCATTTCTTGTTTATTCTTTATCTCACTGCTGCATACCTCTTTTCAATCTCTTCTCTCAAGTGATTTGCTGCTGACTGTAATTCGAATCTTTTATAATCATGGCAAGTCTTTTGATTGACTTGATCTTTCTTTTCCTTATTTTGCATTCACTTAAAAATAATTTGCTTAAAGATCTATTAAGACATGATTAACAACTTTTCAAATTCTTTTGAGAAATCTCCAAGTTGTCTGTTCATTTCTATCTCTGTTTCATGTTTCTCCTTTCAACTCGACATGTGCCAAGAGTTGTTCTCGTCTCGTCGTCGTGCTGCAGCTATTAAGTAATTAAGTGAGACGTGAGTTTTTCAGATTCCTGTTTTCCACATAAATAATGATCGATTTGCCATATGTCTTTGAATGTCTTTTATAATAAAAACCAGAAGCCTATACTCACAACTATTTAGAGATCTTTCCATACGTTCGTATATACATATTTATGTATGTATGTATTTATGAAGTAAAAACGGCATTTTCTTTTGAATCGCACTAATCAGCTTTTTATAGCTCATTAACACAACCACGAACATGGCCCCGGGCACTTTCGCTTTTAAATCGCGCGATTCCGATTCCGACTTCGACTTGGAGTCGCGACTGGCAACTGCAACTGCGACTGCGACTGCATTTGGATTTTTAATTTAAAAAATTTCCGTGTTTTTGCCGCTCGTCGAGCGCTGATGAGCCAAAGACGATGCCGTTGACCAGCGTATGGGGGAAATCGCTGACTTGGGCATATTTTTCAGTGAATCATTCGAGACTTGGAACCACCTTGCCTTGCACTTTCAGCCAGCTAGTGTGGGAGGAAGTTTCGATATTCACATATCGTGGTGAAACGCTTATTTGCCCTTTTCATTTAATGCTTTAAAACGAATCGAAATGCTTAATGTTTTAGTAGCGTTTTGTTGACTGTTTGATGCGATAACTCACATTGCTCTAACGCTATGCATTTTAATGCGTTTAAAATCTTGAAATTCTGAGCTAATTGCTTCTTTCCGCCTTAGGTTCCATTTGAATAAATAATGTATGTTTAGACACTTTAAGAGTTTATTGGAAAACAAATCATTGCAAGCTTTTTTGTTTTTTGTATTTAAATTGTGAACTAATTGTTTGTTTCTGCTTTAAATTCCTTTCCGAAATCAATTGAGATCACAGCGTGAAAACGGTTTCGATACGGAACCGGTTTGCATTCCTTCTCCGACATATGTACATAAATCATTCTCGGTGGCAATGTCAAAGCGAAATCTCACACACATCTTGCTTGGCTGGCTGGCATCTTGTGATCAGTGTGAGGTTGTGAGGTAAACAAATGTGATTCATGTAAATGTCGCGTGTGTTCAACTGACTGACTGACATTCGTTCCTTTCCCTGGGCTGCCTTTCGCCACAGTCAGGTTCGAGGTTTTCTGAGTGAGATGTCTGCCAGATGCCGCTGTAAACAAATCGACTGCACTTCTCCTAGTTGACTCTGTCTGTTCTTCTTTGGCTCCAGCCCAAAAAAAAAACATGTTGCTCAACACGAGACACACCGAAACTCCGAAACTGTTGCTGTTGCTGTCTGTGTATAAGTTTATTTATCATAGTAGGAAGACACAAAGTCAGGGACTAGACACGCCTAGGCAGCGCTGTCTATTCGTCTGTTTGCCTCATTCTTCTTTCTGTTTGTGTTATCTACGAATTTGTATCTGTGACATGCACCGAGGAGGCGAAGTTGGGGGCAAATACTGACCGACAGTTTCTTCTTACGCATGCGTAATATATTATCCAAAAACTTGTTGCCTTTCTTGGCCCCCGTCAGTTCATTACTCTTGTGTGTCAGTCAGTGTATGAGTGTGTATTTCGTAAGCCAACTTCATCTATTTTGAATTTGATGGCTCAAAAAGAAATACGAAAAGAAAAACCTTTTTTTGTTTAGATAAATTGTGGCAGGTGAATGCACTTACGAGTAGCGAGTTGCGAGGTGGCAACAACGACAACACACATGGCATAAACTATGCCGCATTCAAATAAACTATTCATACTCATATAGTATAGTATAGTCGGTCGGTCGGTTGGACGCTTCCTTATCGCATTACGCCCATTACATAAACATTAAACTCCCAGCTCCAGCTCGCCGCGCTTGACCTTAACATTCGCAATCAGCTTAGCTCAGAGAGCTGTTCTCTGTCTTTGCCTCTATCTCTCTGTGTGTCTGCCTCCGTTTCCCTGTGGTAATTAAATGGAAATAGTGCTCGGTGCTCGTTGTAACCTCACTGTATGCCTCATAAGCCCCTGGACTCTACTTATCTCTTAGTGAATGTCAATCAAATGCTCCAGTTCCCCCAGCGAGACCAAAGACCCGAAAACTCGATTGTGCTTCAACCTTTTTCTTGTTTTTCTCTGCCTCCCTCTCTCTCTCTCTCACTTAGTTTGAAACTAGTTTCGGTTTAATTAAAAGTTTAATTAATTTAATGCCTGGTCAAACTTTTAGTGGCGCTCAAAGCTCATATGTGGACATTGCGTACTTTATGCCTTTTATTGCTCTCTACCTTTTGCGGCAATTGCATAATTTATGAAGTGCAAAAAATAAGCAACAATAAAAAAGAAAGAAAAATTTATTCAAATTGTTAGACAATTTCTATTCGCACTTTCGTACTTTGTGGGCTCGTAACCCAACGCCTCATTCATACCATAATTTCCATTCATTTTGATTAAGCAACGCATTAAAATGTGTTAATTATTACATAAGGCTCACGCTCTTCCATGTGCTTGAATTACCTCATGTGAAAATGCATGCAATTCAATATTGATCATATGGGGAGTATGACGAGGAGTTATGTATGTATGTGAACACACTCACTAAACACTCACTCAAGGCTCACAGCACTCGCGTTCGCACTTCCGTATTAGTCACACACACATTTTAATAGACCAGACCTCAGCGCTGGGCTGCAGTTGCGTTAATAAGCTCAAAAATGCAATTGGCTAAAGTGAAATGCAATTTGCAAAGCAATTTGTGTAAACAGCAAATTTACAGTCACACAAATTCTGTGCAATGTTGAATGGATTTGTCATGAAAAAACAAAGTGAATTTCTGAAAGTAATTTACGTTAAAGAATCCAAATTAAATAAAAAGAAAACAATTACTTTAGTTAAAGCATTTTAAGTACGAAAAAATCTTTTATAAGAAGAGTGCTGAAAACCTATGTAATTAAAGCCGTTCGCATAAATAATGCAACTCTTATGAATTGCTGAAAAAGTAAGAAAAGTGAAAACCGGAACAGAGAAAAATTGTCCAGGAAAAGTCAAACAGAACAGTTGAGCTGATGGAATACTGGACTCATGTCTTTATGTACATGTGGAGAGAACATTCCATAAAATAATTTACAAAAATAGACTTCAACGTAAAAATAAAATACAAAAGAAGTGAAAGAAGAACAGACAGCAAGAGCAAAAACCGGAAAAGACCCGCCCTTTAGACCCCAACACACACATAGACATGAGTACTATTAAAAAATTCTTATGACGAATTATTAAAACTAAAACCACAAGCCACTGAAATACCCACAGTAAGTTTGCTTTGGGAGCTTATCGAGCTGCGCAAAATTCGCAACTCATTTGTCGAATTATTTTGTCAAGATAAGAAACAAGAGTCGGGTATTGAATGGGAATGTTAATGGCGTTTGAACTGCGTCATAAAGTAGAGTTGGTGGTAATTGGTGACAGCCATTAGTGTCAGCACTCCTTCGCAGGATGCCCATTGTCCCTTTTAAGTACTTGTGTAATTCGAGTATCCTGTGGCGTTGTTGCTCTTCTGTGCTCTGCTGTGGGTTCAACACACTCGTCAGGTTTTCATAATTTTTCTTGTTCGTTCGTTAAGATTTCCCGGAACACACACAGAGCGAGTGTTCGTTGCATTTAATTACAAATTGAGGAGGAAGATAAAAGAGGAAAGAAATGAGAGAAAACTATGCCATAGCCGGGGGCCAAAGCAATTTCTTTGTCTTTTCGGCTTTTGTCAGTTTTCATGTGTTCCAATGTTGCGGTGCGTGCCCCGACATTGCCGCCACCTCGATCCGCTGCCCCCCACGCCACTCGCCACTCATGTTACTTGC
Organism: Drosophila siamana; assembly: GCA_035047445.1. Taxonomy (NCBI): domain Eukaryota; kingdom Metazoa; phylum Arthropoda; class Insecta; order Diptera; family Drosophilidae; genus Drosophila; species Drosophila siamana. Next base: position 295,510 of record JAWNPP010000007.1, on the reverse strand, counting down.
GTCTTCGAGGGGTTTCTTTTATTCAGGTCTTGCATGTCTTTCTCGAGCTGCACTCGCATTCAATTAATTATGAATTCGTGAAGTGCCTGACTGCCTCTGACTGTCTCTCTCTCTCCTGCTCTCTGCTCTCTTCCCGCTCTCTCGCATCGCTTACGCTCTCTGGATCTGCAAAGTCTCCCACAAGTTGAATGATTATGCATTCAAAATACGTTACCAAAACTCTGCTCATCATCGTCTTCATCAACATTGTGTGGCATGTTCTAAGCTTGCAGCAGATACTCGTTCGCTTGCCTTGTCTGATGTCTGATGTGGCCCTGATGCCAGCCAGCAAATGGCGCCTGTGGGCGTACTTGGCCTCTTTGGTGTTACCGACAAGCGACAAGTTAACAACAACTCCAACAATGGCAGCAGCAGCACTAGTAACAAGCTGGGGCACAGTGAATATTTGATGTTATTTATAGTTGAAATCGCATCATTCTTGCTGCACACAAAAACACTCACACGCTGCCTGCAATTGACGTTGCCACTGCGGTGGCATCAGCAGCTGCAGCAGCAGCTAACATGTAGGCGCAGGCAGAAACAACAACCAACAACAACACGAACGACGGACGACAACAGCCACAAACATGGACGAATGCAGACACATCAGAGCAATCCCCCAAACTCAAACTCGAAACTCCGAGTGAGTCGAGTGAGCAACTGCTGCCAAGCCATTCAACCACAAAGCACATTCATTTGCCGCTCAATTCATTCATTAAATTCGCTTTATTTCAACATGTGGCACTTGCAGCAACTGCACTCCCTTTCCGCCTGCAACTGCAAATGCAACTGCAACTTCTACTCCTACTCTGACTCAGACTTTAATTCACACACTGTGTCCTTCAGCCATATAAATATGCCGCATACATATTCAAAAGCGTTCCCATACCACGCTATGAAGATACATACAATTTGCATTCATAACTCATTTAGCATGATTCCTACTGATAATGGCAGCAGCTCCCCTAGCTCGCCTCACCTCTGCTCCCCGTCCTAATACCCCTTTTGTTCCACTGTGCAGTGGGCTCTTGCCCATTTTGCATAATTTCGCTCGTCAAGAGTTTTGTTTCTTTGGCTTCTCTTTGTTCGCAACTAGCCGCCCTCCCTCGCTTCCTCACTGCCTCGGTGCCCGGCATTCAATTAATCAATGCCAATTAGGCTTACATGTGCTACGAGTACTCAGCCATGGTTCAGAGTTCATGCTGTTTCCTCAGCATCTCTGGCTTTGCTTCCCCACCTTCCATATTCCTTTATTTTCCCTTCGTCGTTCCCTGTTTTTTCATGGTAAATTGTCCTGGGCTGCTCAGCTTCGGGGACCTGACGAATGGAAAACGTCTGTCAAATGTCAATTTGCGTAGCTTAAATGGTTTTAAATCCCCTACCGCACATTGCTGAGACGTCGACAACCAAACACACACACACATGTGTAGAACAACAAATGCCACACTTTAACTTGGATTCGTACAAATTAAGAAATGTACAATTCTTTTCCCAAAATTAGCATGCGGCCCACACATTTCATTTGATGAGATTTTAAACTGAAATGTTGAGTGTGTGGCAGCAGTTTATTTAGTTTAAATTTCCATCACTTTCTGCTCCAATTTATTTAGTTTGAATGTAAATCCCAATTCGGTTGAGTGTAGTCAGTCTGTCTATCTAGCAGAGTTTTGCTTATAATTATTTCATTCGCCTTTTCATTTCCTATACTGATGCATCAGTATTTATTTGTTAAAGTCAAAGTTCTATTGCGCATTGCGCTCGTGCTGCCATTGCACTGATAATCCAATTTACAGCGTCAACTTATTTCAAAACGTGCATTTTGGGAACTTTTTTTTTGTGAACAACAATTGAGCTGCGTGGATACCAGACACTCTGTGAATACGGCACACTTTCTTATATTGGAATGCTGCTAGTCACAAATTCTGAATGAATCCGAAAATAAATCTGTTGCTTTTAGTAAATAGAGTGAATTCTTTGATTTGTTGTTAAACTATACAAAAGTACACAAATTGTGAATGATTTTTTTAATTGAAGTTGTTGTCTTTACCTAACTGCAGCTTTTGTGCCTGCTTCTTCAGATGATTCTTGTTTTTGATGATTCATCCTCATTGATCATTCCTTCTTCATAATGATTTACTACCATAGTTGCTGACATTTTTATTCGACTCTTGATGTTGTGGTAGTTAATGTTGATTACTTAATTGCTCTTTCAAAATACACGTATTCTGTTGTTTTCTTTTTCGATGGATCATTCTTGCAGATGTTTGTTAATGCATCTTCAGCTTTTAATAGCCGCGGTGTTTATACCCAAATGATTCAGTTTCCTATACGTATGCGATACCTGCAGATGATGTTTGTTATGCGTAGGTGATTCTTGTGTCTCTAATAGTTAAGATCTGTTTATAAAGAGATGATTCAGTTTCGGGTAAAGAAATGAGTTGCGGAGTTCATAAAGATGATTTGGAAATGTTTTTATTTCAAAAGAATTCTTCTACTTGTCTGGATTATTTTTACTTTAAAGTCTTTTTCTTGTTCCAGCTACTTTTAGCTATCAAGTGTGATTTCTGTTACACGCTGCTCAATTTCAAAATTCAATGATTTTTACTTGTAACTTGGCTACTTAGCGTCGTCCAGCTGGCTCAAAGAACTGGCTAGACGAGGCCCAGCCCAGCCCCAATGCATATTTGAAGCCTCATCTGCTCACTGGCTCATAACAGGGTCATTCCATATCAATGCGCAGATTTGCGTGTGAAACGATTTGGTCCAGCGCATGAGATGCTTCAACTGCTCTCAGTTGCCGCCGTCACAGCTCAGTGATGATTCTATTAGAGTTGGCTAATTAATTTCTTTAAAATGTAATCGACACAAATGACGTTCTTTTAGGTGTGTGGCACATGGTCATTTCTCAGTTTGCTAAACATTAATTTAACACGGCAAACACTTTCAGCTAATCAGTAGACAAATTGTATGGAATTGAGGTGCCAGGATTTCCCCCTCCATGCCTTCGTATTTTTTTTGTAGTCTCGTAAATCTCGGAGATTAGTGCAATTTAGTCACGCTTCACGCTGTATGTGGTTATCTAAAAAAAAAAAAAAAAAAAAAGAAAAGTGGCAGTGGCAGTGGCCCACCCCATGGCCAGGCTTAGGTCGTGCCTTAGTTGCCTGCCTGTTGCACATTCTGTGGCAGCCAGCCAGTGGCTGACACAGGTAGAGTAGGGGACAAGTAACTGGTCTTATTTTAAGGCCAGTACAGACCAGACCAGGCCTACCTGTCGGCGGCATTAAACAATTTGTGTACGCACTGCGAAACCAGTTCGAAATTCCAGAGATTGCAATTTTTGTTCGCCTCAGACCTTGGCCATTTCAAGGGCCTTAAAAAACGGCGACAACAGCGACTCGATCTCCCTTCACTCTCCCTGTTTCTCGCTCTCCTCTGTCTGTAATCGTGGCTCCCGCTGCTTATCAGTTGCCTTGGCCAAGTTGTTTGTTGTGTGGGCCCCAACCTTGAGCTAATTGCCCCGCCTCGAGACCCTGGGACGTTTGGTGTTGCCATTGTTTATGCTTCAATTTATGCAGATGTCGTCGCCTGTAAATAATCCCAGCAATTTCCAAGAGTATTTTCCATAAACAAATCTATGACTTAAGTGTTGCTCAACGGACTAAGTCGCCACCCTACGACGACGACGACGACGTCGTTGTTTCTGTCTTTTTATTTACTTTGCTCGAAAGGACCGACAAAAATAGAAGCACATCTTAGGTCAAACGCACCACGAACTCTGCGCATGTTTGTGTGAGTATGTGTGTGTGTCTGAGTGTGTTTGTGTAAGCGTCTCGGTTAAGTGCACATCCTGACTTCCGTTTATATTATGTGGAGATGTCGTTGTCAGTCTGCGGCATCTATCCCAGTGTCGTCTATTCCATTTGCAGGTGCTTATCAAATTTCAGCGTCGAATGCATTTCCTTACTTCCTCCTTGAGTGCGTGTTACACAGCCAACATCCAAAAGGAAGACGAGTGAGCTGCTATTTCCTACCAAGCCGGCTTTATAACGTTGCCAAGTGGATGTGAACAGCTTACTTTTGTCATATTTACACATGTAAAAGCAATAGCAGGTCTGTTCCAAATTTCGCACACCTTTAAGAGCCTTAAAGTGCATCTATATTGTGCAATTTCCGCTCCAATATACGGAAATAATACACAGCAGCTGCTGATAAGAACTTGAACAAAATATAGAAAATGCAAACACCACGTGGTCCGTGTGAAACAAAAGATATAAATTCAATACACACACATGTGACTGGCTCAGACGTTATTTCCATTGAAACAGGTAGTTTGTACAAACTTTCGAAGACTTTAATACTGAAACTTAAGGTAATACGAACAACTCTTCAATAATGCATGTATACTCGTGAAATCAGAACACAATTTGAATTAGATATATAAAAAAAGATATGAAATATTTGGTATGCAAGTATTAGAGATTGAGCTGATTTGTGGGCTCCCAGCTGACTTACATAACTCTGCATATTATCAACGGATTCGCAATTGGGAATGTGTGGCTTGTGTGGCACAGGACAATGACAAAGTATCCGCTTCCTTGCAGTGACAGCGGCAAAAGCAAGAGCAGCACACGTGTTTTACGGCATTACGCAGCAAATGGTTCTGATTTAACGACAGAATAAAGTACGACAACGAGTTGTAATACGAGTCTGGGATATGCTTTATGAATATTGTTTGCCACACGCTGTCCTCCCATAAGCAAGGCAAGCCAACAACGAGAAGGAGATCGGATGAAGAGCGAGTGAAGGAGGGAAAACGAACGTACATAACTCAGAGTTGCACCACCATCATGTAGAAGAACTGGTTTTTGCCGCATACTCTGAGCAAGTATCTGAAAGGCAGATGTTCCTGCCGCTTACAATTTGTGTGCATCGCGGTTTCCATTTCCATTTTTTCGTTCTCTGCTCTTCGTTATCCTTGTTGAGCGACTGCAATTGCAGTTGAGCCAAAAATGTTGAGTCAAAGTCGAATTCGGGGCAAGTCGAAACAGCTGCATTCCTGAACCTGTCGCTCTTTAACAGCTGTCGATTAAACAGCAAAAGGTTGACAGTCACAATGAGCAGCAAGGACATGCAATCACAACGAGACCAGCTGTCGCGAAATAACAACAAGACGACAACAAGGCACACATGGAACAAAACAAATTCTATTCAAATCAAAAACTCAAGGCAGATGTCACGTGTTGGTTGCCCCAGTCCTCTCGAAAATTTTCAAAATCGCGCCCCTAAAATTGAGCGCAACCCTGCAACCAACCTCAGTGAATAGCACAAATCTTGGCTCAAAGAGACCTCACACCAATGCACTCAAACTCGAACTCAAACTTCCCTCTTTCTCTCTCTCTCTCTCTTATCTCTCCCTGTCTCTCTATTGTCTAAGTCAGCGGCAGGCACGACTCAACTGAGAATCCTATGCGGGTTGCTTTTCTGATTTTGTCTCTCCGGAAACCGGGTCGATCAGTCTGCCGCTGTACAACATCGTGAACACTTCGCGTCGTAGTAACTGTCGGATCTGTTGGTATCGTAAACTAGATGATGGTATTCTCCCACCCTGAATTTCACAATAAAACATTTCGGCTTTACGAACTCGTAAAGTGATTGTAAAAATTCTTTGTGTGTGTTTGTGTTTGTGTAAGTGAGCAGTGGAAGTTAATCAATTAACGATGAAGAAACAACGCAGCATTTATAGAACGGATGTTAAAACGGAAAAGTGTAAATCGATAAACGTGGCGAGCAACAATCGATTGCTGATAGCCGGCAAGCCAAGTCGTCGCTTTAATGCCCGCACTTTGCAACGGTAAGTTCGGGCAACTGCATTTAACTATGATTGTGCACTTCTTGAGATGATGTTGAATGGTAACGATCCGGCAATTGGCAGCTGGTAATGTGCATCGCCCATCTTCCGTACTTCCCAATTTCATGTTCATTTCCATTTTATGCTTCATTTGGCCCTTACAAGCAGCTGCTTGCTGACCCCGACACCGACCCCGACCCCCACCCCAAGACGTCGTCCTCTCTCGCTCACTCTCTCTCTCTCTCTCTGTATCTCTGTGTGTCTCAAGTCAAGAACAGAATGCATCTCGTAATTACGTGGCATTTGAATGGCAGCGGTAGATATCAATCACCTGTGTACCTGTGGACCAGCAGCAGCAGGCAACATGAAACAGAAACAGACTACAGCAACAAGGACCATATGCTCCGATGACTGCATCCTGCGGAGACACAGAGCTCAGAGGACGAGCTGTAGATGAGATGAAGATGGAGATGGAGATGAAGAGGGAGAGGGAAGTGCATTCCTTCACGAACCCGTAGATTTAATCCGTTTTTTGTTATGAGCACACAATTTGCTGAAACTGCTGCTGGGCCACATCTTGAAAGCAAAGAAAACCCAATGCCTGTCAAGGGAAAACTAAATATGCCTGCTCTCTCCATCTCCCTCAGTCTTTAACTGTGTGTGTGTCCTTTGCCGCAGCCTGTTTTGTTTGCTCCAGAAATTCCAGGAATCTGCAGTGTTTGCTTACAATAAGCATCGGCAAATTGTGCGAAGGACTCGCATTTGAAATTCGTGTCTTTTGGCATTGGCATTTTTGGCAAACTTCGTCTGCATTTTTGATTGAAATCGAGCTCCTTAAGGTGTGTCCTGTCCTCTATGTATGTATGGCAGTGTGTAGTCTTAGCCTAAGCTGAGCGCTTTTCCATTTCCGGCGAAAATCAAACACTGCAAAAATTCCCATCTACCTGTGTGTTCCTCTTTTCGTCCTCGGTTAGAGCTCAACACTTTTGCTTGCCGCATTTTCACACGCAAAAACCTAGCCGGAAAAACTCTTTAGCAATTTTACAACAATGTTGTAATTCTGTATTCTGTATTCAGTATTCAGTGTTCTGTATTCTGTATTTGTTTTATTGTTGTTGCCGTTGTACGTGCAGACTCCTGCAATTTTCATGTCGCCTTTTGTTAAAGTTTATTGCCGAGCATAAATGTTTATTACGGGGCTGGGCCGAGAGGGTCAGCTTCGGCCATAAATCACGCAATTTCTGGTAATCAGCCAGCCACAGCCAAGCAGCGAGGCAGAGAATACCAAGAGCTTGCTTAAGCCGGCGCTAAAAGTTTGCCCAATTGGCCGAAAAGAAAAGGAACCTGACAGGGCCTGCTGTCCAGCGCTGCTGTCCTGGCTACCATCTTTTGCTAATTGTTCGCAGAACATTTTCAATTCAATCAAGAAGGCTTTGCAAATTTTCATTCATTGTTTTCTTTTCCCTTTTCTTTCTCTCCCACTTTTATTGCAGTTTACCCAAAAACGGCAAGGATGACGTCAACGTAATTGGCATCAGGTGTAATGGCTTTGGCGAATCTCTGGTAAGTCTAAAGCAATATGCTGGCTTAGAATTTACGTACCTGTGCAACAGATTCATAGAGTGAGAGAGTAGAGAGGCGGCGGCACTTAAACCAAATTTAGTTTAGTTGAATGTTGCGATTACTCAGGCGCAAGGAATGCGCCATCGTCGTAATTGTGAACAGCTGTCGAAGGGGCTCCAATAAAACTTGGACAAAACTCTTTAGGATTGCAGCTGGCATTTCTCAAACTCATACTTATACTCCCAGTATCGCATTACAAACGAAGCCATTTCCATTTTTTTTTTTCCTCTCTCTCTCGCTCTCAACGGGGAGAACTAAATGCAACAGCTGCCAGAGCGAAGAGCAAAACTGATTTGTTTTCGTCACACGAACTATTTTCAAAAAGAAATACTAGGAAAGGAAATTATAGATTTAGTGCTAAGGCCAAGGGCATTAAATGAAGACGCGACACTTTTAAGCTACTTTTGATCATGATAAAGTGTAATGTCTGCCAGCTTAATGCCCCCAACGAAATGATAGAGTATGAGTACACGTTGAGTTAAAAGAGTTCGTTACACCGAATGTTATGTACATATATTTGATTATAAGTTTTGCTGCGTGCGGTGGTTAAATTGATATTTATATTGTATAACTCACAACAGGCAGAGTAAGTAGTGTGTGGTGTATTCTATTACACATTATCAATGCCACCACAAAAATAGCTTCGTCTGTCATTTACTCGTACTTTCTTGCGACTGAGGTGCTGGCCCCTTTCATATAATGAATGAATTTTAGTTCGATTCAGACATCATCCATGGCAACCAACAACAGCAATTGAGAGTCACGCATCTGCTGTGCTGTGCTTTAGTTTGTTTTTGCTCCATTCGAAGGAAGAAGCCCTATGCCATCGTTATGCAGTGAATGAACCTGAAATGCGATCCTATTCGCCATTCGCCCTGTGGCCATTCGCCAGCCCAATCAAATAGATTCGCCACTTTTTTTTTGCTTTTGCAATTTGTGGCTTCTGCATAATGATGTCCAGTTGTCATGTTGATAGTGCTAAGTGCTGGCTTTCTTTCGCTGGTCGCCACTGATAGGTAATAGCATGTGATTACACCGAAGAGTAGGTTTACGCAAGTTATATGTGGTTTAAACAAGCTTCTTTAGGGATGCTATGCAAGTTAAGGAGCACGTATTTGTCACTGTTAGCATTGTCAGAATAGTGGACCAACAGAACAGTCCTTACTTAACAGAGAGCTGTTAGAAAGAGCATGTTATTGGCTTACATCTGCACAAGAGCACGTTCTGGGCTTACAGCCGCACAAGAACATGTTATGGGCTTACAGATGCATCTGTTAAATTTTAACAGTGCGCAGTTAACCACAAACTGCTATTTAAATTCTGTGCAATCATGTTAACTTTTAATTATCCTCTGTATCTAAATTATTTTCATGTTACTTGCCACACCTGTCGCAGCAGTAGTCTTAACTAAAAAATTTGTTTATGCCATGCATTTTATTGTAACAGCTTGCTGTTCGCTTACAGCAGTCTAACAGCGTGAAAGTCGTTGCGCTTTTGTTTATAACAGAAACTTCTTTAATTGGTTCAGAGACACTTGAAACGATTTCTCAATCGACATTGACTACAAGTGATTGTTAGATCCTGCAGAGCAGATACTCCAGCTGTCAGCTCAAGACTGTTTCTGGCGCGTCTTTTCAATGGTTGTGTTTACAAGTTCTGACTTAGTCAAGTTCAATGTGCTCATAAACGTCACTTTACACCTTCAAAAACAGGAGGAGGAAGTGGAAGCAGTGTGTGTGTATGTGAGAAATCGTTGAGGTATGCGTTTAGATTAAAGGTGATTAAGCAGTGGTTAACAAGAACGTGGTGCCCAAGGCGTCTTGGGTTTGCTCCAGTTCGATAAGGTTAAGAAGGGAATCGGCGATAAGGTGCAAAAGGTGACTACAGATTTCGTGGCACTTCAGAAGCCGCCGACTAATTAAAACCCCCACAAAAGACGACACACATTACACAATTATTTACAATACGTATATATATTACATACAGTATATATTTTCTACATATGATGTTACCACAAGTCGATAAGAACAGGCCGCGGGTGAAAATGCAAGTTGTGCGTGAAAATTAATGGTTTTGGGGCACTTTTTACAGCTTGAAAGCATTTCGAAATAGATTTTATGGCGCTGCTCTATAAACATTAATCATAGCAACGCAGCGAGTGGGGGGAATTGACTTAAATTAATTGACTTTTTTGTTGTTATTGCTGTAATGGCGTTGCGATAAGTGGAAGCTGAGGCTGAGGTGCAAACTAATCAAGAAAAACAATGCAGCTCACCGAGGTCAGTACATATTGTAATGTCAAGAACCAATGCCAAATCAAGGGATAGACTCTGACTGAGACTGAGAGTGCGACTATCTCTCTATTGTGAAGCGAGGATTGCCAATGATTGCATTGAGTGAGTGTCAGCGTCGACTTCGCCGTCAGCGGCAGCGTCGTCGGCTCGTGCGCTTCAATGCAATTCCTGGTGCTAATCTAATCAAGAGACACTTGACTCCCCTCCAACAGTTGGCAGCCTCAAGCGTAGACACGAACCCAGCGCAGACAATAACCAATAGAGAGGCAATCACAATAGAGTTGCCCCCCACAATGCCTACTGCTGCATGCTTATCAAAGTGTTGGCCTCCCACAACACACAAAAAGGGCAAACACAACAATACACGCATAAGCACTTGACGTCGACATCGTCGTCAACATCGACATTGCGACATCGTAGTCAGTCGACTGGCATCGAATCGCGCTGCGTCGCGTAGCGTCGCATTTGCAAATTCTCGCCGCAGTTCAGTTATTATTTATCGCGTCGACCGTTGACACCTGTCGTCGTTTTGGGCAGCGCGGCAGCCCGTTGTGTTGGCCATGAAGAAACTGATAATACCCACACTGATGGACACCTACGGTCTGATCAAGTTCTGGGACTTTGATGCCGGCGTCCCCGATGCCTCCACGCCAGCATCAAACAGCAGCAAACGGCGGCCAGATTTCGGCTATTTACCCAGCGATTCCATGCCCAGCGAACGTGGCTACAAGTGGCGCGCTCGCCTGTTGCAGGTAAACAGCACAACGCCAACTCTCAGTTGGCTCACATAGTAAACAAGACTGTGACTGTGACTCAACTGAATTATCGGTTAGAAGTGTCGTTTACAACATGCAGAACGTCGATGTGCGAGATTTCGGTGACTTTTCTAGTCACTGTGATAAGTGAGCGTCGCACGCGGACAATTGTACTGCTAAAAAAATGCTGATAGCCCACAAAAAAATTTGAAAACAAAAGTAAACAAGTGCAGCTTTGATGGCACCAAACACACCCTGTATGCGTTGGAATTTGTGTGTAATAATTGAAGCGTAAACATGTTTTATGAAATGCATTTTTCATAACAACTTATTAATAGTTTTATTACAAATTCACTATAAATTGAAACAGCTATCTGAAGCAGATTTATAAAAAGTCGCCCTTCGCACTTGCTAAACTATTCACTGGGTATTGGCCACACTTCAAAGTGTTGCTTTTTGTTTTATTTCGTATCAATTTAATTGTCAAACGAAATGAAAAAAAGGAACTCGATAAGAATTCGATAAAAAACACAAATACAAACAAACAGCAAAATAAGGAAGCTAGCAACAGCAAGCAAAAGTATAGTGAAAGGGGGCGGGGTAGCAAAAGTGTAATTAGACTAGTATAGACTGTAAACAAGAGAGAAAGAGAGAGAGAGGTGTAGGTACTTGGTTGGGATTTTAGCCAAGTTCTCGTGAACAAGCCTTAGAAATCAACGACAACGAAAAAACGACAACATTCGATAGTATTCAATTAGAATAAAAAGTTTAATTTTTTGTGTTGTTTTTGGGTGCCCTTTAAAAATTCATGTGAATCGAATAATTCTAAAGCTCAACCGCCACACACACACACCTACACACACACACGCACAGACAGGCCGGGAGACAGGGTATTATAGCTGGTGTAATAAATCACACAGTTGACATGATAAGATACTTGTGGTTTCGTGTGCGGAGGAACCAGCTGAGACCTCTGGATGCGGCGCACTACGTAAGCGTTGTCAGCATATGTAAACAACAACAACACACAACCAGTAGCCGGAAACGTGCGCTGTAAACAATTAACAAATGCAGTCACTAACCTGTCCCACTTTTCGCTCTCTCTCGATTTTTCTGTGTCTCTTTGCAGTCGCAGCAGATGCGCGCCATCTCGAGTCCCACACTGACCGCAATGGGCAAGCCACAGGATGAGAAGCCAACAGCAGCGACTGCTGAAGTGGTCAGCAACACAGCGAGCGCTGCAACTGGAGGCAGCAGCGGCAACAGCAACAACGGCAGCAGCGGTGGCAGTGGCAACAGCTTGGGAGTATTGCAGAAATTCAAACGCACATTGCACAACCTGAACAATCGCAATCAATTGCAGATTATGCCATTGCCGGGAGCAGCTAGCGGAGGAGCTGCCGCCGTCACCACCGTCGACGTGAAGACATCGCCCACAACGCCAACGGTGTCCATCACAGCGCCAGCTGCAACGACATCGACGGAGGATAGCAACAACACCGCCGGCGACAGCAGCTCAGCCAAATATCGCTTTGGGCCGCTCATTTGGCGCTCATCAAAGGAGCGTCGCAAGACCAAATTCAATAGACGCGACAAATGCAATTCGGGTGATTCGGGCATACAAATCGAGATCGAACAGGACGAGCAGTATGTGCGCGCTCTACAGCCGGGCGGCAGCGTCATTGCCGCCAGGACGAGCACACCCAACACACGGCCGAGGCAAAGGCGCGCACCATTCGACGCACACACTCCGCGAAAGCGAGCAGTCTGCTGGAGCAGATGGCTGCCGGCAAGCCGCCGGTGCACAAGCAGCAGCAGCAGCTGGATCTGGGCAGCGCCTGCAGCATTGAGCGTGAAGCACCCGAATCGCTGCCAACGCGATCGCTCAGCCAGCCCAATGGCCTGGAGACATATGGCATTCGACGCACCGATGTCGAGGATAGCGACAGCGACAGCGTTGCCTCGCACGACGAAGGTGAGTGTTTCACAGATAGTTGTGCAACCCGCAACTCTGCACCCAACGAAATAGATTTTGTCGCATCGACAAACAATAGTTTTTTTGACTTTCCAAGGTTCTTTCGGGGTAATACAATACCTAAAAATCGCCACCATTTGACTGTAATACTGCTACAATTACGTCAACTAATTTAGATACACTGCGAGAAATGTATTCAATTTTTTTATTGTCGAGTTGAGCTAAAAAAACTGCGAGCACTTTAGTTAAAAATTCCATAAAATATTCTTCAAAATTATATATATTAACTTCCACTAATGGAAAGCGAAATCTCAACATCCTTAAAAATTATTGAAATATTTATAAGTTCTAGGCTAAATTACAAACTTGCCATTGCCCCATAATTGAAATAATTTCTACACTTCAATATCAAAGTCGCACTTGCCAAAAAGTATTTTCCAATATTCAAGCAAAAAATAACTATAAAATTCAGTTTATAGATCTCACACAAGTGCTGCTCTATTTAGGCGACAAAGAATGCAGTATTAGCGCCAAGTATATTTTATTCCATCGTAAATATCCAAGATCAATATAAACAATTTTCTTGTAAATCGAAAAATATGCTGGGTGGGATAAGTAAATAGGAATGAGCTGTAGATTTTGTTCGAGTGCATGCATAATCGCTTCAATTGACTTCAATTGGCCGTCGAGACGTCGAGAGTGTTACTAATGGATTGCAACTCGCATTTACTTGTGCCCCCTCAGCCAACAGCTACTATCCAATTTATGCGGAAGTGCTGTACAACTTCACGGCGGCTGGACCGCAAGAGCTGGGCCTCGAGCGTGGCACACTCATCGAGATACTGCGCAAGGAGGTGGGTCCCTGGTGGTTCGGACGCATCAAGAAGGAGGATGCCAGTCTGGTGGAGGAGATACTCGATCCGGAGCTGGGCTGGTTCCCCAAGGACTTTGTGCGCATCATTCACAGTCCCGAAACCGATGCCTTCTACAATCTGCAAAAGCCAGCGACGCGACAGGAGCAGGAGAACGAAGACATAGAAGTCGCCGTCGATGTCGTTGCGGACGATAGTGAAATGCCAGTGCCCGTGGTGGATCTGAACAGCAGCAGCGAGGACGCAGCCAACAGCACCATGACCATGGATCAAAGCAATATAACAACCATTGTGATCGAATCACCACCCAGCGATGCTGCGCTGACAACGCCCTCGGCCCGCATCGCTGTGCCGCTCGACCATTGCGATGTGCTGCGTCGCAGTGCTGTGCGCGAGCTGCTCGAAACGGAGGTCAACTACGTCAAGCTATTGGCGGCCATATGCGATGGGTAAGTCACAACAATGTGCAGTGACTAAAGCAACTACTAACCAATCTCATTTTGCTACAGATACTTGCCGGCGATGAGCAAACGCATCGATATATTCTCGCCGAACAGCATACGCCTGATATTCTCCAACATCACAGCCATCTACAAGTTTCAGCGTCGCTTTCTGGAAGCGCTGCGCAGGGGCATCGAACAGAATCAGCTGTCCAAAGTCTTTCTCAAGATGGTAAGTTCACTTGAACTTAAATAGAACGATATTCTTATTAATTTTGAACTTGTTTTGCCTGTAGCACAAGGGATTCCTCTGCTACTCCACGTATTGCAATGCCTATCCACGTGCACTCATCGAACTCGAATCATACGATCGCATCAAGGACGCACGCACCATCTTGGAGAAGTGAGTTTAATCTGTGACTAAACATCTACTTTATACTAATTACCTCTTCTTTGCAGCTGTCGGGAGTCGGAGAACCTCGCAGAGCTTCCCCTTTCCGCGCATTTGCTGGCGCCCGTGCAGCGCATCTGTCGCTATCCGCTGCACCTCAACGAGATCATCAAGTCTGCCCTGAGCAGCAGCAACAACACCAACAGCACTGATGGGGTAGATGGCTCCAGCGAGACGATCGACTGCGAACAGCAGGATGTATTCCAGCTGGATATGCCCGACACACAGGAGACTGTTAATCGTGCGCTCGAGAAGATGCGCGGCATCACCGAAGCTGTCAACGAAGGCAAACGCCACAGCGAGACTATAGCTCGGCATCAGGCCAGTTTTCAGAACTTCAAAGGACCGCCGCTGCATCTGCACAGCACACGTTTCTTCCTGCAAGTGGATGCCACGCGCCAAAAGCAGAATCTGTGGAACACCAGCTGCACCCTGTTTCTGTTCGACAACCAGCTCATCTACTGCAAGCGGGACATTATCAAGCGCAGCCATTTCATCTACAAGGGCCGCATCTTCTTGGATCGCTGTCGTGTGGTGAATGTGCGCGATGGCAAAATGTTTGGGCACACCATCAAGAACTCGCTGCGCATCTATTGCGAGTCGCGCGACAAGTGGTACGACTTCAGTTTCCGCTCTGCCAATCGCAAGCATCGCTTTCTCAATACGCTCGCCCTCGAGCGCAACTTTGGCGGCAAGGCGCTTTACGTGTCCGAGATGGCGGGCTGCGAGTACAACTACGATGAGCGACCGGGCGACTATTCAGACCAGTCCGACTACGAGTTGCCCGACTGTGAGCAGGCACATGAGCGGCGGCGGTGGCGGCACGTCCGCCAGCGGCGACAGTTCAGTGCCCGATTCGCCGGCGAAATCGCCGTATCGCTCTTGCGATACGCTGCCAAAGAAGTCGCAATCGCGCGACGGCATTGCCAATGCCAGCAATGGCTCGAATGGCTCCCAAATGCTTTCGACCACTTCGACCGGCTCGCTGGGCCGACGTCGCATCGGCAATTGGTTCCGCAAGCCAAAAAGCAGCAACTGCACACCCAGCCAGTCGCCCACGCACAAGCCGGGCTTCGATGCGGACGTTACGCTGACGGCGGCCCGTGTGGCAGCCATCGAGTTGGTGGAGGCCGCTGCCGCACAGCAAGAGGTGGACGCATCATTCGCTTAGTCACACATCATACTACAACTACATGCTAATATTTATACATAATTATAATTTGAACGCAAAAAAAAATACGAAAAGCAAAAAACTGAAATACTGCAAAATAACAAAAAAATAGAAATCGCAATCGCAATTGCAATACAACAAAACATATACGAGTACGATACGTAGAGAGTCGTTGTAGAGAGGGGGGCACGGCAAGAATTGCCAAGACGTGCACGATATGCATACATAAGTATATAAAATATTTGTTGTTATTATTATAATTATATAATATTTAAACTGCATTTACTAATAGCGATACAGGTAAGGCAACCACTATTCGTATTTTTAAATTAATTTTAGTTATGTTTACTCCTAATGTTTACTGCGTTTTCCATTCAATTTTGTTACGCTGTTCCCGAAACTTTCGTTTTCCGCCCCATGAAATCACTAACCAAAATCAACAAGTCTGTTATCTGTATATAATTAATTTTGATTCTTGTCATAAGTTTAAAATAAATGTGTTTGTTTCTAATCGTTTATAAAGTCTTTATTGGTTTATTTTCTTTTTTGTTTATCGCGCTTCTGATATTTTGTATCTATTTTGCACCTGTTATTCTTTTAGCGCCTTCCGAGCTCCAAGTAATGGAATTAAACACCTGTTACAAAAAAAAGCGAATGTATATGCACATCCAAGTCCAAAACTTAGCTGGAAATTAATGAAATGAAATTAGATGTTTTATAACTTAAACAAACATACATATTCATAGGCATATACATATTATGCGTTATATAGCCATAATTTAAAATACAATGTAGTTTCAATGAGTTAGAAAACATATAGAGACAAATATTAAGCGAGCATTATTCAATTAAATTGTTCCTTGAGAATTTGGTCATAAAAAACAATACGAAAAAATACAAAAAAAAAAATATATATATTACATATAATGTTAACAAAAAAAAAATAAAAAACAAACAAACAAAAAAGACAAACAATTTTCAAAAACAAATGAGCGAATTTAATTTTTCTTAAGGAAAACACTCGTATATGCCAAAATTAGTTAAAAAGCGTAAGACCAGCTTAATTTAAAATGAAATTAAAAACAAAGAACAAATTCTGAAAGCAATTTACTATTTAATAGACTTTGTAAGGACCTTTGAAATGATTAGAATTTTATTGATTTTTGCAAAATGTTATTTGTGTGCCGATCCTATCATTTATATTTAGACGACACATTTTTATCTGCAACAATTTGAATTCCGAATTGAATACGAAAATGAGGAATTTTAAAGTTGTTGGACACAAAGGAAAAACAACTTGAACACACGTGAAACTATAAAATAGAGGGCGACATGTTCGAAATGTTTTAAAACAAAACGAAAGAATATGATAATAAATAATTGCAAAGTTAATACTACTTAATAATTATACACACATACATACGTATAGAATACATATTATTGAATGCGTTAATTGTGGTTTATACTTGGTTTATGACTGATTGTGAGCAATTTATTCGATGTACGAATGCCAGAAATGTTGGAATATCAACCAAAAACGATATTACACACACATACACAGACACACATCTTATGTACATTTTCGAATGGAAACAAGTAAATAAATATATACAAGCATAAGTGTATCATTAATGCCAAATAAATAAATATACATATATATTTATCCAAAACATGAAAGTTTAATTGTTTTTAATTTCTTTAGTAGAATAGGTAGGTGTTCAGTCTTGATGATCAATTATCAACCTTCACTATAAATTATGCTTTATAAATCGAAGAAATGTTTTATTTTTATAATTAGAATTGAGAGCAAGCAACTCTTTCAAAAAAAATCCGAAAGACTGGAATTTTAAAATAGCGTTTATTTACGTGTCTTGCAAAAGCTGTCTGCTATATGTATCATGAGACATCCAAACAGCTGTTTGCTTACATATAACACATACAGCTTACCATTCTGGTCGCTAGGACGCTATTGTTAACGTTGTATGGCAATATAATTATGTGTATAATAACCATTTTCGGTACGACTATTGTCTAAATTGAACAGCAACAATGAAAATGAAGATTTATGGATTATGATTATTCGAATAATAGCTTTAAAACTTCCCTTTGTATAGTACATTATTTCATTTACTGCACAGAATTTTTCTTGTTAGTATATTGGCGCCCAGCATATTGGTATTATATAATTTGCAACTATTGGTCACACTGATAGTATCAACAAATGGGTGATCGCATACACACACAGATGATCATAGTAAATTTACAAATTTGTTGTGCTTTTTGACCGCAAAACAGTTACCTTAAAGACAGTTATGTTATTTGAGCATATGCGCGTAAATCTGCTGATAGAGTTTGCCTGGTAAAATGCACAGCGCTGCTGGAGCCACAGGAAGCAGCAGCAGCAAAGTTGTGGCCACATTGCGTGCCGATGGCAGTGTTGCAATGGAGGCTCAATCCCTCAACCAGCAGCTATCCAATTTGCTAAACTACGAGATTGTAAGTGAAATGAAATTAATTGTGTACCGAAAGTCTTAACAATAAATGGAAAATTCATTGGCAGCGTACCGAGAGCGAACTACTGCTGAAGAAGGGGAACGCGCCCGGACCAACGACAGTCGTTGACTTGGGCAAACAACTGTTGCAATGTGCACGAGACAGCGATGTAACGGGGGTCAAAACAGCGCTGGCGCACGGTGCTCCCTTTGCCTCCGACTGGGTGAGTCGCAAATACAAATACCACAAGCAAAAAACTGATTATAAATGAAACTCCAATTTGCAGCTGGGAATGTCGGCGCTGCATTTTGCGGCCATGAATAACCAACTGGAAATTTGCGAAATTCTGCTGCAAGGTGGCATTAATATGGATGCCAAGACCAAAGTAGATCGCACACCTTTGCATTTAGCCTGCTACTATGGGCACGAACGCATCGTCACCTTGCTGCTCGCCCTCAAGTGCGCCGTGAATGCGCGTGATATGGTAAGCTGTACTGCTCTTTATCGGTACTAACGATTAACCAAATTAATAAATATTGTATTCGGTATCGTTGCACAGCTTCGCATGACACCACTGCACTGGGCTGTGGAGAAGCGCCACAAGAGCATAGTACGTATGCTCCTTAAATGCCAAGCAGATGTCACATTGATATCTAAGTTTGGCAAGACTCCAGTTGCTCTAGCCGTGCTCACAGAACAGGCCGATATTCTGGCCGAGCTGGAAGCGGCTCGACAATCGCAGGCCAACCGTAAATTCAATGAGGAAACGGAGGTAAACATTAAATAATTAGCTGCTAACAAATTCATATAAATTCACTCATCAATTTCGTCTCTAACATGCAAAACGTAGCGCCAAAAGATTAAGATTAAAGTATGTAAAGTGTTCAATAGACTACCTAAGTTTAAATTAACCATCTAAAATTAATCTATACTAATGCTTTGCTTAACTTTGTAGAAAGAAACCAGTGAAGCAGTTAATTCAATCATGGACGATCCAAAGTCAACGAAAAACGTTGACGATACCGACATGTCCGTCGAGGATAAGATGGACGTCTTAGAAACCTTGCGGGGCCGTAAGTTGTATAAGCTTTCTAATAGCTTACACAGCTTAATTATGATTTGCTTGCAGACACCAACATGCTGGGAAACTCGGCTTTAAACATGTTAAAAACGCACGGCATTGCAGACATGATGCAAGACAATCAATTTGGTAAGAATTTTGTAGCTTGACGCTTCTATTTCAAGACTTAATCTTGTTGCTTCGACAGACGATGAAGCGTCGAAGAAGATGCTGAACACAGCCCTGCGAAATGGTCGACAACTTGTGCTCTCTGAGGGCGGACGTATGCTATTGCATGAAACGAATCGTGGAACCAATGTGAAACAAAGTACAAACGGAACAACTATCAGCAATAATTTAAGAAAGAACACTATCGGTTTACAACATCCTAGTACAAATCATGCAGCTGCCCACAATTTATCACCGCAAAAGATACGTATGAATGTAATCAAGCAAAAGGAGACGCCGCCTGCAAGTGTTGCGGGTGGTGTCACTAAAAACAAGGTACGAAATGTGCTAGACTTTCAATTGGCACAATCCCTAACTCCCCCTTTTGTTTGGCAGAATATAAGAATTATCTCGCTAACGGACTTTAAAAAGCTGTGCGATCAACCCAAGTCTCTGCAGAAAATACCCGCAACGCTGGCAAGGTGAGCATGCAAAAGGATATTTGAGAAATTCGTAATTAAATGCTGATTTTCTCATTACAGCTCTGGAGTGGTGCGCCAACTAGCTGATGGCACCAAGCTGGTCAACATGCGTCAATTGCAGTCTCGACAGGTTTAAGCTCCTGATAATTGCAATTTATTCAATCTATTAATTATTCTAATTGTTCTCTAGTTAAAGCTTCCAACTGTGTCCAGATCATTGGACAACAGCAGCTTGGATGAGCAGCAACATTTGCTAAACGAAGCCATGAATGCAACGACAGCCGCATCACACACAACGCATCCCGCAGCAACAAGCACACTACGTGGCCAAATGGGCACCGTACAGACCATTCAACTACGACCAACGCCAGCATCGGGCGGAGGAACAGCAACAACTGTTGGTGGTGCCGTTAACAATAATGGAACAGCCCACAAGACTCCAGCAGGCAGCACGACGGCGATGCGTGCCAATTTACGCGGCACGAATGAAGTGAGTGCGGGCGGAAAGAGCCCCAATGTGATGCCGTTGCTGACATCCTATGAGATTTGCCGGCAGCTGCAGGAGCTGCGGCGGCACAACGAGGAACTGCGTCGTCGCGTCGAATTGGTGCAAAAGGAGAAGGAGGATATGCATCAGCGTCTGGAGCGTTTGGAGCAATTGCTTTTGGTGCGTGAATCCGATGCGGAAATGGACTATGTGGACATTTAGCGAAGGATTAAGTTTCGTATTTCGTACGCTGTAAATATTCATACCATTTATTATAGTGCATAATTTTTAAGCTGTTTTATTTTATAAGTATTTAGCTTAAGTGGAGGACATTTAACATTTTTAGTTTGCTGTATTGACTGCTTCCGCACGTGTTGGCCTACATTTTGCTAATAGCAACAAACATTTATGAATTAATTCATTAACATTACTTGTAATTTATAAGCTAGATTTTAGAAGAGGAAGAGAAATCATTAATGTTCAAGTTTAAATGTTACATATATGACAGATTTTGTAAGAGAGATCCCTATGAACGATTTTACAACATTGTATATGTATATTTTTTACATTTAATAAAGTCTTGTAACTACAAGTGCTGGTCATTTTGGGAAGAGCCTCATAAACCCATTAAGGGTCGTTGCATCGCATGACGTCAGATTATCCGGTTTCCTGTGTACTCAAACTAAGTGAGTGTGACGTCACTATGTTGCTCTCTTTGCCAACCTTCTTTACCACGATTGAAAATATCGAAACAACAGACTTATCGATACGCGGAATATTTGATATAATGTGACCGCGCATTTCCAAGATACTGCAAAGTGAATTTTTAAAGTTTAACTTGCGGTCACACTGCACCGCGCCTGCACGTGTGAATTTACAACCAGTTGAATTTCATATAAATTTGCAGAAATGGTGTGTAAATATAAACAATTTCACTAGCTGATTACTTTAAAATCTCTTTTGAATTGCAGCGTAAGAAGCAGGGCGACGAAATACCTGGCTTCCCATCGTTGGAGCAAAATGCGAGCAGCAACAGCCGCAACGATGACATTCTCAAAAGTAAACCAAAATCAAAGAAAAGCGGGGGCTTTCAGTCCATGGGCCTGGGATTCGATCTCATCAAAGGCATCACAAAACGTGGCTACAAAGTGCCCACGCCCATTCAACGCAAAACCATACCGTTGATTCTCGAAGGACGCGATGTTGTGGCCATGGCCAAAACGGGCTCAGGTAAAACAGCCTGTTTTCTGATTCCGCTCTTCGAGAAACTGCAGCGTCGTGAGCCAACAAAGGGAGCACGTGCACTGATTTTGTCACCCACGCGTGAGTTGGCTGTGCAGACGTATAAGTTCATCAAGGAGCTGGGACGCTTTATGGAGCTAAAGACAATCCTGGTGCTGGGTGGCGATTCAATGGATTCACAATTCTCAGCCATACACACATGTCCAGATGTGATTGTGGCAACGCCGGGTCGCTTCCTGCACTTGTGCGTCGAAATGGACTTGAAGTTAAACTCAATTGGTAAGTAGCGAGCTTAAATTTGCGTTCACCATCATTATGGTCACATCTTTTAGAGTACGTGGTCTTTGATGAGGCGGATCGTCTGTTTGAAATGGGTTTCGGTGAGCAATTGAATGAAACGCTGCATCGTCTGCCCTTCTCAAGGCAAATGGTCATGTTCTCGGCTACGCTGCCCAAGCAGCTTGTGGAATTCGCACGCGCCGGTCTCAGTGATCCTGTCTTGATACGTTTGGATGTGGAGTCCAAGCTGCCCGATGCATTAGCGCTCAAGTTCCTCTACTGTCGCCCAGATGATCGCTACACAGCACTGGTGGTGCTGCTCAAGTATGTGATACCCAAGGAGTCGCAGACTGTGGTCTTTGCCGGCACACAACATCACGTCGAACTGATATCATTCGTGAGTGTCGAGAAATATAGATTCTCAATGAAATTCTAGCTAATCTTTCTGCTATTACAGATACTCACAGAGGCGGGGATCTCCAACACCTCGGTGTACTCCAGCTTGGATCCGTCGGCACGTAAAATCAACACAGCCAAGTTTGCCAGCAAAAAGGTTTCCGTCTTGATTGTCACTGATGTCGCTGCGCGCGGCATTGACATACCCAGCTTGGATTATGTGGTCAATCTGCACTTTCCGGGCATACCCAAGTTATTTGTGCACAGAGTCGGACGTTGTGCGCGTGCTGGGCGCACAGGAACTGCCTATTCCATATTCTCCACGGACGACACAGCTCATTTGCTGGACTTGCATCTGTTTTTGAATCGTCCGTTCAACATCAACGACAATTCCGCGATAGGCACAATTCCGCAAGATTTGTTGGAGGAGGAGCATCTGAGTGTGACGGAGATCAAGAAGAGCCATCATATTGTTAGTATTTGTTTAGCATTTCAAAATGTGTTGCTGTTTATTTATACTTATTTTGATTTTGTAGGCTGGCGTATTGCGCACAAGTGAGAATGCTTACAAAAAGTATTTAAGCTCGCGTCCTGTTGCCTCCACGGACGCCAATGCGCGTGTCAAGAAGCTCAAGTTCTTTGCTCTTAAGTCGCTTGAGGATTTCTTCGATGCTGCGCCGGTGCTGCAGCAAGCAGCTGAGATTAGTGGCCAAGAACTGAATGCCAAGTCAAAACAAAATGTGGCTGAAGCGGAGCGCAAGTTGGAAGAGGAAAAGCACGACATATTGGTCAAGATGCGCAACTTCCGACCGGGTGGCGTAAGTCGGAACTTGGAAAGACAAATTAAAAGAAAACGTACTCATTTAAAATTCTTATATTTCAGACCATCTTCGAGTTGAATACCACACAAAAGTCAACGCCCTTTGTGGTTATGAAGGAAAAACGCTCCCAGCACGCGGAAGTTATTGAAAAGTTTCGACTGCAGCGTGAAAAGGAGGAGGTTGAAGAGGCACAAAGAACGTTTGACGATGCAGCGAAACCAGAGCCAAGTTCCACAGTCGATGATGAGACAATTAACGATGCTTTCAAGAAAGTTGTGGCGCCCAAGAAACGACAGAATATGGACTCACTGTATGCGGACAAATCGAAGAAAAAGAAACGCAAGTTGCAAGTAAAGGATGAGGAGAACTATATACCTTATCAGTCGGCGGATAAACACACCGAAGATGGTCTGGCCATCAACTCATTCGAGCGGCAGGCACGCAATGCGGAGTTTTCTGTGGTGGATCGCAGTCAAACACAAGAGTCGCAGCATAAGCCGGGTCTCAAAAAGTGGGATCGCATCAAGAAGAAAATGGTTTCGGTGCAGGATCCACGTTCAAACAAAATACGCACCGAGTCGGGCGCCTGGATACCCGCCTCCTTCAAGACGGGCCGCTACAGTGAATGGAAGGAAAAGTCCAAGATAGAGGAGCAGCTGCAGCGTGAGAACGCCGACAGTGATGATGACAACTTCAAGCCCCTATCCCATGCTCAACGCTATCCTGTGGGTCGTCACGCACGTCACAATGCCAAATTGGAGCTGAAGAAACGCATCAGTAGCAATGACAAGGAAATGCGAAGACCGGAACAAATTGTCAAGTCTCGCATGCGACTGGAGTTCATAAAGCGGCGTCACGAGGAGAATGCCACGAAGAAGGCCGAGAATCGCAAACGTAGCATGCGAAAGAACCAGAGGCCCAAACCTGCGCCGCAGAAGAAGGCTGCGGGTGGAGCGAAGCGACGTAAATAGGCAAGACAATTAAAAAAAAAAACAAATACAGCTATCAATTGAACTAAAATAAACTGTAGTTGTATACTAACATGTGAAATAGTTTACCAGTTGTTTTCCTGACCTTACCTTTAGCTGAATAAGTGCATTTGGTGTCTGTTGAAAAGATTTCCACATCCGGCTGCGGTTGAACTTCAAGTGCAACGCGCTCTAATCCTTTGTCTGTCAGCCTAAGCTATTAGCGCAACGAATTGACAGTGAAATCTAGCGGGTAAAATGTGTGAACAGCTTAGGGGATGTATCTTAGAGATGCATTTGGAAGGTGCGAGGAATGCATTTGCAACTCAAGAGGCTGCACGTGCGCCGACGCAAGACTTGTTAAACAATTTACGAAATGTAAATGCGGCATGGCAGGAAATGTGACTGTGAATGACTAAAAGTGACACAGGAGAGGGCGACGGAGACAGAGAAAGAGAGTGAGTGAAGCAAAGCAAAGCATTCCTGATGCCCAAATCCCATTACCACAGCCATGCCAGGTTCATTATGCACGTTTCGACGTTGTGTGGTGTCTTTTGCTAATCTGCTTGACACGAATCGGGCTCAAAGCTATGCCCATGTCTGTGGCCAGTAACGTGAGGTTAAATAAGAGCCAACGACACGCCTGTTCTCTCCTGCCCGGAACATGACCTAAATAAGCACTCAGACAATAGGCCAGTGCCACACGATTTACTCGGCTGGCTGACTGACTGACTGACTGAATGTTTGGGGTGTGTATCGAGTACACACACATACACGCAGCAGGCATACCATTCCAGGAAAGTCCTGGCGACCACACCTAGCCTTAAACTCATAACACGCACACACGCCTGCAACGCGTACGTGGACTAGGGCAAATATAGACATTTGCACCCCGTGGACATGACTCGAGACTCGAAAATGTTTATTAGTAATTACTTTTTGGGAAGTGCAGTAAACCGCTGTCACTCAGATGGATCTCAGGCTAGTCAGTCAGGCGAGTGGATCATTCATCTTCGCAGCCAGATCGCTGGGATGATTTAGCCCGCATAACAAGCGCCAGATGGTCGAGGCGTTGGTGTTAAAGTTAAAGTCACGCAGTCGCCGCCTAAGCCTATAATTAGACTTTAAAAATCCAGCGAATATCAATCAACTCACTGTTGCATTTGCCACCCCAAATGCGTTGTACTGCGTCGAAGATGACTGTACTCCGTCCGACGCGCATATGTGCATGCGACCGACCCCTTTATGGGTTGGGAAGGGTGTTTTTCTATTTATTTTTTTTTTTTGCTCTTGCCGGCGTCATGACAGATATTTGACAGACGCCCGGGCCAGGGTCACGTGGCCAACGGGCCAACGGGCCCCGACAACAAAACAATATGCATCCAGCAACGGAACAGCAGCAGCGAAGCAACAGAGCAAGCAACCCTCTGGCACAGTTTCGATTCACTCTTCACATGCTCATATTTCACTCGTTGTTGATTCTGTTTCGTACGCCGCAGGGCCCAAAGGGAAGGAATAATACTCCAGCCAGATCTCATCTCTCTCCACACACTGTTTGTCGAGCTGTTTACAGCACGAGCAACCTAATGGAAATTTTATAATAATTGCCAGTGAAATTTGTAGATGTTTTTATTAAATTCGATGGGCTACTACAATTGGTTATGCAAGATTAAAAGTTTTACCACAAAGGGACTTAGAAGGGTAGCAGTAGTTTAAGTAGTAGTAAATGTAAAAAAAACTAAATGGATAGTATATGAAAGATATCATAATGAGAATAATCTAATATGAAGGGAACAAAGATGCGGCATTAATAGTAGTGTTGATAGTAATTTAAGTTTTTCGAGTGAATGAAGTTTTAGCAACAGTAGGAGAATTATTTGTAAAATAAAGACATATCACTTTAAGCTCGCACATTACGTATAGTAAAATATTCTTAAACATTAGGTTCTTCACTTGTTCTACATTTTTCGATGTACCCTTCAAATACAACCGTCCGAAAACTTTAATACAGAATACTTTGATCATTTAGATATTTAAGATATATATACTTTTTGATCATTCCGACATTTAAGAAGATATTGAATAGAATGTTTGGTTGATCGCTGGCATGTGGAGTAGCCGATGATCATTTGTAGTCAAGGAGCCAGTGAAAATGACAGCTTGTAAGTAGTTCAGGCACAACCACTTGAGGCGCCTTGAAAATAAATAAAATTGCAATTTTCGTAGAAAAATGCGATTTACATCTGTTAAATATCACACAGCGCACGAGACAGACGCAAAATTGTGCGATAGAATGGAAAAGAGTGAATATGAAATTGGAATAGCAAACAAATACGAATACAATCATTTGCATTGTTCGGATAATTGGCCTTAGAACAACTGTCCGAAGAGAAGGTGTTCGTTACTCTCCTGATGGGTATTTCGAATCTGGAATATTTGCCTAATTAATTAATGCCGGCTGAAAAGGGGGGCGTGGCCTGCCGCCAGACAAACAGACAGTTGGCCATCGTCGATGGTAATCAATGTGCTGCTGTTCCGATTACGAAAGTCTCGCAGTATTCCAATGTTTATGCTATAGAGCTGTACATATGTATATCTACATAGATAGAGCTTGTGCAGCTGACAATGACATGTTGAGGGGGAAGAAAACATCGTGGAGGAATCGTGGCAACGCGGTATCGTCTCTGAGGTCAGCTGCCAATTAATTGTGGACTTGTCACGAACACAATAACAAAGCTCTTTCTAATTGAAAGTGCCAGAGCTCTGTTCCGGCTTCTGAGAGCTGCCTAATATATTATATTCTTATGGGTCGCGCCAAGTATAAATAGTCGCCCATTTGTGGAGGGATTGTAGCTGTTTTGAGCACTATTTTTAGCAACCCCAAAGCGGGAGAAACTACAATGATTTTGGAGTTTCGCGAGGCCCATTAAACGGCTGCCCCAATAGGCGGCAGTGACAAATGCTCCGCACCCCAATGAAGCGTCAAGGCGTTATTTGGGGTAAGTACGGGAACGACAACAAAGATGTACATAAAATACGAACCGAGGCTGGGGGAAGTGCTACACTTGTGCACAGCAGGCATTATTCATGCTCCCCTCCGCAGTTCGATGTATGTATTTTTAGGCGTGTCACAAGTCCCCAATATCTAAACGTTGGGGGCCTTGCAGACGCCTCGAATTGAACTTATTATCAAAACTCAAGACTGTCGACGACACTTTGTCTGCCTGCCCTCCGTCCGCGTGTTTGTTCTCGAATTGAACTTCTGCTTTGTGCTCTACTTTAAATGCTGAAAATATGTTTATGGAATGTGTGGCGCTGCCCGCTTTATGCAGCTCTGCAGCCGCGACTCTGTAAACATTCCCCAAGCATTTATTTCACCAGGTATTTATATCAAAACACTTTACGAAATCATCATCATCAGCAGCCCACTGGGGAGCGTCCTGAGGCCCCCCACACACACTAACACCTTGTTATTGAAGCAATATTTTCCGAATAGCCGGGGAATTAATCGTTCTTATGGCCACTCAATGCAACAATTTTTCCACTTTGCCGCACACTTCTTAATGGAATTGTAGGCTACCTGCTGGCAGCCCTTGCGAAATCCTAGCATTACCTTCCCTAAAAGCATCTGTGAACCAAATTAATCTGTATGAAATATTTACAATGGTTGTCCCATTTTTTCCAGCTTTAAATGTTATTTATTCCATCGATAAACAATAATTTTTTAGGTGTGTAATTAAATTAGGCAGCTGCTATCCTTATGAAAGGGAACGATGCTTTAACTATGAAGCATTATGTGGTTGAAAGTTCAATTTCATAAATGGATGACCAATAGTATGAGTCTTCTACATGCTAAATAGACTTAAGAACTCTTTAGGAAGTAGATCAACAAACTTGCTTAGGTAAATTTATTGACAACTTTGAATTGATTGATTTAATTAAAATGCTATCACTAAAATAGCTTCTTATTTATATTTCTAATTCCTTATAGCTATCATGCATTTCGAGTCCATTCTACATCGTTGTATGTCATTCCAGTATTTATTGCTATTTTTCTGGAATTCTCTGTAAAAGTAAAAGTATCAAAGCAATCCACACAGTATTTATTCGAAGCAATCTTAATTGATGCAGTAAATTGTTGTTGCTTCAGGCCTACATTGTTTGTTTTTTATCTATACCCACTAATTAGACAGTAAATTGAATTAACTGTCGTGCATATAGTTTCTTTTTTCCCTTCAGCAAATGGAATAGTTTTTTCTTTTCGTTTCTTTTTTTTTGTGGGTATCATCCCTACTTTCAGGCCCGCAGGCCGAATTAAAAGCTATAAAAAAAGTACAATAAAAAATTAATTTCCTTTTGTGAGACAGTCTGTCTGTCAGTTTTTGGAGCTGCACTAGACCCGTTCCTGCCCCTGCCCCTGCCCCTGCCCCTGCTTATGCCCTTGCCTTGAGCCACACTCACTGCGTTTCGCTTTTTCGTTCCCAGCAATCATTCAATGTGCGTTGTTTGTGTGTGATAATTCTTCTGCAGGCAATTCATAATTGATTTGATTAAATTTCATTTCATTTTTCTGGTATTTCTGTCTGAGATTTTTATACAATTTTTTGTTGTTGTGGAATGCGGGCAAAGAGCAAATTCTTCTATGGAACTGCAAATTTAATGAACTCGAACGGGAATTCAATTGTGATACAGATTCGAGCTTCCCTAAATGGAATCCCACTTGAGCAGCTTCAGCTGTGGCATTTTGTCATGCTTCGATCGATACGCTAAATGTTTTGGCTCTGGCAAAAACTGTGGCGAATATTATTTAAGCAACAAGACAAAAAAAACTCCACCATTTTCAGCATTTTATGCTCAATCACCCGCTCTGTTTTCTTTGCGGCATGCTGTGGCCAAACAATCATGCACTTGGCTTGGGCTTCACCACTGAGGAGGGGAGCGTGCCAAATTGAATGTACTTCAAATGTTTTTTGGGGAGGACTTGGAGCTTCTGGAAAATGGTAAGCCAACGCAGCCTATTACAATACCCTGGCAGAAAGTATTATAATTTTGTTTGCAAGTATGTGGTGCACGAGGGCGACAAGATAAGTCGGTTAAATATGAGTTGCTGTTGGTTCCTTTGTCTGTCTGTCCACTTACTGAAATGCCAGATACTCGCATCGACTTTGGGGCTATGAGTGAGGATTCTTATTTCCGCCATAGATAGTTTAAATGTCTAATATTTCATCTAGCAGCCATATGAGTTTTTATCACAACTAACGGATTATTGTATCTATCGGATTCTTGATTTGTTTCTTGCCTCCTTTTTTACAATCAAATTGGGCTACAGCAACGACTTAAACTAGTTGAAGAATGCTTCGGCAATGTCCAGGCATCGGCAACGGATGCATCTTTCTTCTCCCTATTTACAGATTGTTGAACTGTGTCGCAATGGACACTCGTAGGCAGCTGTACCACTTGACGGGTAGCTCTGTTGCTCAGCTGCTGTGTCTAATCTGCGCCTCAAGATCTTATCTGGCAACTGCGTGTGTGCGTGTGTGTAATGCTTCCGAAACACTTGGAGTTGATGTCTAATTTGTGACGATGCAGCCCGAAGCCGAAGCCCGTTGCATGCTACCAGCTCTCCGTCTGTCTGTCTGTTTGTCTGTCCGTCTGCCTGACGATCCCGCATTGTTGACGGGCACTTTAACAATTGCACAATTTACTGAAGAATGCGTCTAAGCGTCACTTAAAAACGCATTATTCAATTTATGGCATTTGTACGAGATGCAAACTCAAAAGAAGAAAGATAAATCGAGCGAGTGCAGCGTCTTAAAAATATATATTTATTTAACTGGATATAGCTCATAAACTGCTGCAAAATGCGAAAAACTCATTTTATGTGGCACAACTTATTTTTGGCCTTTTACAACTTCCGGCGCCCAAGCAAAAGATACACAAGTAAAAGGTCGTCCTACCAATCAATCAGTCAATCAGTTCCCTTTACTGCCACTGTTGACATTGGATGAGTCATTCACCCATACTTCCGAAACTACTGTCTCTTAGTTGCATGTTATTTTTATCAATGAAATGGCATGCGAAAATAAATGTGCCTTTCCAACTACTCAAGGAAAAAGCCAAAGGGATGGAGGGTTCAACAAGCATTGGCGTGGGGTGCAGTGTCGCTTACTGACTGTTTAGCACGTGCATGCCACTCAGGGGTTGCTTGCACCCTAAGCGACTAGTCTAAACTAACAGTCTACTGTCTGGAAACTATTCTGCGGAAGCGTTTAGAATTGATGACCACAATGTTTATCCAATGCTTATCGTCGTAGCCGCACTTAACGAGGCCTGTCTTCATTAATATGAAATTTGATATTTTTCCTTATTGGCAGCAACTCTGCTGATGCTTATATCCTCAATTATACAAAAATATAAGTTCAACTAACTGTTCAAATTTATTTAAAGTTGAATTCTAACTACTTCAGTATACACCCAACTGAGTTTGAACATTACGTTTATGTTTATCTAATAAAAATATATTAGCATTGAGTTACTTAAACAAAAATTGGGAAACAAACCAATTGAAACGGCAGCACCGCGCGCTCTCTGGGGCACTTATCGATAACACGTGCTGTCGTGCCGCACCTACCCATCGTGAAAGTAGTATTAAGGTATGCTGAATATCGGAGTGTATTTTATTTTTTGATTTATATCAGACATTAGTTTATTCAAAACGCAAATAAATCTAGAAGTTACTAAGTAATATCATATTTGTGCACGATTATTTCAAAAATTCCCATATTATAAAGCGATTGTAGTCAAGCTAGTGAACCGGGTAGTGGTATATTTCGTGGTGTAAAATAGTACATTTTGAAATGCGACTTGCGGTCACGCTACGCATATCGAGCAGTAGCAAAACAATAATTGGATGAGTTGGTTGCGGTGTCGGTCGCTCGCTTGGTGTCGCATAATTTCTTCGTACAGTGGTATGGAAAACACAGAAACAACGTCGAAAAATACAAGTTTTTTATCGCACTGCTAAACAATAATATCCGCTATGATAAATATAGCATTTTGTTAATGTACGCAATATATTAGTTGAAATTAGAAATACGTTTTGTGCGCGTCGCGTCTCAATTCGATTTTGATACGAGTGTATGTATGTGTATATACGTAAATACTTATGTATTTAGGTGTGCCTTTGCCATCGTCTATCGTCTGCAAAAAGCAAAAAAGTGCGCGCGTCCATTTAAACAAATTATGCAAAAGCAAATGATAATAAAGCACTGATTAATAAATAAGCAAGATATTTTAAATATTGAATCAAGTATGCTGCTGTCTGCCGTCAAATTGCCGTTTTTCAAAAAACAGACGTACACAGCTAACACACATGCAAAAGTACGTGCTGAACGAGACACATACACATACGTGCGCTTGCACGGACACACACATTTATGAACAGATTTTAGCGCGCTGCCTACACACACGCAAGAGCACGACAACAACAAGAAGACAACGAAAGCCGTAACGAGATTTTTTTTGCAAAGCCGCAATTGGTGTCGTTGTGTGCGTAGTACACGCTTTGTTGCTGTGTTGTGTTGTTGCTGTTGCTGTTGTTGTTTGTACTTCTTGTGCAACAACAATAACAACTGCTAGATAGCTTATATTGCACTACGCATTTGGCACTTTTCATAAACAAAAATGTTGCTGTGTGACCGCATAATTTTCACCTGCAGTTTTGTTATCGTTTCGACAAATGTGTGTGTGGGTGCAAATGAGTATGTATGTGTTTGTGTGTAGGAGAGCGAAACATAATAATTGAAATATTTTCGCCGCGTTTGTGATTTCTAATAGTAGCAGCAACAACAACAACAACAAGTGAAAGTGTAAAAGTAACAACATAAATAGTTGTATTAATAGCACCACCATCAAAAACAACAACTATACATTGCACAAACTGTGGATTACGACGCCTTCAAAGTAGGAATTAATACTCGTTATACTCAGCTTGCAACTGTTGCAAATAAAAAAGGTAAACACAAACAACAAGCAAACATGCTTAAATAAGCTTGTATGTGTTTGTGCACACACATATATAATGGGTTCTTCTTTCACCTGCCGTTCTTGTTGCCTGCCTACTTAGATTTCGCCCGAAAAGGGCAAAAAAAAACAGGGAAGGGAAAACAAGCGAGTTGTCCTTTTTTGTTGTTTTTATTTATGTTTTGCTTGTGATATTCGTTCTTGCTGATCGGTTGTGCGCGTGGCTGTACGTTGTCCTTTTTATGTTGGGAGCAGCGGTCACACTGTTTTTGGATGCCACTGCAATCGCCGCTTGCAGATAACTCTATTCAAAGTGCATAGAAAAAGATAACAGCTGGAATATCTTGTGTTTTGTGGTATTTGTGTTTGTATGTTGTTTAGATCCCGATAAGATATTTGACACGAAACGACAACGAAATAAATCAAAATATGTAGCGCAGTCACACCTTTAATTGACCCCGACCCCCGATTGAGTCCATTGACTTTACCCTGAAGCGGCCAAAGAATTTAATTAGCATTCCAAATTGACACCTTGACTACAACAGCAGCAGCAACAACGACAGCTAGACTTTGTTGAGCGTCCCACGCCAAGCGGAAAGTTAACTTAAGCACCTTTTGTATTTTGCTTATTTATTGCCCTTTTCGCAGCTTTTGCTTTGCGCTTAATTTCCCAATAGGAAAGGGCAATTATTTGCACTTGATTTGAAAGCTGCCAACTTGCTTTCTTGTTGTGTTGATTGCAATCGCCAATAGGTGGTGGAGGAGGAGGCGCTGCGGGTAGTCGATAAAGAGATGTATGTGGATGGGGGACAGAGCACAAGACAAACAAGCATACATTGGGTGCCGTCTGCGTGACACGTGCCGCAATACATACACGCAAAGCGAGGCAGAGACAGAGACAATGTGGCATTTAAGTGTTGTTTGTTTGTGTGTTTGTCGCTTGGAATGCGTGAACGAGTTGCACGTTTCCTGGTTTAATTGCTGGCCATTGGCCGTGCTTATCGAAATGCCTGCCGCCTGTCCTAGTGGTAGCTGCAATATACCCCCTTTCTCCATCCCCCTTTGACTTTGCTGGTTGTCATGCGATAAGCGTGCATTGACTTCAAATTTGTGTTCTCGCTGCTCCTAATGCATTTTACTCGATCTGTCTGGTCTCCCAGTCTGAAGCTAAAGTGAGTCTTTGTTGTTGTGTCAAAGTCCGTTAACATTGCAGAATGTGCTACGTCAAGTCACAACAGCCTTAAACCTAAAGCAGCCAAAAAGAGAGCGAAGATGTCGTTGAACTTTTTCAAGCACAACAATAACAAGCAGAATTAACCATAACAAAGTGCGCGAGTGCGAATAAACTAACAAGGTGCAAGAAGAGGAGCACGAAATAACAGCAACACAAGCAACAACAGCAATGGGCACATAACATAAACCACATCGTTAGTGTTGTCTCTTTTTGACACGTTGAGCTACGCTTCAAGCTCTGACTGCGCCATTAACCAAAAGCTCGACTTATGTGCTTGCTGTTGTTGTCGCTGTTGTTATTGCAAAAGTTCCGCTGCTTTGGCTTTGCGTTCTGTTTCTTCTTTCTGCTGTTACTGCTGTTGTTTTAATATCTGTTGTTGTTATTTCGCTTTTGCGGTCGTCGTTGTTGTTGGTTTCAACCGTAATTTCGTTTTCATTTCGATTCGGCTTTATTCTTTTCGTCTCTGTTGTTGTGCTCGAAAAGTTTGCTTAATGATGTTATTTAGGAATTTGGCACTTTAGTATTCATGCCCGCTTCCTCTTCCTTCTGCTCCAAGATTCTGCTGTTGTTTTGTTTGCACCTCATTTCTCAGGTACGAACTTCGAGTTTGTTTTTGTTATGATTCCATTGTATTTCGAAATGGCAAAGGCTTTAGCGGGAAATCAAAGAAACAGTGCACGTTCGATTGGTATGTTGAATGATTTGAAAAATGTCGAATCTGACATAAGAGGTAAGCAACTGTAGGCGAAAATGAACAGCAAAATATATAAAAAATAAAACTAAATATAACAGTGTGCTACGGTTGCAAAACTTTGGACAAATTGTTGTTCAACTGGAGCGACGCATCCAAAAAGAGCAGGAAAATTTCGCTTGTTGCCCAAAGCAAAAGCAAAGCACAACTCAAAGTCTAAAAGTAGCCACAAAAGCGAACCAGTTTGGAATTTCAACTAATCATTTCCGACATTAGAGACGTCGAGAGTGTTTATAACCTGTCGCACTAGCACCTCGCTCTCGCCCTCTCGCTCTGCACCCGGTTTTTGTTTCAAGTTTGTTCATTGGCTTCAATTTAAAAAGAAAAACAACAACAACAACACTTTTAATTGGCAGCCAATTTTGGCATTCACTTTAGTTATTGTTTCTTAATGTAGCGGAAATTAAGATTGATAAACAATTTATTGACAAACAAGTTGTGTGAAGCTGTTGAAAAAAGAAAAAGTTGCCTACGTTTAATAGCTTTGCCAATTAGCCAACTTTACAGCAAACTCATTGTCATTTGTGCAACCTCTTTTTACCTATTCTAATGACACGCATTGTGCCCCATCGACTGACCTACTGGGCGCCTTCATTTGCACTTCAGCTCTCTGACCATTCCCGCATTCCTGCCTGACTACGCATCCGCTGCATATATTGTGGCTGTTGTTGCAGTTGGTGATGTTCACAGCATTGTGCTCGAAAGCGGGCGGAGAAAAAGATTGTTTATGAGGCGATAAAAATGCGCTAAGAGTGCAAGAGGCTGGGGCCTCAAATTCCTATGCCGAGAACTCACAGCACAACACATGTGCTGGTCGTTGGTCGCTGATCGCTGGTCTCGGCCTGCAACCGCAAAACAAGCGATAGCCATTGTCGTGCATCCACAAGAATAGCGTAGAAATCAATGCTCAGCTGCAGATAAAGCGACAGTCACAGCTATAGATACATACATTTCGTTGCCCAAAAAAC
Organism: Drosophila siamana; assembly: GCA_035047445.1. NCBI lineage: Eukaryota > Metazoa > Arthropoda > Insecta > Diptera > Drosophilidae > Drosophila > Drosophila siamana. The sequence goes on along the minus strand of JAWNPP010000007.1, from coordinate 260,671 downwards.
CTTAATGAAAGAGCACTGTTGTCAACAACGCAGCAATTTGCTTTATCAATTATTTTCACCCGCATACACCTCGAACTTTAAATGAAAATTGGATATTAGTTTTGATTTTGATTTATCTATTTAATTAACTAGGTATTTGTAAATGTTTCCTCCATTTGAATTTTGTTTTCATTTTTGCTTGATCGACAATAATCTTAAATTAAATTTGATTGCGTGAAATTCCGATAATTTTCGTTTCTCTCGGTGTAAAGCGTAAGCTGCAAAACAAATGAGTTTTGGCACCGTAAATTGTCGCTGAGCTGACAATCCCACCCGGTTGACATCCAGCAAAACGGAAGTGCTTTTTCTTTCCCATCTTTCGCCTGCTTCGCTTTTCCCCTCCCCTCCGTTCGCTGCAGATGGTCCACAGCGAGAGAGCGAGCGAGCAAGGCATAAAGCGTGAAAAAGTGAAAGTCTTTGCAAGGTGTTTGCATATAGCATTTTATGCCCACATATATTTCTGCTGTGTCTTCTGTTCAGCTCCCACTTCGCCGGGGCCTGAGTCAGTGAGCCAGTCAGGTGGAACCAATGCTTCACTCTTATGTAACGTATAGCGCTGTGATCAGAACAAGTCAGAGAATGTCGTGGTGTCGTTACTTGGCCCCAGTCGCACATTACATGCTATTATAGCATGCTAATTACTTTTAATGCCAGTTACTGGGTCACTTCCAACTGAGGCTAACGGGCTCGCAACTTGAATATGAATAAAGTGGAAAATACTGCGCGAATTTTGTAAGGTTTCTCTGAACTATCTAATTTCACTGTTATCAAAGTTATGTTCAGTCAAAACTGTTTGCTAATAAACATCAACATGACCATAAACTGACGTCAAGAGCTGTCGCTATAACTCAAGCTGTACGGCAATGTGGCTGAGATTTATGGAGGGGTATTTGGTATTATACGCCATTTGTTCCTCTGTTTGACCTCTTAGAAAGAGCGACAAAGATTCGTTTGAGGATTGGACGGAGATTAATGAAGGAAGATGCAGATGGCAAGTTTAGCTTCAAGTGCTTCGTGCATCACCGGATCAAAAGGAGCAGCAGCAGCGGCTGTCAGAGGTGACCTTTGCTTCGATTCCAAAATGTAAGCAAAACTATTTTAGTTGGTTGAATTTTCGTGATGTAGCTCGGAGAACGCGACGCTAAGGGGTTGAAAAATATTTGAAGCACAGAGCAAATATTCCAACGGAATTTGAATACTAGATGAAAGCAGCAGGGCAGGCAACCCAAATACATAAGGTCGCAAATATTTATGTAAATAGAAGCAGCTTGGCGACGCTGCGCACGAAAAACTATCATCTACATATTTCTCGGCTCAGTCATCAAAATTCCTTGTCGTATCAGCGTCAAATTCTTTCGCATGCTCGCAAACAAAGGCAGTTTACAGCGACTGAGGCATCATCATTATTTTTTCTGAACTTTGCTTTTCTATAGACAAACATACGAATATATACAACGCCCACAAATTGATACGCCACATCTTGACTTATTTATAAACGAATATAAAAACCCGAGCCAAGCGATTATTTGTGCATATTTTCTGCTCGTGCTTGATTCTGTTTTGCTATTCGTTTTGACGAGCTTTCTGTCTCTGAGCTACTACTGATAAGGCAGCTTGATTCCATTCCAGTTTAAGACGACAACGCACAACAATCCCAAAGAACACACACAAATACACATCTTCTTCCTCGAGTGTCTGACGCTCTGTCTGGCCGTTTAGTCGTTTAATTCATAATACAAGTTTATCGTGTACATCCCCAGGCTGTGATAAATATTGTAGTGGCAGCTCCATGAAAATGCAATTTCCGTCCAGCTTACAAAATACACATACTTAAGCATATCCGCATATGAGCTTATGTATGTGCTGTATATGTGCTTGCATTCTGGTGTTGGGGCGGCGTACATTAATTCTCGTCTTTATACATATACATATATTTATGGACATTATTTCATTATTATTATTACTATTCTTATATTCTCGTAGTTGTTGTAGCTGCTGTTGGGGACTGTGACGCCATCGTGTTCACTCATTGAATATATTTATATACTCGCAACTTACGTCTATGGTAGAACGAGCAGTGAACACGTATGTTGTCGGTCATCAGTCGACTTGTATTAGCATTTTCATTTTGGAAACGGGCGTTGAGCGTGTGTTTGGCTTTGTACCCACAAAATCTCGACTTTTCATTGAATTAAAATGCCATTAATAACGCCTCAATAGAAACTTTTCGTTGACTTTGACCCGCGCTTATCGGCAAATACAAAGAAAAGTTGAGGGGAAATTGATGAAGAATTAAAGTTACATTAATAATGGAATAATGTCTAGGCATTTAACATATTTTCAAAAGCTTGGGAATTTTCTAGTAGCAGACCCTTAACAGAGCACTGTTAAAGCAGCTATGTTATGCATGATATCAAATTAAATTGCTATTAACAGATTGTGTTTCAGTAAAAGATTCAGATCGTTAACATTAATTTCCTTCACAACAGCTGTTAAGCATGAAATCCATTTGAATTCCCATCAAACAGACGTTTTCCAGTTTTTCCAACTGCATTTTCCCATAAAACCGCAAAGCGATTATTTGGTCATAAATTATGAAATTGTTGTTAAGATTTTAGGCCTTTGCAAATGCATTGATTACAAGTTGTAGTTACGCATGAGCATTTATGTTTATACGGCTAATAAAGTCTGCAAATCTTAAATGTTGCGTAGTCACGCTTTTCCCACAATCGGTTTTACATGAGCATTTCATTAACCTCTCCGGCGCTTTTCTTTCGTTTCTGCGCTAATGCCCGCAGCAACAAAGCGGTGAACTATCTGAACTTTCGTTTAGCGAATTACACTTTTTGGGCAATAAAAAGGCAGAGACAGAGAGTTCTGTTTACCTTGGAAAGTCAACTCCTACGAGTGTGTACAGTGAATGCATTTAAAATTAAAATTACGTGGAGCTCAAAATGTGCGCAATTAAAATAAATATTTGTGCAAGAGATTGAAATTGTGCGAGACACTCCCTGAACTACACTCCACCACAGCTACCACTGCCCCTGTTCCCAAAAACGTTGTATAACACTGCTTGACTTTCGCCCGAAACTTAGTGAAGGAAAACCAACAAAGCCGAAACGACATCGCCGTCAAACGTGAAAGAAGACTGCGCAGGGCTTATGTACTAAGTATCTGCTATCTGATATTTTTATTTTGTATCTGCAGCTGAGTGTATCTGTAGATGTAGCTGTAGTTGGCCCCAGTGTTTGTCAGTCATCTGTCACTAATTGAGGGTTTCACAATTTATGTTATTGTTTGTCAACAGTTGCATTTTGTTGCTGCCGTTGCTGTTGCTGTTGCTCTTGCTGCTCTTGTATTTGGCTTTGCAGTTAATAATGGATTTGGACTGTGAGTGTCTGCGCTTTGAGGAAGTCGTGGGAAAACACTAATAGAGTTGCTTATGTCAGTCATTAGTTGCTCTCTGTTGTGCAGTGTTCCTCATTTTGGGCAGAAATCGTATCAATTCAGTTGCAGCTTACAACACACCCACCCACACAATGAATGCCATTGACCTTTTCGGTTTTCTCTCTTACACAAAATGAGCAACTCGTTTAAATTTTTAAATTGTTTCATTTGTCCTCGCTTTGTTTACTGTTCCCATCCGTATTCGTTGCTGTTGTGCCATCCTCGCTAACAGTCACAAGCTCTGCTGTACACACACATGCCACCCATCAATTGTCTGTCGGACAGAGTCGAGAAGAATGCATGCACAATACAATCAGTGAGCCAAGCCCAAAGTACAACTCGGATATCTACTGAAGTAGCTGGCAGTCATCCATCTCGAGTAGCAAACTAAAGGAAGCTGTCTGCGGCTCTACTTAAACTTTAAGCACCAAGTCCATAGATCCCAGCTGAAGTGAGCTGCATAATTGAATGACGACAAGAAAAAGACGTATCTGCTGCTTCAAATTTCAACAAAAACAATCTTTTGTATCGTTGTTATCTTGCGGAATTGTTTGATATTCAACCTAGCCATATCAACAACAAGTAAAAATAGCCTCGCGACCGTTATGCACTTAAAAAAACCAATAGATAAATTCAAAGTATAACTGACATATGTTTCTTTAGTTTCGGTAGAGTATTTAATTGAATTTCGGCCATCAAAAGACGTAGGTAATAATTTAGTGTACCTATTCGGCGTATTCGTATCTAGTGCAAGATACAACAGTATAAATAGCCTCAAGAGCCGCTGAAACACAATTTACACAATTCAAAGATACTTTAGACAAACTGAAACATTCGCTTTGCTTCGGCAATGTATCTGAGGCGATCGAAAGCTGGTTTGAGCAAATGAAACAACCTCAAGAGCGTGAAAAACTTGCAAAGATACTTTTGGCAATGTAAGTATGTGGAGCTTGGATCAAGTGATTTAATTGCTTATATAGAGTTAGTTGCATCGAGACATTTACGACTATGAAGTGGAAATCTTAATCAACGAGCGAGCCAACTGAAACTGATCGCATTTCGGTGGCGAAGTAATTGTTGCTCACCTTGCCGCCAATTGGGTCTATGAACTGGTCAGAATGGAAGCTGCAGCAAGTATCTGCTGGATGCAATTATCTGCTGGATAATGCTAAATAGCTGGCCATAGAAATATAACGATAAGATTGCCAGGTGCATCCATCGTTGGGTAATCAACAACTCTGCCATGACTCGCCACTTGACGTAATTGCGGTATCAGTTATCTACTAAACACCGTTTAGATACGCGAGAGAATAGAATTAACAGCAGTCAGCCAGCTCAACACTTTAGTTCAATTATGCATTAGAGAGATAGAGCGAGAGAGAGAGAGAGTGAATCCCGTTAGGGGTAATGCTAATGCTAAAATTCATTTCGAGCATGACAATTATCACACAATGCAATTCGAATTCCCAAGTGACAGCATCTCCGATCGCTTGGCTTTTCAGCTGCGCTAACCAGCTAACCAACCATTCAAGCGAAAACATTTTTATGGGGAGGCCCTTGTGCAGGGGGGTTGTGTGCTATTGTAAAGTTATTCAACTTGATTTCGACTAGTACCAGTTCTCTCCATTCTCAGTCTCCAATCTGAGCCTCTAGTCTCAGTCTTCATTTCTGTCTCCGTCTCTGTCTCGTGTCTGTGTCTCTAGTTGACCTTCATATTATACAACGAGGCTACGTGTTACGTAGAATTTCGTGTCGTGTGGCGGTGTCTCTCGCTCACTCGCTCTGAAAGTTTCGCGCTGTGTATTCGCGAATGTATCTCTAACTGCGTATCGCCGTCATGTATCTTTTGCGTCAATATCTTTCAGTTTACTTTTTGCGGCTTATCAACCGCAACCGCTTGACGCTACATCAGCTGTAAAAAGATACAAAAGTTACGACGAAACTCTTCTTATTTTTTCTTTCTCGAAATTAATCAAACGTCTCCCGCCAGATTGCCTTTTATGGCGTGGCAACAGATATTGCAACAATTGCAGCTACAGATGCTTTACCAAGAATGCTATAAAAAACTTTAAGAATTGCAAAGTTTTCTGGCAAATTTGCTGGCAATTTTCACCTGTGCTTTTTTGTTTTGTTTTTTTTTCCTGTCTGGTTTTGCACAGGTGATAAAAGTTTCAAATTGCATTCGTTTGCTGGCAATGAAAATGTCGAAACCAGATTTGTGGTCGTTGTTGAAGCATTCCACTTGCAGATTGTAGCTTGTAGCTTGCAGCTTGCAACTTGCCACGAGTTATATGTATTCGCATAGTTTTCCATTTTCGTCGATTCGGTCGTGGCGAAAGCCAATTGAAAGAGAATTGCGGATGCTGTTGCAGTTTCTTCCCCTCTGTCTGGCTCTCTATCTCTCTCTGTAATTTCTCTCGTTCTGTCTCTGGACGAAAACTATCTCTAGCTGATTGGAGCTCGGCTCTGCAACTGGCAACTGAGGCAAGCTGAGGTTGCAAGCGACTTGGTGACTTCATATCCGTTGCTCTGTAGCTATGGATGGCATTTTGCGATTGGAATTGTTGTGTAAATTTTGCTGTTTTGCCATTCATTCGCTCGCTCACTCATTCAGTCACTCAGTCGCTCAGTGAATTTGCATATTCGAAACTGTATCAGCCCCACAGTTTGCGTGTGACCTAACACAACACACGCAGCGTGAAAGTGTTGAAAAATATTTGTGCCGCTGGGTCGAATATTTCACATTGTTGTTTGTGTGTTTTTGTGTGTGTGTGTGTGTGTGATATACAGTTATTCAATAACAAACAGAAATCAACATTGCCTCTTGTTTTTACGCAGCAAATGCAACTGGCAGTAGCTAAATGCTAATTAGCCCCAATGGCGCAAGATGGCCAATGCTCGAAAAATTTATAACATCATCATCTTTTAATACAACCCAATGACTACTGTGGGTACAGTAAAGTCACGCTGGCAATGAGAGCTGGAGACCCTTTTGTTTTTCTGGTTTTTATGGCACACTTTATGCATCAACTTCACACTCCCCATTTATTTAAGCTGCTTTCAAGAATTGTTTCACATTTTTTGCCATTTATTTTTGTCTGTCTGTTTGTCGGTTGGTCGCTCTGTGTGTGTTTGCCGGCCACGCCCTGCTGTGCGCGCACTGGGCTGCGCATCGCATCCTCCAGCCATCTGGCTCTGGCCAGATACGCCTTTTAACGAATGCGAATTTATTAATTTAGATGAAGTTTATTTGTGCGCATACAAACTGACGGCCGTCTGTCTGCCCGCCTGCCTCTCTTTTCACTCGTATCTACTTGCATATATTTGTATTTGTATCTGCAACTGTATCTATATATCTGACATGGGCGTGTGGCTGCGTGTAGCTTTCAATTATTTAAATTAATCGCATGCATATGACGTTTATGCTTGCCCCGGTCATCTGCAATTGTTTTGCTTTTCATCTTCTTTTTTTATGTTTTATTTTGTTGGGTATTTGTGGTTTGTCCCCGACCTCCAGCGATGAGGTGAGGAGGGGAGACGACTGCCAGTTGTAAATTGTTAAACATACTCGTTTATGGTTTTGCTGTAGACGTAAATTAAATATTTAACAGCAAGTCCCAACTGTCAGATTGCTGACGCACCGCACATAGAACTCCAAGCGCTGTTAACAGCGTTATGTTAGCATCACAAAACGTCGAAAACTCTTATTAATGCGGAATTATGGAATTAATATTTAATTTGAGTTGACTGCGTGGGCACAGCTGAAGAAAACGAAAAGCACAATTAACAACGTTCTATTAGCATCACTTTAATATTCTGCATTAAAAAATGTTTTAATGCTTATATTTACTTTTTCATGAACATTCGTTTATAAGGCAAAGATTTGAGCATGCTCTTAAAACCATCGTCAGGTGGTCTATCTATCAATCAATTTTGCTAACTGAGACCTTCCTGTCATCTAACAGCTTTACTTATTTACCGACAGATAACTAAATGATTATGGGTGTCGTCATAAACTATTGGTTATGTAGTTAACTGCGCCCTGTTTATGTGACATTGACATGTTTCTTTTCAAATTGCATGCTAAAGTCCTTTCTATTCATGAAAAATAAAGTAGTTAGCAGTCCGTTTGCTAGTCTGCATGTTAACAAGCTTTAAAGTAAACCGTAAAATTACTAGCAAAGCAACAACAAGCAAAACAACGTCAGTAGCACAGCAGAGTAAGTAGTGTTGATAGTGCTATGTTAACGTCACATCAACAACATGTTTTGCTGTGAAACGTCGTTTTTGTTTTTTTTGAAGACGTTGTTTGCATTGAAAAGGCCAAATAAACAAATTCCATTGGAGGCAGGCATTTTACGAATGCTGCTCAACTAAAGTATTTAAGAACAATCAAAAGCAATTTAGCATTCAACTGTTGCCTGCCACTTGCGACCATAAAAGGCGCAACAGCCACAGTCACAACCAGAGTAGCAGCAACAGCAGCAACTGCTGATGACGATGACTACTATGACTGCTATGATGATAATGATAAACCAAAAGTGCAACCCACGCTGTGTGGGATTTGAAATGGCGAGAGCTGTAGCTGTAGCTGAAGCGAGACTAGAGTATAACTGGAGGAGTGTAAGTGAATGATGTGATGTGAGTGACCAATTAGAGTCATTGGATGGGAGTAGAAGAGCAGCAGAACTCTAGCTGGCTCACTGCCTGGTTGGCTTGTCCCAGTTAATGGCATAAATTTCACAAAGTGGGCGGCCGCACTGTGTTGTGAGGAAAATGAGAAATGAGAAATAAGAAGAAAAGTCTGAAACCCTAGAAGAACTTGTGCCAGATAAATATGAGAGCATGCATATGCATATAACCATGATGAAGATGATGACGCTGATGATGATGATGGAGCACTAACATATGTATGTGGGATTATGGCACAAGATGTGGGGAGCATTTGTAACTTATTATGAGTGAGTGCATCATCGTCATCGTGGACAGATCCGCGCCAGCTGCAGCCAAGTCTGTTGCTTTTCAAGTCGAAGTTATGTAGAACATGAAATAATAATATCATCTCGCTACTTCATATGTGCGCCTGTGTGTGAGTGAGGACTTGCAACAGCGTGGGGCATGTGCAAATGCTGCGGAGCATAAAATTATTGTACTGCCTACTAATCATCATCATCATCAGCCTCCCCCCGTCAACGTCATCATCATCAGCATTATCATTATTATTACGATGAGAATTATCGTCATCATTACCATCATCATCATCGTTGGCTCGAAGAATTTTCTAATTTATTGCAGCGTGGAGTTTGTTCTGCATCAACTTTTTATTGTTGTCGTTTGTAGTTGCTGGCATGGCAAAAGAAAATTTCAGAAAATTAGTGCAGCATCTGCAACTCACGCTGCAACACGCTTCTCCCGCTTCCTTCTCCTTCCCAGATGTTTTTCTATTTTTCAATACCCTATAGAAACTTCAAAAGTCAACTGCAGCAAGGGGTAAGTCACTTTCTTCAAGTTCTTCTGAAAATGTTGATTTGAGGTCTCTCAAATATATACAAAAATATTTCTAAGTTATGAACTAAAGTTATAATTACTACAAAATGATAATTTAAATCTTGTTTAAGTATTTGTACAGGGTGAGTACAAGTCGATATTCAATGTGCGTATTCTTTTATGGCAATCACTTGAAGAACTATGCTGAGAATGCGGCCGTTCTGGCCTTGCATCTTGTCGGCACTCGGCATCGACATCGACGTCGGCGTCGGCATCGGATACCCAGAGTTCGCTGTTGTTTGCTGCTCGCCACTCAAAGCGCTCAGTGATTAGTGATTATGCAGCTGCAGCTGCAATTGCAAATTTACAGTTCATTAGTTGCATACAAATTAATTTTCGTTGTTGAAGACGAAGTTTGCAGCTCAAGCAAAATTCAATTTGCTTTTTGCGTTTTGCGTTCGCACTGCCAGCAGCGGTGGCGGCGAGTTCGTTGGCACTTGGCAAGGCACTGGCAAGCGAAACAGCTTGTGGGTGCATGCTGCTGTCAGGCACTGTGCCCGTGTTTGCTCTGTGCTGATAACATGACCTGCTGCTGCTGTTGCCGGTGCGGTGTGGTGCTGATTGCGTAGTCGACGCCAACCGAGAACATTAGATGGCAACATGCGATACCCTGTAAGTACACCAATAGTGCTCTGGGGTATGACTTGCTATATATAGTCTTTTAAATGTTACACAATGTTTATTAAACTCAAGGGGTGAACCGCAAAATTAGAGATCTTTGATTTTAAAAAAGTAAACTTTTGAACCAATATAGATTACTAACATATGTTAACATTGAAGTGAAGTGTAATCAGAAAGTGTAATCAGAAAGTTCACATTGTCGCGTCCATATTCATATTTGCGGCTATAGGGTATCCAGCGAGATCTCACGCTCTCTGCAACATTTGCTGTTCATAGAAATTCTGCACAAAGCTTAAGCATGACAAACAGCACAGATAACGAGCACTACCCAAAAAAGAAAAAAAAAGCAACAAGAAGACAAACCCCACACACACAGAAAAATATCACACAATTCGCAGTGCAATGCGGTGCCACAGCTGGGAGCTGGGAGCTTGAGCCGTGTGCCACCGAAAGTTGCGCAAAATCGCAGCTGTAGCCAAGTGCTGGGAACAAAGAGTCAGTGCATGTAGCAGATACAACAACAGTCATAGCTGCAGCCGTTGCAGTCGATAATAAAGGTGTGGCACACCTGGGCAACACGATACCGTAAAAAGAAACACAAAACAAAAACACTGCAAATAATTTAATTGAGGCTGCAGACAAGACAGCGGAGACGGACAGGCGGAGAGAGACATGATGAAGTGCGCGATTTTCTAAACCAATTTTATTGTGCCCCTTCGAAATGCTTTCGAAATTAATAGATTTTCAGTGGGCTTTCTCCTATCAATGCGATACAATGGTCGTAAATTATAATTAGATTTGGGTAAAGTTTTGTGGGCATTGTTGTCGACCATTTTGTGTGTCGCCTTCTCGCCTGCCGCTTCCTGTTGCAGCTGCACACAGTTTGGCCATTTATTATGAAGCCCCCCTTTTTCTTTTTCTTTTTTTTTCATTTTTGGCAGGCTGCCCAATGCCGCCGTGTGGCACGTCCAGACATAAAATTACAGGCATCGGTGCGCTCAGCTGACTCCATTCCCCCTCTCAGCAAAAAAGTGAAATAAAACAACATAAAATGGCATCCACGTAGGGAATATTCAAGTAAGGGGTTTGTCTGTGGGCGCCCAGACAGGGACAAGCTGTTATTGTTTGGCTTTTATGCAAACCTCAAGAACTCGAGACGCTTCTCATGCTTATCTTACCATTTTCTCTTTCTCTCTGTCGCTAGTGAATATTTTATATATGTTTTCATATATATTTCTAGTCGTTCTTTGTACGACAATTTACAGCCATCTTTGTTATGTGTCTACACGTTTCCGCCTCCCCCTCCGCAGCTCGAAAGCTACAGGAAGTTCCCATCTTTGTCTATGTCGAGACCCAAACCTAGAACAGACCCTGCTCTGGTGGGGTAGCTTCATTTGCATAAGCAAAAAAATAACTTTTGATGAAATATTTATTTAATAAATGTTGATTTTCGTTCTTGTTAGAACTGCATACCGCGCACACAAAGTTTCCCCAGGGGCTTCTTCTTCTTTTTCACTTTATGAGCTTTTTTCGGTCGTTCTTTGTTATTTGTGAGGTAAAACTTTTAAGTTGTCTTTGCTGGAACTGGAACCTTTTGCTGTGCCGCAAAGTTTCCCCATACGCTACACAACGGTGTTAAATATAGCATGTACACACACAGTATTTGGAACAATCTAACGGAAATTGAAATACACTTCTCAGAGAAACGGAAGGGGAGAAGGGGGGATCGAGAAGGAAGATGCTGCCGCTAGGCATTCGGAACTAAACCAAAAGTCCAATCAACAGTTGTGTCTCCGTAACTCGGAAACCTGCCAAATCATTGAGGTAACTAAACTGAAACTCAACTTGCCTTGATAAATAACAACTGAACAATGAACAAGCGAACTGAAGCAACAAAAAGCAAGAGAAGTGACACGAGCATGACTTGAATAACTAAACAGAACTGAACAAAACTGAACTCAGCTGAAGGAAGCAGCCGGACAGGTCGAGTCTGTCATGTCAGTGTGTTGATGGACAACTGCGAAACGTAGAACGGGAAACTTCCATATGCGACGAGAAGATGCGAGTGCACAACAAAATCTTCGACTACGAGTAGCGAACAAACGTACAGTGGCTGCAATAAGTTGACAGTCGCTTGCCGCCAACAGGAAGTCCATACAGCGTAATCATGTTGTAATAATACTCATTTGCGTGACGCTGCTGCTGCTGCTGTTTCTGCTTCTCAGTCTCGGTCTCGGTTTGGTTCGCCTCCGGCTTAGTTGAGCTATTTAGAAGGAGTTAATGCGGCTCCTATGCAAAAGGGCAGCATTTTGGGGGGCGGCATTCACACAACTACGACTTCCGTTCGCAAAGAAATTGCCAACGAAATTAATTCTTACAATTTTCTCATACAATATATTTGTAGAGGGATCCGCTTGGTCTGACTTCCTCCGCCGCTTCGCCTTTCTGAGATTTCAGTCTGTTCTTTCGTCAACTGCAGCGTGTGGCATTTGTATTTATACATTGGGGTGCTGCGCAACGATGCATGCAACCACGCTGCACTGTTGTAAGGTCAACTCACAGGCCGCCGTCTGTCTGTCGCTTTGTTGGCCCTGTCCATCAGGCTGCTGGCCCAAACGAATTGGTTTTTGTTGGCAGCCAGAGGAGGTAGAAAAATAAAAAAAACTTGTTTTTGTTTTTTGGCCGTTGTTGTCGTTGTCGTTGTCGTGTTCGGCGTTTTTCGGCTTTTGGTGGCTGCTGGCTTTTGATTGATTGCTGGCTACGCCTCACAAGCTACATGTTTAGATTTCCATTTGGGAAATGTCCCAGGCTGAGCTGAGTCAACTTTTCTTTTTTTTTTTTGTTGCGCTCGGACATTTGTCACGGGAAGTCAACTTAATGTTTAAACAGAGTTCGCTGACTCTGCCGTCGCTTCCCAATGCTTAGCATAAATTTTGGCAAAAATGTTAAGCTGGTTTTTAGCTACTATAGATCGAGATAAATTTTTCATCGGACTGCATCTAATTAGAATTTAATTGATTCTTTTTTTTTGGGTTTGTTATTGAACTTTGTTGACATTTATTTGGCTCAAGTTCATCCGCAATCATTAGAAAGAGAAATGCATATACTATATCTATATACTGTATACATTCAAATTGTTTATTTTGTTATTGTCGTTGTTGTTGTTTAGTGGCGCGTTCATCTTGAATGTTGTCGTCGTCGCACTTGTTGCTCAATTGTCGGACGAGCAACGAAATTCAACAACTTACAATTTGAAATGGCCTTGGGCTAGGTTAGTCAATAGCTCCACGCTCGGCCAAGACGACTTAATGAACACGTTGTAATTACCAGACAATGCTAGGGAAACAGACAAAAGCAGCAGACGAACCGAGAGACAAGGAAGATTATGTTGGCCAATCCAAAAACTCAAATTATCTGTTTGGCAAGCGGCTTAGAATAATTCAAGATTACATCTGATTTAAAGGAACATTTTGTCGACTGTGTAATTGTGTTGATAATGATTGAAGTATGCTGGTGAATACTTGAGATTTTCGAGGTACTTGTAGGGCTGCTATCTGACCCTGGACAGGACACGATTATCCGGCGAAATGCGACCCGAAAGATGCAAGAGTCGAGTTAAGAGAGACGTGCATGCAACATACTGCGGGTATCACATGCAATAAGTGTTGTTTGTGCCCCCGATCGGATTACACTCGACGCAGAGTCATAAAAACCATATGCACACATATGCCAAGTGTAATTTGTGAGCTGAGGGCTGAGTTGCGTCAAGTTGGGAGCTGAGCAAACCTTCCCACGCCCAGTTTGGGAGAGCGTCTCAAGTGCCAACTCACTGTTAGTCAGAAGTAACGAAATGCCATTAACAGATGCAGATAAGGAAGGCTTGCCACCGAAATGCGATTAGAAATTATCGCCAAGCAACTCGAGTACATTGTATAATAATATTGAAAACACTTAAATAGGTTAAGGGAATATGGAATGTGTGTGAGCCCGAAAGAATTTCTGACTCAATGGCGACCCGTTAAATAATGTCTAGGAATTTCCTGATTGTGCATGACTTATGGCTGTGCGACTGTGGAAATCCGCCAGAATTGTGCAAACTTACATAAATTCGAGTTATTATCGCATAAAACAAAAGACCAAAAACCAGAAGTGGAAGTTGCTGTCGATTGTTATCGTTCATCGGCCCAAAATACAAAAAAAAAAAATTTAAGGTGTAGAACAAATAAAATAAAGCAGAAAATCAAGCGAAATGTTGGCGTGCCAAAGTCAAGGCGTGGCCCAAAAAATAAAACAGCCAGATGTACGAACGGATCTCAACTTTCGCACGTGGTGGCGATAAACATGGTCAGTCAGTTCTTGGCCGAAATTGCCGAAATGACTGACGCACACACACTGTTCTCTGTCTGCCGACGACGACGATGATGATGAGCGCGCACGACGATGGGGTCAACACTTTTTCATAGTGGTTGCAACTATTTTCAAGGTCTGGCCGCCCGGACGCCCGGTGGCCGCAAAGTAAGCAAGCATGACATGTGCTTGTTATTTTGGGAAATGAAAAATTTTGGCACTTAAATTAATTGAAGGCAGCTGCTTTGACCCCGCTGGAATGCTGCTCTTATTGTTGTTGTGTTGTTGTCGTTTGAGTCAAACAAACAAACCGCCTCCCGTTTGGGTCTCGATGTTAATTCCATTTTGATGTGCTATTTTTAACGAGAGAGGAGCATTTTACTTTTTTTTTGTGTATGTTTTGTTGTGTTGTGTTTGTTTTTTATGATAATAGCGTCGTTGCGTTTATCTATGGGTTGGCAACCCGAAACAACAACAAGTCACCAAGCTGCAGTGGAGTTTGCACGACTCACAGATACCTTTCTATCTTTTAGAAAATAAATCCAATCTGCTTAGGAAGTGCAAAGCTATTGCACACTCTAGCCCTACTAATCTTTATCTCTATCTTTAAATGGTTTAGGGTCAGTTGTCTGCTTTTCCATAGTTTCGTTTCCATTTTCAATTGACGCAAGGTCTTTTAGTGAGCATACCCCTCAGCTCAGTGGGTGACAGCAACGGCAACAAGCATTTTCCTTTCTTTGATTAGGTCATTGAGTGCCACAAATACACAGAGAAGTTTGGTACACACATATGTCTAGTTAGGGATTGGACTTGGACTCGGCGCATTATTTAATTAGCCATGCCATGTGTGCCGTACGTTTAATTACTAATCTGATTAGTGCCAACACCAGCAAGTTTTGTTGTTGTTGTTGCTGCTGTTGTGGCTAGTCTCATCTGCTTATATATTTAATAAGTGCCTGACGTGCAACTGAACCAATCAACATCGACATCATTATTCCAATGTTAATCTGTTTTCGTCGCTTTCTTCTTCCTGCTGAACTCAGCACTCAATCGATTAATATCGTATTATTGCGAGATTTGTGCAGAAAGTTCAATTTAAAATTGATTTTAACGACTTGATTAATGGCCATCCATCAAACTAGAATTCGATTTCTAGTCCCCTTTCAGCAAGCCGCAATGTTTTTGGTTTGCATTTGTTTTTCAGCACAGTAGATTTCGTGTGCTAATCAAAACAGAAAACAAGTTGAGATATTTTTGCGAGTTTTGTCGTTTGGAGTGTTGTACAGGCTTTGAACCGGTTTAGAGCCTTTCACTTTGGTATCTTGACCTTCAAAAATTGAAGCCAAGTTGATTGACTTGGCAGCAGATAAATGCGTTTTTTTTGTGCTCGCAAACTGTCTGCAACGCGGTATGTGTCATAGTTAAATGCGGCACTTTAGTAAGTAGGTATCTGTTCTATAATGAGAGAAATTCTGAATCATCCGATTTGTGCAGAAATTCAATTTATACCCGGCAGTTGTAGCATGAAGAGGCACAACTTAGTCACCAGGAATCAATATTTAATTACAGTGAGTTAAACTATTCTGAGGTTGTTCAAGGTACAACTTGGTTTACTTTAACTGTCGGGTATCTAAGAGTCAAGCAGACTGCTTATTTGTTTTATTTTTATTTAATTACTCGTTGCACTTTCGTTGAGTGCCGCGAATTAAGTTCTCTTTGGGTTTTATAAAGTGTGCCGTAAACAATGTCACTTGTTGGATCAACAACAACAATACGCCCACTTTTGCACAATGGTTCAAGCCCAGGGCGAGGAGCGAGACCGCGAGAGAAAGATAGGGGGAGAGACACAGAGAACGACGCGATGCACCGTTATTTGGCACATGCAGATTGTGCTTAGATTGAGGCTGTGCGATTGCAAGTGAATGAATGTCAGGGGTTGAAAAGGAAGGGAAGGGGGAGAGGGTCATAATTGGGGTCAGCCCAGCAGCTCATAAATACGCCCAGAGAGAAACGGGGACAAGGTGCACATCGTGTTAACTCAGCGCTGTGAAGTGGACCCACTGTGACTGTTTGTGCATTTAATGGACTATTTTCACGGGAGTCGTAAAAGCTGTTTATAACCAATCGCAAGTTGTCGCCTTTCACACGTATTCCATCATATTGTTTATTTAGTTTGCTCTTTAGTGGTTGGTGCTTGCTGTTGAAATAAATCGATAGTTAAAAGTGGACAGTGACCAACCGAGAAGAGAATTGGGTCAAGGTCGCACTATGTAGGTGCACGAATACCCAAAAAAAAATATAAACAGACCTCAACACAATGAGTGCATTGGCCCTGCGCCTTGAACATGTTTGATCATTGAGCGTGTTGACACTTCGATTTGCTGAACGCGAAAATTCTGCATAAAACGATGACGAATTCGCAAATGTTGTTCGCTAGCTTGTTAGCCGAGTCAATAAGAATGCTAAGTACAGTGAGCTTGCGATATAATGAATAGCAAGCAATTACTTCAAGCAGAGTAAGAGTATTGAAATAACTAAGCTTTGCATTACTTTGTTGAAGACTCAATTCACAGTTGACATTACTTTCAACTGACCTTGTCTTAGTTTTGTTATCGAATAGATGGTTGAATTGTTATCGATCTAGTTGTGATGTGCACAGCGTATCTCGTAGATTGTTCTAGCAGCAGTTCGCTATATATCACGCGCACTGTATCTGTATCCATTGTGCTGTACATATTTTTGTTTATGCGAGTCTGAGTCTATATGCATACATATTAATATGTCTCACATACGGACACATACTATTGGACTATGTCTTAATATCTTTTCAGGGCCACTTGACCTTCTAAATTTCATGCGAACGAGATTTATTTATATAAATTTGCCGTCATTGATTTGCATTTGGTCATGTGCCAGAGATTTTTGCGCTCATAAAAATAAATAAATAAATAGGAAAGCAAAGCGAAAATACAAGGGAAATCGGCATCGAGCCAGGCACCAAACAAAACGCCCTCCTTACGGTTAATGTGTAGGCTCTTCGGAGAAGGACAATAGCACGATTCCTGAGCCTATTTTTGGGGGAGCTGTATGTGCGCAGTTTGTGGGTTTTCAAGGACACCAGTGCGAGTTGTCAGCCAGTTTTTATGGGTCACAGGCGCCAGGCAAACAGCCCTAATGAGGGTAGCGGGGCAGCCAGCGCGCTCTCATTATGGAAATTCAAGACAAACAAGCCATGACTCAGGGGTAGCAAGTTGAAAACAAATAAGCCAAAAAGGGGGAAGCCAAGGAGAAACAGCTCAATTTCAATTTCAAGTTGTTGTGCTCGCCCAAATAGCTAAATTTTAGCCCACAATTGATTATAAATTACTAATTGACACCAATTTCTTTGCCTACAGTGAACCTGAACTCATAAACATGCTGCTGCAGAGCGGAGGCCTCGTCGTCGACTCGTCGAGTGATTGACTCAAATGTGGAGCAAGAGCCATTCATTTCACTATTCACAAGCAGGCAAAATGAGTCAACAACAACTGCAAGAGCAACAGCAACAGCAGCAGCAGCTGGTAGGGAATCACTGCACTTGAATCAAAGGTCTAGGAAACCAAAAGACTCTTGCCATCCAGAAGACTATCACTACACACACACACACACTCAAACACTCACACTCCAGCCTAGAACTAGAAACTCAACTCAACGCAACTCTAAACGCTAAACGCACGCAATCAAAATGAACTCCGTCATCTCAGCATTTAAAACCAAAAAGAACAACAGCAACTCAAGCAGCTCCACTGGAGCGATGGCAACTGCAACGACAGCTGCCCCAACAGCGGCCACAGGCTGCAACGAGCTCAAGCAGAATGGTGGTGGTGCCATTGTGGGCCTCAGCATTGCCAGCGTTGGTGGCGTAACGCGCAAAAAACCCGTCGCCCAGGACAATGGCTATCAGTATCTGCGACAAATCCGTGAGATCGAGACGGCCAACAAGCTGCTGTCGCCAGTTGTTGTGGCTGTGACCGCCGACGATCTGCACGCTGGCAGCGATCTGCTCAACTTCCGTCCCGCAACAGTGGAGGCCATCGATGGCAGTGGGTCGGATGTGGTTGATCACTGTGCGCCTGCCATGGTGCGTTTGTCCTGCGCCGATGCTCACTCCGATTACAACATGAACGGCAGTAAGACGATCAGCGGCAGCAGTCTGGCCTCGCTCAACGGCAAGCTGATCGAGAATGGCAACAACGTCGACATCGGCGCCTTGCCCGATGACGACGACAACTCGGAGCACTCGACAGCCGCTTGCAACAGCACGAGCAGCTCCAGTGAACACAGCAACAGCACCGTGGTCCACAGTCCCACAGTGGTGGCCGTCTCCGCACCGTCACAGCCCAGTTCCAGCTCCAGTTGCAGCCTCAGTCAGTCAAGTCCCAGTCCCAGTTCAGGTGCGGAGCAACCACTCGTTGTCTGCACCACGAATGGCGGTAATAGTGGCGCCCAAACGCCACTCGGTTCGCCGGTGATAAGCCAGGGACACGAAGATTACGTGCCAGCGTTTCTGAAGGCGCCACCCGTCACGTTGTCCCTGAGTAACAGCAGCAACAACACAACTTCCACGCCCGCCATCAGCTCCGCGGCCAGCACACCGAAGCACACGCGTTACTCAAAGCCCCGCCTAAGTCTGAGCCGTGGTTTCAATCACTCGATGCCCTCGGTTCACGGCCGACCCAATCTGAGTGTGGCGCCACCAAATGGTGCCGCACAGACGGGCGGACAAGCGAACGGACAGCCACCTAAGCGGATTTCCACACATCAAAGGAACTTGAGTCTAGATTTCAGGTGAGTCGCAAGCATTTCACTTTTTTATAATCAACAACTGTTGCGGTTTACATAGTACAAAGTTAACAGACTGTAAACTTAGCAGACAAATGTTAAGACGTAACATGCGAACAGTAGAAAAATATAAAACTGTGATCACAAAACAAAGACTACGCAGGATACATGACGTCTCTGTAAATAGAATTATTTAGCGCAAATCAATAGAACGAATAATGTATTAGTTATTAGATAATAACATGCAATAGATTTCTATAAATAAACTATTGTGCTCGCCTAACTAACAGCCTCAATAGCTGTTGATAACAGCTGATTAAATTAAGAGCAACTTAACATTCCAAGCACTGTAAGTGGAACAAGCACTATATAAAGTAGCCACTAGCTTCGATTACAAATATTATGTACTCAACAGTGGCGAATCTTAAAGCAGTTATTTGCTGAAAATAGCATTAAACGAATTTCTAAAAATAGACAGCTGTTCTTCCGACGCTGACAGTTGAACTAGCTGTTAATAACAGCCTGTTCAACTATGTTAACTAGCTAACATTACGTGCGCATGCTATTTTGCTGACTTGGAAGTCGGTTACTTGCCGAATTTGCAAAAAAAAATCCCCACTCACCGCCTAGCAATTGCAGTGTTTTTTTTATTGTTATTAACTCTATCGACCATTCCGGGAAACATTTCATGACCACATGCAACCTGTCAGAGTTCAGCCCAACAAGGTAAAAGGCAAGGCGTCGTCGGCTAATGTCCAGCCTTGGACTGTTTGGCCATTTCAACTGTAAAAATTGTACCAATAATTTATCCTCGAACTTGAAAGCGACAAAGAGTTCGTAGCTGCACTTGCGAGGTCAACACTGGCTAATGACCATTTAGCTTACAGTCATTTTTGAAGGCACTCGCTTTGCATATAGAATGCACAGCATTTCACACCTGCTCATTTTCCCTTCCCAACTAGAGGCAATTAAAAGGCGTTGCCCAAAGGGGAGGCAAGACAATGGAGTCCGAACCTTTTTGGGGGCAGTCCAGTCTTAAAAAGAGGCTTTTAGCGCTATTGAATAATTGACAGCGTCAATCAGTGGCGGCCTTCCCCCCTGCCCTCATCTGTTGTTGTTGCTGACTACGTCTTTTACTCCGTCTCCTGCTCGCTTGAATATGAGCGTTCAATCGCTGCGCCTTCGCATTGGGTGCGGCCAAGTGATGCGTCTTAATGGCAATCATAAATACAAAGCGATGAACAATCGCCACAGCAACTGAAACAACAGACGGGAGTGCCCGACTATGAAGTACTCGCCACACATATTTTGGAACAACAAATTCGAACCGTCGAGAATTCTAAGAAGTAACTGAGAATGTGAATGTGGTAGATAACTTGTAGAATGATTGTCCCCATATTTGCCAGCTTATATACATAAGCTTTGAAGTGTACAACAATCAGACCTGATATTATATAGTTTAAGGGTTAGCAGAATTCCGCATAATTTGCAATACCCGTCCACACAATGGGTAGCTAGTATAACAACAAGTCTTTTTAGTCTCCTTGCCACGTTGCTTGCCACACAGAGTCCCTTCTACGTGCAAGCCTGCGCTGTGCTGTATCTCTTTTTCGTTGACCATTTTCATTGGCGGACAAAACCGGAAAACTGACGCCGCTAGCCGGGCACGCAACACTGCCCCCCCCCCCCGACTGATGACTGAATCGACTGTTCCCGCCCAACACTCTCAGCTCTCTGCTGTGCTCGGGTTACCCGACCCTGGCTAAATTGCAGCCTGGCGGCGTCAGACTGAGCTGAGCAGAGCTGAGTGAGGTCTGTCGTCTCATACAAGTTTCCCCACATGAATTTGTTGTCGCTTTTCCCTGCAGAAATTACCACAATGGCGTCAAAACTTTTCAGCCTGTCGCGCCACAAGTCACGTCATTTGCTAGGCACGCCACATGACCCATTGACTGCATGCAAACTATGCCCCCGTCTCCGCCTGTTGTTGCAACACCCAATTGAATGCGACACGCAGGCGCGACAGGGCTCGTCGCTAAAAAATTGTTTATTGAAAACGATTTTTGCATTTCACCCCGTTGTCGTTGTTTCTGTCGCTATCGTTGCTTCTTCTGCTGCTGCCAAGTGCCATGTGGCAATGGCCCTTAATTTTGCATTCAGTTGGCTAACATGTGTGAGCCATTAATGTGCCTACAGAACACGGCATGTCTATCAATGAATTCAACTAGACGTTTCAGTTTTCAAAGCACTCACTCAGCTGCCTCCCCCATCTCAGGCGCACTGCAGTCGGGCAAAGTCCTTGCAGCAAACTGTCTGATTGTCAGTTGGATTGTCATATTGATTGTTTATCCGGAAAGTTAGCTTACTATAATTCTACATAAATATACAGCAAGTGCTACCATCGAGTGAATCGACTGCAATCATTCCAAACTTCTTAAATATCTCGTGTTTATAAAAAATTTGATATTTTCTCAACTCAACCCAAAGTTCCTAGCTTTTTCTGCCAATATTTTATATAATAAAATTTGGCACTCTTGGGCAATTACATTCTACAATTAGACGCAATTTGTGTGAATTTATTTCATTAAAGTATAAGTATTTAATGATACATCAGTCGTTAAAATGCACATACGAATGCCTACAAAATGCGCACACGATTCCAAGCTATTTGTGCGATGTGCTGAGGAGCAAAGGGGGAGGCGAGACGGATCCCCGCCTGGGTATTTTATGGACTATTGCTAGCATATGTTTTCTGAATTCTTTTGAAAATAAATATGAATGCATACATATACATACATATATATACTGACTGGAAAAACATTTGCAGCTTTTACTGCTGCTGTTGCAGTTGCAAGTTGCACTTACAGCAGCTGGCGAGGAGTTGAGTTGAGTTGAATTGAGTTGAATTGGCCGACAAAACTGGACACACGATTGGTAGTTCAATGAAAATGGCAAAACATGTATTCTATTACATTTGATTGCGCAGCAAATAATTCTAATATCGATAAAATATAGATTTATATACATGTTAAAAATTCTGATTTATCAACGCTGGGACGAAGCAAAAGCTGAAAATTCCTGAAAGTGGAATTTCAGATTTGCTTAAACAAAATGTCACACCGCAAACTCTAAGTGTATATAAGTAAGAGTATGTGTGTTTGCTGTCTGTGTTGTGTATGTGTAGCATGCCACACCCTGCGCAGCTTTAGTTGTGTGCGCCGCGCACGCCAACAAAGTGCCTCCGCCTCCTCCTCCATTCGTGGAGCAGTGTGAGAGGGTGGTCAGGTATTGTGGTGTATGGGGGGAGGGGGCTGGGCAGCGGGGTCGCTTTGTGGCTGCCGCATGTCGTCACACCTTGACATAGGTACAAAGACAACCAAATTAAGAAGAAGCAGAGCCTGTAGCTTCAGTGCTGTCAGCAACAGGGCTTAGACGATTAAAAACTTCCGCCGCCCCCAACGACAAAATCATTTGCGGAAAAATCACAATGAATGTGACAATGAATAAATAAAATAATTTCCAAAATGTACAGAGAAATGTAGAAAATGTCGAGCTTAAGTAACTCGCGGAAAAAAAACGCCCGCCCATGTAAATAAATCCCCAACGAATTCAAATATTCACAACTTTTGAGTGTTTTTTATCATTCAATTCGCCCACAACTTGCCACTGTTGTGGCAACAACAGCAAATAGCAATTCACGGGTCTCTGCGCACTCACAAAGTTCAATGGCATTTAACACAACAGGGAAATGCAAATGTGTGGTTGAGAAATAGATATAGAGACATCCAGAGAAAGACAGTGAGCTACCGGCAGAGAGAAAGGGGCAAACTAAACGATAGAGAGAGGGGGAAAAAGAGCGGCAGACAGATACGAGTATACTTGAAATTTAATTTCGCTCTTGGCGTTTTCATTGTCATTGTCAATGCTGCAGTTAGAGTACAGTTTGCTGCTTGGCTATGTTTTGTGTCCATTTCTGACTAAGGTTGCAACTCCATCCGAAAATCCCAGCCCAGCCCAAGTTTTCAACATCCCTGGAGCGATTAGTTTTTTTTTGCTGTTGCGCTCACTCTAGCGTATTCACATCAATATTGCGCGAGTAATGAATGGACAGATTAGCAGCAGTTGGTTCGGTTCATTCACAGACGTGCACAGCACACGGAAGTTGGCCAACAAACTTTTTGAAATATTCATGTAATACTCGAAAGATGCAGCGGCATGTGTCGCTGAACTCGTCACATCTATTTGTAGTTGTTGCACATGAAGATAGTACTCAACGGCGAGAGAGATACAGAGAAAGAGAGAGAGAGGAGCCAGTGAAAGCGAATAATAAATACATAAAACAGGTAAAGATACAAAAATGAGATGGTCATAAAAGCAGTTTAATAACATGATCAAACACATCTCTCATAATGCAATCAAACAAATTGTGATTGATTATACCGAGCGGGGAAAAAATAAAAGAAAGTCTTTTGAGGCTAATGAGCTAATTTGCCCATCGAGTCAAGGCACAAAACTAGACAACATACTTTTGTATGAATAGCGGAAAACAAGATTCGTTTGTAAAGTCAAATGGAGCCCCGCTGAGTCTAAAAGACCGCACTAAAAAAGCTAAGGCACCCAACGTGAAGTTCACAGAAATACAAAAAGAGTAGTACTACCATTGTAATTATTGTTATGGAAGGCATCGGAATATCAAGGTCTAGTCTTTTAAGCTCTGCTGCATCTCCCGCCAGGCCAAGAAGCAGCAGAAGAGCTTAAATTTGTTGCTCTGGCGCCCAGAAGAAGCCAAAACAAAGAAACAAACAAATTTAATTGTATTTGTAATTATTTTGTTGTGGACAATTCGAAAACAACAGTCGAGGCTCTAGAGCCACTGTGATAAGCGGCTTTGTCGCCCAACGTTGCAGGTGCTGCAAGTCGGGAAACAACATTAAGAGACATTTGTTGTAATTATTTGTCATGAGAAACACAAATTGTTGCATTGAAGTCTACTTGTAACCACCTGCTAAGTCTCGAGTATCTCAGATAAGCTGCTGAGCCACTGTGGTGCCCAACGACTGGTGGTTGGATCACCTGCTATGCCACAACAGCTTGAGAGCACTGTCGAACCCATTGTGGGCCAGCGACCTTCAACTGTGTGGGGCCTCCCAAAATTGCCCAACTTGACGGCTTTTGTATTGTTGTTATGTTTTGGGTTTTGGTGCTCGGATTGCAATTACGTAAATCGTGAGACGTGACTAGTATTCCGGTTGGCCGGCTGCAGGTCGGCTGCAAATGAATGCAAATGTGTAAATAATTTAACAACTAATGTTGCTGCGTCGCTGGTATGTCTGGAATGCGTTGAACAAATGCACACTTGGATCGCCAATCTCTCAATCGACAGTGACAGATACAATTACATATGCATATACATATACATACATGGACATCAACAGATACAGATACAGATACAAATTATTAGCCGGCAAATGGCAGTCGCAATGCGCGCACCGCATGCCAAATGAGATGTCGTTCAATATACTGTCGATGGGTCGAGTTGAGCTACTAATAATATCGTCTATTGGGACGCTGATTGCCAGCAGAAAGTATAAAAAAAAACCCACTGGAAACGACTACAATGGGAACAGCTTTGGATGTTATTATGGGATTTTGCCTTTTGCGTTTGATAGATAAAAAATAATTGGAATGCAAAGTGAGTTCGGTATCTGGAGCAATGCTCGACGCATTTAAGATAACAATGCCCCCAAAAGTTGCCACCATCTCCTGTTCGTTGTGCCCTTTTTGAGGGCGCCGGGTACTTTGTGCCACTGTCAAGAAGGCTGGAGGGTTGGGGGCTCGTCTTAACTGTGTTTTCTCCTCGTCTCATTTACACTTGCACTTTCCACCATATTTTTCTTGTTTTCTTTTGCCTTTACCTTTTTTTTTTGAGTCGTTTTTGTTGCCACATTGTTCACGGCCAATCAACTCGTGCACAAAAGAGCACGTAAAGGCTTCACAAGGAAAAGGCGGACGGCGAGAGCGAGAGGGAAGAAGCCAAAGCAGCAGCAGGAAGGAAACAAAGCAAATGAGTAGCAAACACGCACACACACATGCAAACATCGTTTATACACGTATGTTTGTGGGTGTGAGTGTGTGTTTGGTTAAACGCTTGACTGGCAAATTGCCAGCAGACAACAAGGCCGGGATCTTGGCCAGTCTAAGTCCTTTGTTAGTTTCCAAATGCAATTTATCCTTTCTTAAGTGCACACTTTCCAAACTGAAACTTATCCGCTGGCTGCTTATCGAGTGCAGCTCAACCGGCAGACAGCCAGACAAAGATGCATGCGATATTTCCGACTGCTAAAAACAAAACAAAAAAACCATTTACTCGCTTTTAACTTTGGATATGGAAACCCAGCAAAGTAGATAACACGCGCCAACTTGATATCTATTAAATATCTCAATTGGTCGCAGGTTGTGCATTTCATGCGACCAACGCGGCGTATGCGTAATGTTTTTGTATTATCTGTATTAACCATTTAAAGCTACCGCAAATCGCATGCAAATCCCAAAAATTACTCAATGTTCCATACCTGTGGCGCCCTTTGTTTTTGTTAGGTGAAAGGCATAGTTGATCAACTTCACTGAAGGTCGCTTGAACTGGCGTAACCGCTGAAATTATCTCTCTATATATAGATAGCGATAAGTGGCTGGTCGTGAATCGATTACCGCACCTTATCATGCAAAATTGTCATAAATTGCCACAGATAACATGATAGATTTCGGTCTGAATGAGTGTATTCGAACAGTGCTTGGGAGTTTTCGTTTCTTTATGCCTGGCGATGACACATTGTAAATTGTGTTCATTGTTATTTATTTGCTTTAAACAAATTATCAAACCCAGAGAGTGAGAGAGCGAGAGGAAGACACCTACCGACGTCATGTCCGCTAGGGCGCAAAGCTTTTGAGAAAAGCTCTCCGGCATTAAAGTGCCATTTCGAGCAATAACATTAAGCATTAACATGTCTGTTAGATTAACATACGACAGCCTGAACAGTTTCGTCTCAGCCCAGATAGTGAGCGCCACTGCTTAGTTGGCTCGCTCTCTCGCTTTGTCTCCTCGCACGTGTGTGTGTGTGTGAGTGCGAGTGTGTTTCTTCTTTTTTGCTTCACATGGTTGAGGCATTGTTTTTTGAACTTCTGTTGCGATAGTTCCTTGTAGTGTTTACCTTCTAAATGTTGCTAATTTAATTTAAAAGTCGTTGTGTGTGCACTGAACGCTGCCAACACATCGAACGGATGCAATAAATCGACGACAGACAGTGAAAAAGTAATTACGTTAAAATGTCCAGCAATTGCAATTGGTGAGAACGAGATCAATATGTTTGCTCAATTCTTCTGTTTGTCTGTGTTTGTGTTTCCCAACAACAGCACTTTGTTGTTTAATTGCTAATTTGAAGAGTCTTTGCACAATTGCTGACGACATATCATTGATTTTTTTGTACTCGCAAATGATTATTTGACCTTACACTTATTAATCGAATGTTATGTTTTTGGACTTCGCAGATCTATGGGCATTTTGCTGCCGCCAGTGTCGCAGGTGACCAACACACGCATCAATCACACGCAACATCACCGCAATCGCAGTCTCGACAGCGCCCTGCAGCGCATACCCGAGGTGAGTAATGTCTATTATTTATTTGTTTTGGTTTTTTTTTTTTTTGACAATTGTCAGTGCAAAGTAGCACCCTACCCCCAACCACGCCTCCCACGCTGCTCAGCAATATTGCCCTGCGCTGGGCACACCTGAACTTGGAAAGTTTTAGTCGACAAACGCGCGCGTGGTTGTGTGTGTACTCAATATAATCTGTTTAATTGTGTTTTTATCGCTGCTCGTATTGTTATTCACATTTTTGCACTTTTGCTATTTGTGTACATTTCTGGTTATCATCGAGAGCGACAACAATAAACACGACTAACAGATGAGCAGCAAACCAGTTATCCCGCTCACACCTACACACTTTAGGCAGGTGCTCTCAACCAACTGAGAGCGCGAGCGTGAGAGCTTTTTTGCATGCCATAACAGTTGAGTTATTACAGTGAAGCTTTTCCACATGATTGCAAACTATCGTGAGCGAGAGACAGAGAAAGAGCAGTTTGCGCGTTTATTGTTTTTTTGTCTTCTTTCTTTGCACTTGAATTTTTTGTTTGACGTTGCTCGAATTCATTCGCATATTATAATAATTGTATTGCGTTATATGCAGGTGGAAATCTCGTCGCCCAATGCAGAAAACGAGCCAACATTTTGCTCACCATCATCAATACTCAGCACGAATATGTGCTCGAAGATTGTAACCACAGCAGCCAGTGTAACGGCTGCCCTCTCCACCGCCCCGCCAATGCCAGCCATCACCCCAGCAGTGCCCGCAAATCCGACAACAGTCGCCTCCGCTGCCTCCGCCGTCAAGGCTGCAACTGACACGCCGCCAGTGCACGAGCAGAGGAATCTGCATGCAGCAACAAATGCATCCATAGGTGAGTACTTGAGATTTCCCCATTTGTGTCGTTTTGTCTAATAACACTCTTCATCTTCCAGTTGATTCCTGTCCCACGCTGCGTATGCGTCCTAAGTCGAGTGAATCTATGTCCACGCGCTCGCAGGACATTGTGGGCGTGATCGGCGGCAGCACTGGAGGCTGCAACAGCAGCAGTAACAGCTGCAGCAGCGCGGGCAGCAGCAAGAAGCGCGAGGATTTGACTAGTCTGGGATCCGATGACTCCGGTAGGTCGCAGTTAACTTCGTTTTCATTGTATTGTGTTCACCAGATTTTCATATTCGTCTTTTTTGTACAGGCATCATCTGTGGCTCAGAATCGGATCAAATCTCATTGAATCGCATATGCCACTCACATGAATCGCTCGATTCGGGTGAAATGGATGCCGATGCTGATGGGGATGCGGACGCGGACGCCGAGGAAGAGGAATGCATCGATTTGATGGACACCACATCGATGGATGAAGACTACAATCTAATGCAATCGGATCTGTGCTTCTATCCGCCACCACCGCCGCCTCACGCTGCCAGTGATTTCGATTGTCGCACCCTGCGACCGTCACGCAAACAGAAGCAGCAGAAGCGGGAACAGGCCAAACTGCAGCAGCTGGAGCAACAACAGCAGCTGCCGCAGCAGCAACAACAGGAACAGCAGGAGGGGCAACGGGATGTGGATGCACGTATGCGATATCGTGTAATGAACATGTCACAGGCGGCCATCAACCTAGAGCTCGGCACGGCGCCCAACGAGATTGAACCCGTGCTGGACGACGATGAACCAGAGCACGAGAAACAGCAGCGGGGGGAGCAGTCTGAAGCATTGCCCCCAGCGACATCCAGCAACACCAATGTGGCAGCAACGACGATCACGCCCACAACGACGCCTGTGGCAACGCCCACGCCCATTGCTACGCCCACGGAGAGCACAAAGAACGATCAGGTGCTGTTCAAGAACTTCTTTGGCGCCACCAAGAACGCCATCTTCCGCACAGCGCAGAGCATCATCGAAAACCACGAGAAGAAGAACGCGGCCAAGCTGAAAACAGGCAGCGGCGCCGAGTCGCAGGACTCGCAGGCCACAACGACTGCGACGGGCAATGCCACGCCCACAGCAACAACGCCCCAGGATCAGGTGAAGTCGCCCACAGACATCTCCAAAAAGAAGGAGTTCTTCAGTCTGCTCACCTCGAACTCCAGCAAAAAGGCAGCAGCTGCCGCCGCCGCCGCATCGGCCTCAGCAGCAGCCACGCCCACGAGCGCCACGCCCATAACGAGCACAGAGCCCACAGAAGGCGGCAGCAGCAGTAAAGCAGCTGCCGACGATATTAAAATCAAGGAGCGCACACTGAATCTGCGACTGCCAGGCGCAGAGAGCGAGAGCAGCAGCCACCAGGATGCAATGCTGGCCAAGAGCTCGTCGATCAGCTCGCTGCACAAGCATCTGCAGCCGGTGCCCGGCGTGGTCAAGTACTTCATCAGCGAGCGGGCGCCTACAGCGAGCTCGCAGCAGCAACAGAGTGGCGCTGAACGCGGTCCGAGTGGCTTGCTGCGTTTCTTCGAGTCACCGGTGTTCAACATACACTTTGCGGTGCACTATTTGTTCTACTCGAAGGAGCCGGGTGTGCTAAGCTTCATTGGCAACAAGATCTTTAGCTTCCCGGACCATGTGGTGGATCTGTATATTCCCCAGCTGATTGTGATGTACATACAGATGGACGAGCTGGCCGAAGTGCTGGATCCCTACCTGACCATACGTTGTCGCAAGTCGGTGGACTTTTCGCTCAAGTGCCTCTGGCTGCTGGAGGCCTACAACTATCAGCTGGACACGTTGGGCACCAGCAACAGCAGTCGCAAGTCCAAGCTGGCGCTCATGAAGGAGATCTTCTCGAAGCGCGAGCAGAAGCAGCAAACCAAATCGGAGTCGGCACGCGGCCCCGCCGTGGCCCTGGTGAAGAAGACGCATCATCGCTCGCAATCGGATGCCACGGTGCTGCTCACGGACTCGCGCAATGCGCACTCGCTTAGCATCAGCCATCGGATGTATCAGCAGCCGCCGTACACGACACAAACGCTGCCCAGCACACCGGCCAAGCTGTGTCTGGGGGATCTCACCTCGGGCCGTGCCTTCGACAATGGCTGCACCTGCTTTGAGACGGTGCGCGGTCAGGTCAACGGGCTGCTCGGACAGCGCACGCTGTGCAGCTGCGGAGCGCCGCGTACAGCGCCGCAGAAGGAGTTCATGAAGGCGCTGATGAATGTGGGCAAGAATCTGACGTCGTTGCCCTCGAAGGCCGAGAAAACGTCGGCGCTGCGCATGTTCCTCAATCTGATCAACAAGAATTTGCCGGCACGCGTTTGGTTGCCGCTCTACTCGGACATTCCCCATCATGTGGTGCGCATCACAGAGGAGAAGACTGCCGTTCTTAACTCCAAGGACAAGACGCCATACATCATCTACGTGGAGGTCGTCGAAGTCACCGACATTTACACCTCGCCGCTGATACCCAAAATGATGCCAACGCTGCGGCACACGAAGAGCGAGGAGCACTTGGATGGCGCCTGTCTGCAGACGCACCAGAGCTGCAGTCGTACCTCCAGCTGCAGCAGCAGTCACCACGGCTCCAGCTGCCGACGCAGGAAGACGACTGCGGCGGCGGAGAATGGCACCGAGAATGGTTGTGGGGAGCCGGCAAGCCAGCTGTTGTCGCTGGGCGGTCTGCAGCTGCAAGAGGACGATGTGTGGTCGCAGGAGGACGATGAGATCACGGCCCAATATTTGCACATGCGCAAGAACAGCGAACGTGATGCCATTTCACAGATGTCCCTGGAATCGAGCGACTCCAGAGATCAAGGTGAGCAGCAGTCGCACAGCTGATTGAATCTTTAAGCTAACCGTATTGTATTCAGCAGGTCCACCAGTTGTCTTCAACATTGGCGATGTGCGTACGCGGCATTGCAACAATCTGAACTGCGAGAACACCAAGTCGTTTAGCAACGATCCCGAAGATCCATCGGCAGCAGCGTTAAAGGTGAGTCGGCGACTTCTATCGAAGACTTTTAATTATAAACTAATACTTTTGTGCCTTAGGAACCATGGGATGAGAAGGAGAAACTGATACGCGAGTCGTCGCCATATGGTCATCTGTCCAGCTGGCGTCTGCTCTCGGCCATTGTCAAGTGCGGCGACGATCTGCGCCAGGAGCTGATGGCCACACAGCTGCTGCAGGTAAAACAGATCACAGTTCACAGTCTGAAGTCTTTATTAACAATTTTTTTGGCAACTGCAGATGTTCAAGATTATTTGGCTGGAGGAGCAGGTGGATCTGTGGGTGCGTCCATACAAGATCATTTGTCTGTCGAACGACAGCGGGTTGATTGAGCCCATTCTGAACACCGTGTCGCTGCATCAAATCAAAAAGAACTCGAACAAATCGTTGAGGGATTATTTCATTGATGAGTACGGCACACCGACGGGCGACAGTTTTCGTCGCGCCCAAAAGAACTTTGTGCAGAGCTGTGCGGCGTATTGCCTGATATCCTATCTGCTGCAGGTGAAGGACAGGTAAGGGTCGATATAATAATTATTGAGCAACTAGACGTAACACTGTCACTCTGTTTCTTGTCAGGCATAATGGCAATATACTCTTCCATTCGGATGGCCACATCATACACATAGACTTTGGCTTCATTCTAAGCATATCTCCAAAGAATTTGGGTAAGCACTATGCTGCGAGCCGACATCGAGAGTGTTCTTTATTGTATTTTTTGTATATAGGTTTTGAGCAATCACCTTTTAAGCTCACACATGAGTTTGTCGACGTCATGGGCGGCACCAGCTCTGAGCATTGGCGCGAGTTCAATCGCCTGCTGCTCGTCGGCATGATGTCAGCGCGCAAGCATATGGATCGCATTATCAACTTTGTGGAAATCATGCGCAGCAGTGAGTGCATACTAATAATAATAATGTTTTCGATGTAGTCTATTAATAATTGTGCCTCTTTGTAGATGCCCAGTTGCCGTGCTTTAAGAATGGCTGTTCCGGCACCGTACAGAATCTCCGTAAACGCTTTCACATGAATTTAACTGAGCAGGAAATGGAACGCAAAGTTGAGCAGCTTGTTCAGGACTCGCTAAAGAGCCTGTCCACCAAACTGTACGATGGTTATCAATATTATACGAATGGCATATTGTGAGAACGATTTTTCATGAAAATCTAATCGAAATCGGAATCCATCGATCGATCATCATTGCCATGAGTATATTGTAATGTTCATCATCATCGAGCGTGCAACAAAATGCCGATCTGATAAGAAACCAAAACTATGGACTGACTTTTTGTTTAAAAGAAAATTTATTATATATACATGCATACAGAATATCTATAGATATACATATATATATAAACAATATATATACATACATGAGCAACTATATTTGTGAAATGTAGTACTTTAACAGAAAAGCAATGCGGAGAGAAAGAAAAAAAAGAAAGAGAAAAGAAAAGCAAAGCAAAGCAGAGCAAAGCGAATGCGCAAAAGAAAGTAGTACGTGGAACGAAAGAGTGTGTGTACCAAACAACAACTGTTATTGTAGCCAAAATCGTTGATTGTGCGTGTTGGCATTGTTATTATTATATATATATATATTATATATATATATATATATATATATATTATATTATATTTAGGCTAAAGTGTATGTTGTCTAACTTTTAAGTAAAACAAAAAGATTGTATATGTAATTTTGACTGTATTTTTCGTCTGTCCGTCAGTCTGTGCCGCATCCGTGTCCTGCAATCGGTCCTTGCATTGCATTTAGCAATAATCATAATCAATAATCGATAGCGACTTGTATATATTTTAAGATGATGCCTAACTGCAAAAACAAAACAAAAAAAAGAAAACAAAACATTTAACGATCCCTCGATCCTTATACATATAGCTATACAATTAGATATACATTTGTAATTATTATAATTATTTCAATATCTTGGCACCTTTTTAATCTCTAATCAAATCGAACTGCACTCAGCTTTCCATTCATAATTGATTCATGCAACTAATTTGTAAATACCAATGAAATTTATGAAATTCCAAAACAATTTACCGGATTTTATCGAAACTAAAACGAACAACTTAAATATGAGCTCTGTGCAGAACTATATAGGCATTATTTATATATAAATTATAAATAACATTTAATCACATAATATCATTATGGATATCATAAAATGTGCCGCAAATTCAAGAAATCAGTTCTCGCATATTCGCCCCCTTAAATTCTTCGCATATATGTATATAATATCGTATCGTATCGTATGCCTATGCCTATATCTTTATCTCTACTAAATATCTACGTCTAAATCGAAATGGAACATTTTTTCTAACTTTATATAGTCTTAACTAAGCTATTAATAACAAAAGGATAAATCAAATTATACGCAAATGTACTAAAATTAATAGTTAGGCACTAAAAGTGTAAATTTCAAGCTTGTTCATGTGAAAAACAATATTATAATAACGTACACGCATGTACGTACATATGTAATAAACATTAAACATTAAATATAAACAATTACAAAATTCAAACAACAACAAAACACGCAAAATTTAGCTACAAGTATTTGAAAAATGTAGGTTGCATTTTTCTACAATTTATTTAATAAACTCGATTCAAACAACAAACAACAACAAATACAATTAATGCAAATTCAACAAATTTGAAATTCCGATATTACATACATACATAATAATAATAATAAAAATGAAAATACCCAACAACAATACAAACAATTTATTTTTCATTTCATAATGTGTGCTACAGCTGCTTGCTGCTGATTTCTGTTCGCCTGGTATTTCACCGGATGATTTGTCACTTTCTGGCCCAGCAGGTGTGAGTTGCGAACAACAACTGCAACAACAACTTTAACAGAGTTTGCGTATGTTATATTAAAGCGTTCATAACAGAGTACGAGCTCTTATGACGTCAGCACGTCTCATCACAATAACATCACTACAACAACATAATTTACTAAGTTTGCTGCTGATTTCTGTTCGCCTAGTTTTTTACCAGTTGATTTGCCACTTTTAGGCCTTAGCAGGTGTGAGTGGCGAGCAACAACAACAGCAACGACAACGTTATCAGAGATAAAAATATGTCTGCAAACAAAATTTCTCATCCAATTTGATGGTTTTTTGACGTGGAATTTAGTTATTCATTTATACATTTAGGGTTAATGTAGGACTAGTTTTAAATCTGAAACATTACAGAAAGATCTGCTTATTATAAAAACAATACCGATATTGAATTCTTAACACGATGACTTGCTATTGGTAACCTTAGAAGGTTGCTATGTAACTATTGAAAATTAACCCCCAATAATGAATACATACATATTTAAACAAACTTCAGATTGAATTTCTTAAGTAAGAGCATTGGAAGTCCTCAAAATGGATCCGGCGAAACTCATTGGAAAAGTGTAATTTACGGATAGAAATTTATTATAAATGAAGATTAATCTTATAATGTTATCAACAGGAAGGAGATGGTGCGCATGGAGCACAAATCCCGCAGCAATTATCCTATTGTATGGACAAAAGTTGCAGAGCCCGAAATGAATAAATTCTATCATCAAGATGAAATTGAGAAGCAGCTGAAGGAGAAACAAAATCTCCAAGGTGAAGTATTCCTTATGCACTTGTAGTTTAATTAAAAATTATCATATATTTTAGAAATTTGTCCCTATGAGCATGATGGCAATGGCGATGCTTACTTCATTTCCCCGGAAATGCACAAGAATCTGCTGGAGATTTGTCGATGTGGTCGACCACGACGTGGCATCCACATGGGAAAATGCCTGCAGCTTGCAATCAATCCACACCTGGAACAGAAACCAGGAGAAAACGTTGAAGCTTTTGTTGTGCCACGCACCTCGAACTGTAAGTCGGAGCAACGATTTAACAAGTGATATATATATCTGTTGTTCCTTTAGCTACTATTGGCCTACGCAGCGCTGCCTACAAGAAGCTTGAGCAGTCCATGCAGTACGTCTCCCCCACACACTCTATGCCCGGTCCACGAGTAACTGCCGTCCCATATAATGTCATAATAATAGGCTAATATAATAACCCACTGCACGATATCTTAATCATATACAGAAGTGAGTCAATATAAAGTCTGTAAAGCAAGAAATTCGCAATCTCTGAAAAGATCTCTGCTTGAAACTTGATCTACATCTGGCGCCTCATATTAAATTAATATAATATAGTAGAGTATATATATATATATACATTTATTCTATGGCGTACTGTAGTTAGATTTTCTTTGAAAATTATTACAAAAGAATATTAAATAAACATGCGTGGGAGACTTTCCCGGCGCTTCTATTTGCTTGAGCTTATTAAATTTGAATCATGAAAACAAGACGGTTGGGGCACTTGGGGATGTCCCCCATTATGGGTTATCGCATTCGATTGTAAACAAACTTGAATAGCAACTGGATTTACCAGAAATTCATCGCTGAAAACCTGTCCCATGAAATCACTTCGCTCACCTGTATATCGGCGGTGTATCAGACCTTTTTAACTATGCACTGACATGACTGAAATGGGGCTTGGCTTAGTGTGAACACAACCTCCGAGCTAGTCAGTTGATCTAACACACAATCCAATCATGCATAACTCTCTAAGATTATTGCTTCTAACAGCCTGTGCCGTTATCTCCAGTGCACAGATACCTGGCCAAGATTTTCTCATCTTCGCACACACCACAGATGCACCACCGTCAGCCGCAACCACATTTCGATCCACCGGCGGCTTTGTGCTTGTAAACAATATGCCGGTAGTCGGTACGATGGCGCCATTTGTGACCGCTGCATCGGCACCTTCACCACAATATTTGGACTGCTTTGGCCGCTGCCCAACAACGTCCGAATATAATCCCATCTGTGGCAGCGACAGGCAGTTGTATCTCAACGAGCAGAAGTTCAACTGCGCACGCTCCTGTGGTCGAGGTGAGCTCTATTTTGATATCCGCAATGTGTTCAATGACTCAATCTTCACTTTCATAGACGTGCAAATTGTACGACGAGGCAGCTGCCAAGGTCTGTTTCCAATGCAACGCGGCTGATGCCAAATGAATATTGTACATACATATCTATAGATACCACATACGTATATTTATTATCAGGTGTAAAAATATCAACTGTAAAACAAGTATGACATCTGTTTTATTTCCATACCCGGCAAGTAAAGGAAAAAAGGGTGTAATGCTTACGCGTAAATGTTGGCTGCTCCTATGCTATAAAGTACACGTTTTTTTAATCTGCAGCATTAAAATACTCAATTATGATTTGTCATCTCGTCGCTCCGTTTGAAAACTTGATATACTCAAAGTTTTCAATACTTTGTTAAGATTAAAAAACAATTAATCGTCAAAAATACAGGATACTTTGCAGTCGAGCAGACTTCACCGCCATTTTCGTTAATTTTTTCCAGCGGCTTAGTCAAAACCAACAGTTTCCAGCAACAATGTTATCGATAAGGCCATTTTTTACACTTCCAGAGTACGCTATACTATAAAAAGAATTAGAATACTTCGTATCGTCTCATGTTTTGATAAGCGTACTTGCCGTGGACCAGAAGTAGTATTCCGTTTACCGTCAGTTCCACTTCGTTTTATTATTTCGCACCTCACACGGGAAATATTAACAAACGCCATCATGATGTTGAAGCCTTATCAGCTGGCTGTAGCTATAGGTTAGACCTTACGTTATCAATATTTTCTGTACTTTCTGCCTGACATTCTGCATCGCTTCCATCACTACAGCTCTTTTCTTGGCCTGCCTCAGTCCTGATGTAAGTTCCTTTGCCCGCAACTTTAATTACGGACGCCCAAATGCAACGTACTCTATGCCAGCCCAGACCTATCCAGGAAACAATTACACCAGGCCCAACATTGGCTTCCAACAGCACTATCAACCCGCGTACAACTCGGGACATAAACCTCTATATCGTCCTGGAAATTATTCGTCCCGCGGTAACTATCGTCCCAACAACGGCACCAGCGTTTTCGCCAGACTTTTCAAGTTCTGGTAGAGACTTCGTCGTATAAATATATGTCAAAACTTAAATTAAAAATGATCGAAAAATTCCCCCCAAATAAGTCAAGTATAAGTTCATTTTTTGCAAAAAAACATTTATTCATCAGATAATCCGTAAATGATCACGGGATAAGAAGTCAAAGTTGAGTTAATTTTTTCAAAAAACATTTATTCAACAGATAATCCGCAAATGATCACAGGATTATCTTAATCATCGTATTAAATGACTTGCTTTCCGGTATTCCAGGAATGTATCGTATATATATTAATATACATATATAGCGTATACTAGATTTGATATATAGAGTAAATGCAGAGATGATGATTGGCTCCAGTTATGGGGGTTGTTAAGTCAAGGGTGCGGTGGAGAATTGTCAATGTTAATTAAATTTATATATACTGGGAGACGGCGATTACGAATCTGATTCTGAATCTACTAGATGCTAGATCTCCGCAATACACGGTATTTTCTAATGTTGGGTATATCAGCTTTGAACATATTGATTATTTTAAAGCATTGCATTAGTTTCTCGCCGTCTGTTACTTTATAAGAATACCGACGATGATCATAGATCTTATCACACAAAAACCCGATGAGGCTCCCGCGCCGCAGTCCGATAATCCCACGCCGCCGTCAAGAATTACTCCCACGCCGCTGTCCGAGTATTCCCGCGCCGCTGTCTGAGTGTTCCCGCGCCGCTGTCAAGAATTATCCCACGCCGCTGTCAAAGGTATTCCCACGCCGCAGTCAAGTGCACTCTTCCCTCGCCGCCGTCCCAAAGAGTATTTCCCACGCCGCAGTCATCCACAGGTCAAAGTTATCCCTCGCCGTCAGTCCAGTCCGGGCCGATCGGATCCGCTCTGCTCCAGTGTGATTCGAAATGTTCCCACGCCGCCGTCAACGCGTATCCCACGGTGCCGTTGCCTATAGAGTAGAAGCGTTGTTGTCCCTAGCGCCCTCGCCTAACCGAAGCCCTAATAAATCCCACGTTGCGCAACATGCGAATCCCACGCTGCCGTCATCGCCATAGATACGGAATCATATCCCGCGCCGCCGTCAATTATTGTGGTGTCCCACGCTGCAGTCAATTCGAGGTATCCCACGCTGCCCATACTTGGTCATCCCACGCCGCCGTCCATACCAATCGAGTGTTACCGAAGAATGTTGCGAAAAAAAAACTGCGACAATATGCGATATCCTTCAAGAAAATTCCAATTCATTCAATCCTAAGCGCCACACAGAAAACGGAAGATGAACGTTCAACGAAAATCCTAAATCCTATCGAGGAGCTGCTGCCACCAAGCTGAGAAGCGCCCACCAACTGCAGGGGGAGGAATACGAGAGTATGTGTGTGTGTTGGCAATGCGAAGTTGAAGCGATGATCGAGTTTCACGAGTTTTAGCTGCAGCTATCCTCTCAGATGGTTCACACCTCAATAGCCTCATATCCAGATGATGTCAAAATAGAGAACGAAAAACTATCGCACGTCGCGTATTACGTATACGCACTGCATTGTGTGTCCTAGGCCCAGCGAAACAAGTAGTAGGTAGTCATGGTGGTTGAGTTTCGAGTTGAAGTGCTTATTGTGCGTGCATGTCGATGAGAGTAATGATGGTTGGTCATATTTGGTTGATCTTGAATATGTTAGTAGTGGAACTTGTAGAGTAGGAGGTGTGGCCTGGATCTCGGTTGATCCGCGCGTCCTGATCTCGAAAAAGCTGTTCAACCATGTGGAGTGATGAAGACGTTAACACGCTTAACGTGTTACAAAGGATGTAACGATGCTATATATATAAAGCGAGCGAAGTGTTCTCTTCCAGTTCACAGTTCAGTTTAATTTGCAGTTCGGTGGTAGCTTCGTTTTGTCAAGTGAAGCGTCGAAACCGTTTCAAAGGGATGAAGATGATCACTCTCAGCAGATTCCACAGCATCACATACACGGAATATGGACCATTTGAATATCAACGAGGAATTCAAGTGCTGCGACATCAGACGAAGTCGAAGAACACCCAGAAGAGCTCGAGATGATTCATGATGGCATTTCCAATTTTGAAGTGGAAGGGGTCACAGGGCGCATCCATCCCCATCGAACGGATGCTTGCCTTTACTGCTTTCTTCTGCTGGCTGTAGATCACATCAGCTAGGAGTGTCGAAAACACCCCCCGAGAAATGTTATGAAGATGGCCCGCCATGCACAAGCGCACCGGAGTGGAGTCAATGGAGTTGAGTAGAGTAGTAGTCCCATTCAATTTCCCTCGCTTTCGCTCGCCCTCTCTCTCTCTCTGGACGGATTGCTCTGCCAGCTGTTTTGAGGGTTCTTCTCTAGAAGCCGAGGTCGTCATACGAAATGTACATGTCACAGCTTTAACAACTAATTATACAATCTCAAATGTTTTACAATAGTACTTAGAGGGAGGACAGTGGTGTTTTGGGGTAGGGAAGAACTGGCTCGCACAATTTACAAATTGTTACAATAGGGGGAACAGCACAACATTGTGTTTTGTTCGTACATTTACAAAATCATGTTGATGATACAATATACAATTAGGCACTTCGGCCAGAAGTCTAGTTTTTGTGGAGCCAGATTACAATAGATACATTTGCTGTAAATACATAGTTTAAACGTACAAGAAAAAAAAAAAAAAGAAAAACAAAAAAAAGTAGAAAAGAAAGTAGTAGAAGAGTAGTATATGTAGAATGTAGCGCGTGTCTCATGGATTCCCTTTGAGAACAACTTGGGCGACGACGTGTTGAAGGGGTGGACCAAATGATCGACCGATCGACAACCGTCTCTCATAAGTGTGGGGGGCACGCACCTTAGCGCTCTGCCTGGCTCTGCATCTAAGCTGCAAGGGAGGGGAAGAAAAGCGTACACACACACACACCAACAA
This sequence comes from Drosophila siamana, assembly GCA_035047445.1. Taxonomy (NCBI): domain Eukaryota; kingdom Metazoa; phylum Arthropoda; class Insecta; order Diptera; family Drosophilidae; genus Drosophila; species Drosophila siamana. Next base: position 221,324 of record JAWNPP010000007.1, on the reverse strand, counting down.
CAACAACCCGTTGAAACGACGACGACAACGACGAATACGACGCGTGGAGAACAACTTGTCGCGAGGGTACGCCTCCGCTCTGCTGGGGCTCGGATTCCCTGTCTGCCACCTGCCTGCTGCTGATGCTGCAACTGCTGTATATCGTATTGGGTTCCCTTTACGATTTTTTTGATATGTGATATTGACAAGTTTTGGACTGGGATTTTGGGCGACGATACCACTGCCAGGAGCGTATAAAGTCGCTCAACTGGTCCACGGTCTCATTGTCTCACTGTAGATTTCGCTCTCTCACTCTCTCTCTCTCGCTCGCTCTCACTCTCTGCTGTCTCGGAAGTGTTTGTGTTTGCGCTGCTGCAGTACCACCTCGCAATTGATTCCCTATTGCGGTATGTTGAACGTTGCACCAGGAGTTAAGCGCTCAACTGGCAATGGCGAAGCGTAGCGTAGCATATCCACAGCAACTGCAGGAGAGCTGGGCACTAGCTAGCCTCTATATTCGTCATCGAACACTAATCGCATTTGATTCCCTTTGCGATGGATTTCTGTTAACCGCGTCTTGAGCTCGCTACGTTTAGAGAGGAGAGGTTCGGGGGCTAGGCTAAAGGAAGGAAGTGAGAGGAGGAGGAATTTACACATATTTGAAAGATTACAACCCGTTGCGTATTTATAAAAAAAACCAACGCTGTTTAGAACTCCGCTAACCTCTTTTGTGCTTTCTGTCTCTGGCTGCTCCATTGCTGCTTCTGCCTGCTGCTTGGTTTTGCATTTGGACTTGTCTTGTCTTGGCTGCTGACTTCTTCTCTTTGTCTTCTTTGGATGCTTGAACACTAGTCGCATTTGGTTCCCTTTTGCGATAAACGACGGAGGCACGAGCTGTTTTGGAACAGAGCTAACGTGCAAACGCCATATACATACATATGGGCTACATATTCTAGGATCAAGTGTTTCTCTGTGTGGTACATAAAACGAAGCAAATCATACAAATCATACAAATTACATACACGCATCTCACACTCAGCAGACAGACAACGAAGTGGAAGTGCTCGCTCCGCGATCTTGACGACTGTTGGATGTAGACCACAACGGTGACGACGACGACGCTTGGATGCCCGTAGCGTACTTGCAGGCAGCTGCCCGGTAACAACGACAACACATCAGCTCGCCTCTGACAGCGAGTGCTGGTGATTGTGTGGTGTGGCGGGTCTCGGTCCAAACGCATTTGTTTCCCTTTAGCGCGGACCGAGCGCATATTTCTATGCGGTGCAATGCATTACGTAGCTGGAATTGGCAGCAGTCTCTTAGCCTGAGATGGCAGCAGAGTCGTGGCTGAAATTGGCAGCACACGACGGCTGGAATCGGCAGCAGATGGCCCCTGGTAAAGTCCTGGCCATATGATATTCTGTGTGGAGTATCGCCTTGACTGCAGCTGGACAGGAGCTCAGCCTGGCTAGGTTTGGATGCGACTTGGAGTGCACATTCGTATACAGTGTGTAGCCGCAGCTAACGTTTTTCTCTGTAATGTAAAAACGTTAAGTGTTTTTTGTACACTGTGACGAGTAGATCTACTTAGGATCTGTTGAACTCGGTGTGCTGCAATTTGGCGCAGTTTGTTAAACGTAGTTGCATTGTTGTTGTTGTGGTATTGTTGCCCCTATAAACTGGATGGACTTGATGTCTCGTTCTTGATTCCCTTTAACGATTTGTGTGTGGCAGAGAGCGAAAGAAAGCTAGCTGGAAATGGAAGCCAAGAGGAGGCCTTGTCCTCCCCTCGTCACGGTCGAGATACTGCTGCAAAAAGGCGCAAGTGCAAATTATGTGACTAACAATTTTGTCTCACGCTGCACAAAGGTTTTTCAATCCAGAGGTTGAGAGAGCTCTTTGACGCTTAGCAGCTGTACCGGATGCGATCTCGACAATCACCAATTGGGTTAGCGTCACAACATGCTTTTTGTTTCTGCAAAACAGGTTTAAGCAATTCAAATGGAGTTCATTGCCTGACCTTAACAAGTTTCGAAACCCTGTTCGATTTGGGTTGTTCAGTTTCGGTATTTGAGTCGAGTGTTGTTGTGGTGTTTATATTGCTTTCAAGTTGGCATTTGATTCCCATTGCCTCAAGAAATTTTGCTACATGTACACGGGGAGGATTGATTCGATTTATGTGTGTGGCGAACATCTCCTGCACTGCAATAAATTTCAATGATATCCTTTGGAAAATAAGCTGCTGAGGGGGGGGGGGGGGTTAGCAAAGAAATAAGCAAAGTAGAAAACGTTTTCCATTTTGGCCATTTTTAGCATTCCCCGTTTCCGACAAGTCTTGATTGCTTCTCTTCTCCGCTTTTCTTTAGCCCTACTTGCAGATATGCGCAGGCACATTCAACTGCGGTCTATTGGCTACAAGATACGAAGAAAGAAAAAAACACACAAAACGATTCTTTGTCTCAAAAGAATAATTGTGGAATAATTTACATGAAAATATCTTGGGGACCCTTTTATAGATGGCGCATCCATATCTCTTGCTGCCTAATCTCTCATATTGGGGGATTTTCAATTGATTTCATTATATTTCCCAATACGCGCAGGCACCGTTCAACTGCGTCATATTGCTATAAAAAATACGAAGAAAAAAACATTTTTGTTCTTTGACAAAGCGAGAAATTTACGCTGATGGTGTGTCCATATAAACTAGGATTTCATCTTGAGAAATTATTGCCCATCTATATCCTTGTTGGTTCACATCGATAGATGTCTAGTTTTTGTATCTTTGTGTCGTTTTCGTATCTACAAGAATAGAATATCCAAATTGAGGAGTACAAATATGTAAACATTTACGTTCTCCGGGTATTGTATTGTCGATATCTGAATAGTTCATAGTAGTCATGGTTCTAGCCAATTTCGGAATTGATTATTCGTTTAAGGCTCTAGAGCAACGTGCTAAAAGAGAATATGAGAAACAAAAGCGGCATTTTGTTCGAGTTAAGAGTATGAGAAAACGATTTACGCTTTTGCCAGTGCTGTTGTAGAAGAGTTAATCTCGTCTGTCTTGTTGAGAGCGTTCTATAATTGCGAAAATATTTGAAGACATTATTCTGGCTGGCTGGCTTGCTGACATCGGTTCTCTTTCTCTAGACCCTTCTCTTCATCTCACACAAATTGCTTGCTTGCTTGCGGATGCACGCAGGCACCGTTCAACTGCGTCGCATCGCTAAAAAAAAATCACAAAAACGAAAAATTGTCGTTGTCCTATGCTACAGGTAAGGGGTTTACGTGCTGATTGAATCAATTCAATTTCTGTTTTCGGTTTTATGTAGAACCTCTCTGACTGGGTCTTCTTCCGAATGTTCTTGCGGATTATTGCCTTCCAAGATTCGAGACTCAACCGTGATGCTCACAGGCACAGTTCAACTGTGATGCATCGCTACAAAAAGATTGGAGGAAGCCCTCATATTTAGGCTGTACTTAACGATAGGGATTATATAATCAATATTTCAAACTTCTTCCTCTGGCTTAAACTGCTTGTGAGCGATCCCATGCAATTGCCTAGATCGTCAGTCAATTTTTGATTCGTTTGGAAGATATGCGTGCAGGAACCGTTCAACTGCAATCGCATCGCTAAAAGACAGGCATTGGTTTGTTGATGGAGAACAAATAAGAAAAGCAGGTGTGAAGAGTCCGTTCGCATTGCCTGCTTGGTAGTCAATATGTCTGCAATTCAAGTGTTAATTAACGAGCAAAATCCCATAAGGCTTACGTGCCAAAACCAGTGTAGGAAAGTAAAGCAAATTCAAGTAGAGCGAGTGTGGGGCCGTGATGACAAAGACGAAGCTGATGACAACGACGACGAGATGACGAAATACTACTGCGTAGTTGAAGTGAAAATTCCGTTGCGTCACAGGCACATTCAACTGTGACTTTGTTGCTGTTATTGCTGGATTCCTCCTTTAAAGTGCTGTAAATCTATTTGAAAAAGCAATTTGTTGTTGCGTTCGCAGCTGATATACGAATACCGTGTGTGTTGAATGCAGAAATATCGTGTGTGGATGGTGGGTGGTGGTAGGTGGCATCAGCAACTGCTTGCTAGGCGCGCTATATGTAGAGTAGGTGGTGATAGTTGTGGCTGTGGCGGTGGTGGTGGCGGTGTGGTAGGTAGTTGATTGGTTGCTAGTTGTGGTGGTAGTAGTAGTAGACAAATAAAGCATACACACACACGCACGCACACACACACGCCCACACATTTGCTGCTGTTGAGCTTAAGCTGCTGCTGCTGCTGCCGCTGCGCGCAATTGCCGCCTTGTCCCCATTTTTGATATCAGTATCGTGTCAGGCTCTCTGCATCTGGCATTTTCGATTTTGTGCAAAGGAGACTCGGTGGTGTTTTGCTGCTGCGCTGCCGCTGCTCGCTGCTAAGCTGCGTCGCTGCTTCGTGTAGGAAACTTGCGCTGCCTTTGCCTTTGGTTTGGTTGGCGGCTGTGATTGCGAAGGTAGTTGAAAGACGGACAGACGTGAAGACTCACTCAGTGTATGTTTTATACTAAAACAAAAATCTTGATTCGATTGCTGATGATGATTTCGCTTGGCTATCGATATCGTTGCATTGCATTGCAGATGCGTTTTACTTTCGATTGTTTCGATTCGCGATGTTGATGGAGATGTTGCTCTGTTTTGTGGTTGGTCTTGTTGTTTGTCAAGAGTTGTTCCATTTCCTCCTCATCGTTGCCATTAACGTATCGAGGAGCAGGAAAACTGTAAAACAAAATCAGTTATAGACGAATAATGTATACGACAATAGAGGCAAGGGAAATACGAGTTTAAGATTTTGGGTTGTTGCTTAAATGTAGATTAAGTAGAGTGGACAAGTACGAGAGTAAATAAAATAAAGGCAACAATGATTGATTTCCAAATTACATACAATTTACGTTTTATTTTTATGTTACATTACAAATATCAGTTCCGTTGGGGTTTTGTTCTTGTTCTATATTTACACAAATATTTCATTTTTTGTTTTGCTATATGGTGACTCTTCCATTTGCTACAAGATTATTATTCTTCCTGCTAGAGTCTTGAATGTCTATTCAGATTCAATGTGAATCATCTAAAATGTGTTTTTCTGTCTTTCTTCTTTACTAGCGAAAATATCTCATACAAACAAATGCAGCACTCACACCGACGAAAATAGAAATAGCGGACCCAGTTCATTCCAAGGTTTGCTCATGCACACGAACGAACAAGAAAAGAAAACAAAGGCACGTATACGCTCACACACTTGCATGTGTTTGTGCTTGAGTGGATGTGACTGTTGCGCAGAGCAACAACTTTTGCGAGTATACACAAAAACGAAACAGACACACACACAGAATCAAACTCAGGCATGCATGCGCCACGCACAGCCATACAAGACATAACAAGATGGCGTCGTCGTGATGTACGTGTCTTTGTCGTTGTACACTGCGCTACCTACCCTCGTCGTTATTCATGCAATTGTGAAATTTCGTTGTATGAAATAATTTTGTCTACTTTCAAAAAAAAAATATACAGAAACTAACTAGTAGAGATTTAAACTAATTAATAAGATAAAATTACAAACCGAGTGTGATCCCGGACCAAAAGGCTTCATGCTGATGAGCGTTGTTGATTCGACTCGATTGACCAGCAGCAGCAGACGACAAGTCAATATGAATGACTCACACTGCGCTCTCTCGTCTGGTTCATCAAGAAGGCCATTTGCTTTTGCACGTCCTCATCATCTCACACTCTTCACAGCCTTCACATTTCATTTCATTACAATCTATGTTTATCAGGTTTGCACACGTGTTTTGCGACTGCAATTGAGAAATTTTTCTTCGTAATAAAACTAATTTAACAAAATGAACAAATGAAATGAAAAAAAGTAGGAAACAGATTATATATGTATGCTGCTTTTGCTTGACAGTTGAAGCATGAACACACGATGTTCTACTGTCTTCTCGCTTTTTCTCAAATATTTAAATATGTCACACATATGGTTGTCTCTTTCTCTAGCTAACTGTGTACTGCGATAGCGCAGTGATGATGTTGGTTGTTGTTGTTGAAATTATTGTTGTTTTCATTGTTGTTGGTTTTGTTATTGCTGCCGTTACTATTGTTGTTGCTGCTGCTTAAACTGCTCAAAAAACTGTCAAGGCCACTAAGCTCGCTGCTCCATAGATTATTTTCAATATTGCGTCGTTCAAATTCAGCAGTTTCAGTCTCCGCTGTTTCATATTTTTCGTTCGCATCACTGGCACAATGCGTTTTTCCATGTGGCACAAATTTGGTTTGGATGTCGAGCCAACGACTGAAACGCTCCTGTTGTTTCCTGCGCAGTTCATGCTCAGCGTGGAGCAATGCCGTTGACAAGATGGCGTTGACCCGAAGGCTGCCCGAGCCTCGCATTTTGCGACGCATTTGCACTCGTTTCATGCGAAAATTCCGCACCCAATATGTTAACGTTTTGGGCTGCTCAATACCATCGTACTCATCATAAAAGGCCACCATTGTAGCACAATTTTTTTCGATTTTGTAAAAAATAACTTTCTTTTTTACTACACACACAAATACACACACACCTTTGTTGCTGCTTGAGTGTCGACCAGCGTGCTGTGATACTTCTCTTATTTCACACTGTCTAGGGTGATTATGTAACTTTCCAGAAACTTAGAATTTCAGACTCTTGACACGTCTGCACAGCACGAACTTCCGATGAGAAATGATGGAACGAACGAGAATGAAAAAAAAAAAAAAAAAAAAAAAAAAAAAAAAAAAAAAAAAAAAAAAAAAAAAAAAAAAAAAAAAAAAAAAAAAAAAAAAAAAAAAAAAAAAAAAAAAATTTTTTGACATCCCTACAAATGTACTGTATTTATAGCTGCGCAGGCAACCGTGAAACGTATTGCTAAACGTCGATGAGAAATTATATTTGACAGCTGCAACTGTAAGGGTTGCAGATACCAGTTTAGAAGTTTCTAGATTGTCGGGAGGACGTGCCCTTTCAAGGGTTCGCTCTTTGTTACCTGTTTAAGGCAAATATAAACATGACAAAATTCCACCCCATAAATTTTTTCAACTAAACATAATGGCTGCAATTTGCACGTACCTGCCAACTTACTGTATAAACAATGAAAATGAAACACGAAAGAGTGGTGGCGCGTCGATATAATAAAACAATTTTTAGTCTTGATGCAGTGCACGCATTTGAGCTAGTATTGTTTTGGAATAAGCGTTAAATGCCATTATTTTATTTCTTTTGAGAATTTCCCAATGGAGCATATTCTAAAACAAAGTCACTGCACTAACACGTTTTACACTACATGTCAGCGATAATAAAATAGAGTTGCCTTTAATTACTAATGAAGCGTATATCGCTATCGATAGAAACTCAACCGATTAGTAGTTACCCGCAAATTTCAAATGGGTAACACTTAGCAGCAAAACTTCAACATATATATGTACTTGAATAAATATGCTTTATAGATATAGCAATTATATTTTTATGCATGCATATTTGTAAAACAAACTTTCCAAAATAATTTGCAGATGTGTTCAATTAACACACAATGTTGCAGAAGTGTTTAATTGTAATGATTATATGTATGAATGATCATTATTATATATGTATATAGATATTTTGGGAGAAACACTTGTCCGAGAAATCTTCCTCCAGCAAGCACTCAGTACAATTTAGCACCTCGTCGGGTGCGGAACGTGATTAACGGTAGAATTGCTTGTCTGGCGGAGTGTAGTGAACGAAACGAGGAGGTGAGGGAAGGTGTAACAATTTGCACGTACAACACACGAGAGAGGCGGTTCGAAAAACAATTCAATATTTTGGAGATTTGGAAATAAACAAAAGTCTCAACGCCAGCACAGCCATTGAAGTGCTACAATTTCGGAAAACGCAAAGAATAATATTGTGGCAACCATTTGGTCGCAAGAGGGAGCGGGAAGAGGGAAGTGGAGTGAGGAGAAGACGTAGACTGATCAACATCTGCAAGTTTTGGATATATGTCGATGACGGCAAGCTGATCAAAAGATTGATTGCAGACCCAATTAATATACAACAAGAAAGTGTGCCGCAAAAAAATCATTTCATGCAAATTCAATGAGACGCGATCTTGTAGTTTTTGTAGGCCAACCCCCCCAAACTGTAAACACATCAACAATAGCAAACGAAGCAATAACAACCACAACGACAACAGAAAGAAGTGGGAATGGAGAATGTACGCTTTTCCATCATCGTAAGTTCTTCCCCCCGCCGACATGCTGGCGATAATTATCGATTGGTTTGTTTGTTTTGTGGGTAATTATAATTGGGCGGCTGGCGGCTGTTATTTGTTTTGGCAGGAAAACGATTTGAAATGGAACTCGGAGAGCGAAGCGGCAGATATGGACCTGCTGTTTGATAAGCGCAGCATCTCCAGCGAGGCCAACAGCGATGCCGTCTTCAGCAACGAGGCGCACGAGATTTTTGCCAGGCAGCAACAAAACCAGGTGCTCTGGCAGCCACAGGAGATCGACGAGACGCTCTCCTTGCTGCCCAATGGTAGCACCATACTGGAAACGGTGAAATCAGCCTGCTTCCTAGGTGAGTCAGTCGCAACACAAATGCATCAGGTCAGCTTCCCATTTATTTATACTACGCAGAATTGCTGATTGAGCCCAGCGATTGCAACTTGGCGTTAATTTGTAGCGCCATCTATGGCTCAGTGGAAAACGTCATGTACCTGTTGACTCACTACAATGCGGATCCAAATGCTGCCGACAGTCGAGGACGCACACCCTTGCACTTTGCCTGCTGTCGTGCCAATGCACCCATTGCCAAGGTGTTGCTCGATCGGGGCTCTGATCCGAATCGTTGGGATGCTAAGAAAGAGGTGACGCCACTGCACTGCGCTGCAAGGTAAACTGTGTTATTTATATTGATTTAGAGTTTAGAGAGCAAGAAAAGAAAGAGGTATAAAAGCAAATCTTAGACATAAACAATACTACTCAAGGTCACTAGGTACGATAATATAGTTTTGTCTGACTGTCCATCTGGCTACCAAATTTGGTGACAATAATCCATAGAATCATTTTTGGGCATCTCAAATACACGCATTCTTCTCAGTAAATTCCTCACTTATTTCGCTCTCTCTTGCAGTTCGAAGAGCGTGGAGTGTATTCTGCTGCTGCTGCGTCGCAAGGCGAACATCAACATTGGCATTGAACGGCGATCTGCTTTGCATTATGCCATCGATGGCAATGCCGTCGACTGTGTGGAAATACTTTTAAAGTACGGCGCCGATCCGAATACGCCGCAAGTTTACACGGAGACGCCGCTGCACACCGCCTCAGCGTCGGGATTCACCAAGTGCGTGGAGCTGCTGCTGAATCACAATGCCGATGTGCGCTCCCAATTCGGCGAAGGCAAAGTGACGGCGCTACACTTGGGTAAGTCCAACAAGTAGTTGAAAGAACTAAAAACAGCAATTAATGCTGGTCTTTTTAATTAAAAAATAATTCTTTTTTTAGGTTTAAATATAAATCCATTTTCAAATTAAAATTTTTTAATTATTTTATCTTGTGTTGCTGACTAAAAGTGAAAATTACTCATCTCTTCTTCGTTTGCTTGCAGCGGCTGAGAATGATTATGCCGAGTGTGTGAGACTGCTTTTGGAGCATCGTGCGGATGTCAACTGCCGGAATGCCAGCCAGCAGACGCCACTGCATCTCGCCTGTCTCTCGCAGTCCATTGGTACCGTGGAGATTTTGCTCAAGTACGGCGCCAATGTGAATGCCGTCTATCGTGATGGTCGCACAGCTCTCCATGCCGCCATTGTGAAGCAGTCGCGTTGCCTGGACTGCTGCAATGCATTGCTCAAGGCAGGCGCCGATGTTAACAAGGCGGATGATTACGGCTACACGCCTCTGCACATTGCTGCCCTCAACGAATTCAGCAGTTGTGTCTACACCTTTATAGGTGAGTCGTGGGTGAGAGTTTCTTGCAAATCAGCCTACAATACTTATACTTGCACATACATTCACATCTCGTTTATCGACCTCAATTGCGACAGAGAATATATAAATTGCTAAACGAAAATACTATGTGCTCTTAAGTGAGGTATTAAATATGCTATAACCCTTAAGGGATATAAATATGTTGCGATAATCGAATTTTTGTCCATCCATGAACATTTCAACAGCTAAAACTCAGCGATTTTTATACCTAAATAGACAAAATGTTGAACACATAATCCTATAAGAATTTGAAAATATTAAACTTTCTCTTTTGACAGAACACGGCGCCGATATCACGGCTCGCACGGATGGACATACTTCGGCTCTAACCTTCATAGTGCGTCGTTGTCCGGAGGTCATACCGAAACTCATGCACAAGCTGGACAACTCGATCAAGGCGAATGATCATGAAATTGGCGACGTCGACTGCCAGATTAAGCTGGACTTTCGGCTGCTGGTGCCCAGCTCCTCCATGGACAAGGGCGAAACGGAACTGATGCTAACGCTCATCGAGGTCGGTCAGAAGCGCATACTGATGCATCCACTGTGCGAGACATTTCTCTTCCTCAAGTGGCGACGCATTCGCAAATTCTTTCTGCTCAGCCTGGCCTATCACACCTGCTTCGTGCTGCTCTTCACGCTCTACGTGATCGGTGTCTATGTGCAAAGCTGCAAGGAGTCCGAGAAGTCGTGCCAGGCCCCTGGCTACGTGTCGGGCGTGGGCTACTTTGTCATCGTGCTCAATCTGCTGCTGCTGGGCAAGGAACTGTTCCAAATGGCGCACGGACTACATGGCTATGCCAAATACTGGGAGAACTGGCTGCAGTGGACAATTGTCTTCGGCGTCATGTTGTGTGTGGTAGGTGCCATAAACCCGCTTTCCTTTGGCTTGTATTTGATAATTTGGGACTAGTAGAAAATCCAAGCAACTGGCTGGAATTTGCGAACTTATAATGTTCTCTAAGAAGGCATGTCACATCTGTATATCTGTCTATATCTCAAGAGTTCTTCAATTTTGATATCATAATATATTTTAGCATATAAACATAACCATATAAATGATTTCTTCAAATTTGGTTAGGAGCGAATGTAAAACTTGCTATTTTTCTGGAGTAACTAGTTTACTTGGTAATACAATGGTAAATTTAACAGCTCTGTTATGTAACATTTGTCATTTCTGTTAAGCGAATGACCTCAGTAAATACGGTAATTTGTTTACCAATAGAGCACTCGCGTCTGTTGTTTTCTAAACTGTTAACATGCTTTAAATGCTTTGCAGACGCCGGAGATACTGTGGACGGGGGACTTGCTGGCAGTGCCCAAGTGGCAGCATCATGTGGCTGCCGTTGTCATACTGCTCGTCTGGTTGGAGCTGATGATGCTAGTGGGACGCTTTCCCATCTTCGGCGTCTACGTGCAAATGTTTACCAAGGGTGAGCCAATCAAGCTGTGGAGTTCTACTAGAGCAACTCATCCAGTCAGTTTTTCAATTTCTTGCAGTCGCCGTCAACTTTGGCAAGTTTCTGCTCGCCTACATCTGTCTGCTGATTGCGTTTGGCCTGAGTTTCGCCGTGCTCTTCAACGACTATCCGGCCTTTGAGAATATTACGTGGTGCTTCCTCAAGTCCTTCACGATGATGTCGGGCGAGCTGGAGTTTGAGGACATCTTCTATGGCGACTATGCAGTCAAGTATCCAGTGACGGCTCACATCATCTTTCTGTCGTTTGTGCTGCTCGTCACGGTGATATTGACGAATCTAATGCTCGGTCTGGCTGTCAGCGACATACAGGGATTGCAGGTCTCGGCCACGTTGGATCGTCTGGTGCGCCAGGCGGAGCTGGTCTCGCGTCTCGAGAGTTTCTTCTTCTCGCGCCTGCTGCGAAATGCGCCGCTCGTTCACTACTGCAAGCGTAAGGCTTTGCTGCGCACGTCGCGCGACAAACTGCAGTTCACGGTGCGACCCAACGATCCCAGGGATCGTTCACAGCTGCCCGAGGACATCAAGCTGAATATCTATAAACTGGTCGCCGAGCGACGGGATCGCAATATGAGTATCCGTCGACGTCAGTTCGAGACCAACTATCACATGTTTAGTCGCAGTCTCCAGCGACAAAAGGACACCTCGGACGCCCAGCAGCAACAGCAGGCAGCGCAGACGCCGCAAGATGGCAAGTATGCCACACAGACGCAGTTCTTTCAAATGAATGAGTTGCTACGTCCACGCTCCGCCACCAATGTGCCGCAGCAGCTGCGGCAGGAGCACGAAACAATAGTCAAGCTGAAGAATCAGGCCAACGATTGGCGTGCCGAAGTGCAAACGCTCAAGGAGCAGCTGAGTCAGCTAAGCACAAAGTTCGATCGGTTCGCCGAGAATGCCATGCGCAAGCTGAACTACAGCGCCGACGAACTGTGCCGCATGAAGCAACAACAGCAGCTGACGACACCTTCCACAACAGCGGAGACGCTGCGTCATCATCAGCGGCATCATCATCGCTGAGCAGCACTGACAACTACGGACAACTCGTATACTATATATGTAACTGATAAATATAGCTAACATTAAATGTCAGGGACCGTAACCCATATTAGTTTGTATTATAAAAAGTACGTCGTTTTAATATTTGATGCTTTCTTCTTCTGAAATTCAATTCGTTCCAAGAGAAGCACTTAATTTTTTTATTTAGAAAATAAAAATGTATAATATATCAGTCCCTGTTAAAATATTAATTTTCACTTTAAGCCGGCGTATTTGTTAACCACTTGTCATTGCTCTGATTCCAGATGAGTGTGCCCTCCTCTGGCGGCGGCTCATGTGGATTGATCTTAGACCACGTCTTCGTCTGGGGATTGTAGGTGAAGCTCTTGGTGTCGCCTGGTGGCGGCGGTGGCGTCAAGTTGGTCAACGGTGGCCTTGTGATGGGCACAACGCGGGGCTTCTCTCCTGGATGCACACTAATGTACTCGACCTGCGACTTGGGATTGAAGTTCTCGACGGGCAGCGCCAATGCCAGCGATAGCAGCCACAGCACAACTAAACAAAAAGTTTATAGTCGTCTAATGTCATTAATTGTGCGAAAATTCTCAGAACTCACCGCATATGTGAACAAATCCCGGCCTCAACATCTCTGACTCTCACTTGTTCTATCTCTTTTTCTCTCTCTCTCTCTATTTAAATCTCTATCTCAATCTATAGCTTAGCTTACACCGTGGCAAACGGATCGAAGTTCCAACTGCGACTGGAATTGCGTCGACCACATGAGATAAGACAAAGCTCTGAGTCTAAAAATCTCGAATTAATGTTTTTATACCTGGCAGACAAAGCATCGAAGGGGTTTGATGACTAACTACCCATGATTGTAATAGACACCATCAGATTGGTGTAGACTCAACACTTGAGATTATATCTGTCTAATTTCCGATGACAATCGAATTAAGTTGGGAATATTATCTTCCTTTGTAAAAAGAAATTAACTAATCTAAATGGTGTAATTGCATCTAAATGTTAACTCACTGGGTAAAGATTCTATAATATACATATATATTTTGTTAGTTGTCGAATTGTAACCACATGTTAACTCGCTGCGTAAATATTCTATACATGCATTTCCTAAATTCTTATAATGTGTTAACTATCAGGTATCTCACAGTCTATTACAGTCTACTAAAGCGATCTCATAAAAATAAATTCTGTTTTATTAGCTTATTTTACGCCTACATAAATTTCACTTCAAATCATATTCGCATAAATTTATACAGTTCAAGTTAACATGTTTCCAGAGTCGAACACATCCAACATCAGTTCTCCGACTTGTTTATTTAGATTTGTTGAGGTCATGTGGTGAACATTGAACTGATTATCAGTTTTAGATTGACTATTCTAGCAGGAGAGAGCATCCACTCTATCCGGTCGCTGGGGGAGTACAGATGCCCAAGTGTTGACGACGAATATCTGAGGATTAGAGAGAGAGAGAGAGAGAAAGTTTGTATTTTTTAATTGTTTTGCTTATTTTTATTAGCCGGACTTACTTAAACCACAGCGCACAGCGCAATCGAAGCGTCCGCCATTGTAGTAGTTAACATTGTCGCTGCCACAGATGGGATTGTATTCGCTGGTGGCTGGACAGGATTGGATGCAGGCCAACACGCGCGGCGAGGCTGTTGGCGCTGCGGTTGTCGACGTCACTTCCGTCTGTATGGGCTGGCCACGAATAAAGGTGCTTGTCAAGTCGTCATCCCAGCCCGGGAATTGTGGAGCAGCTCCAACGGCTGCGATCAGTAAGATCAGCATAGCTTCAAAAAGCAGCCACAGTTAGCTCGAAGCAGATCGATAAGTTATCTATTTTATTTATTAATAACTTACCAAACATGTTGATGCTTTCCATTTTTTTTGTGCTGTGCGTGTGTTGTGTAGCTATCGAACTTGTTGTCCGCTCGACTCTGAGATTGAAACGCGTCTGAGACCGTCAAACGTCCCGTCACGCGTTTATAACACGAAGGTCAGCTCAAAAATCTTTTGGGTGTTGATTTGTTTCATTCTGCGTTGTACATAGCCCAACAACGTCATAAGCATCTCTCTCTCTCTCTTGTATCCCCCTCTGCACCTCTCTCTCTCTCTGTCTCCCTGGATCTCTCGCTATTTCTCTCGTCTAGATGTCGGGGGAATGCCCCAAGTTCGCGTGAAGGTAGAAGTGAGTTACCAAGTAGAACTGCGAGTACATGAATATAGAATCCCATGTGAGTCATCAATGTGTTGTGTTAATGGGGGAAATGCAGAAATAATGTTAAATCATACCCTGCTCAAAAAGTGAAAAGGTTAAGTATCTCAAAGTGCATAGATAATGATAATAATCATTTATAATTACCGACGAAGCTTAGTTCCAATAATGTATATGAACTACTATATATCTTGTTTAGTTTATTCCTCTTCCTTGTAAAAAGTGGATATCAAATCCATTATAAGTAATACTAGATTTTAAGCTTTTTTTGAGGTAATTTGCAGGGTACCAAAAAAGACAAGTAAACTTTATAACCTTATACAAAATCTAAAATTTAAACCGGTTGCGCTTCATTCACAATGAAACGCCTCGATGTTGATCTACGCTTAAATCAAAAGCAATAAGGATATGGAAATTGGAATAGCAAAGTATATACGCTGGAGCATATTGTGAATGTTAATAACTGGAAGACTAGACTGCAAACGGGTTGCATTTATATCTTTATGATCGTTTTCGATAACACTGATAAATACGCATCTATATAGACTGTTTATGGCTTTAATAACAAGGCAATTATCTATATATTGTTAGCTTTTCCAAAACGTTCAAATTGACACTAAAGCTTACTAAACTATACTCAATAATAACACTCTCTGCACATTTTAATCAGGAAGTTTCAAGACTTCACTGCACAGCGCATTGAATATTCGAGTAGACCCCAAACACTTCAAAAGCTACTATTGGAAAACAGGTTGCGCGTTGCGAAATAAAACATATTTTTTTATCGCCTTACAACTTAAGACTAAAGGTTTTCATTTTTATTAATTTTCGGAATATTTCATTTCAATTTTCAATTTCAATAATTAAATACGTTTGTTTTCGATTCAACTTAATACATAATTTTGAGGTGTGCGTTACACAATTTGGTGAATGAACATAAAATATATATAGTAACTGAATTAAAGGAGTACAAAGCAAACAGTCAAAATATATATAGGTATATAGTATGTACAAAGAATGTTTGGATAATTCATTAACAAACCCACTGATGCAATCTCAATTAACAAATATGCAGAGACTTGTAATTGGTTGAAATTTAATAAGTTTTTTTTTGCGATGCATTTGCGAACAGAAGTGCTGTTAACTAGTATATATAGAATGAATGTTACTGCCTCTATATATATATATATATATATATATATATTTATACACATATATATATATATATGGTATTGTATCCACACAATCATATTGTCAAAGAATTATTTGTTTTACGATTACAATTTGATGTCGCTTGCTATTTTTTCTTCTTTTTCTGGAAGAGTATTTTTTCATTTTTAGAGTTTTGGGGCAAGTTTGGGGAGCATCACAGAATTCAAAATTTTTGTGGGCCTAAAATTCAACGGCATTAAATCAAATATCTATGCGAAAATTCAAAAAGTATTACTTAATTTGGACAAGAAAAAAACATACGAAATTTGGGTTGAAACGCCCGCTTCGGCATCTTGTCAATGAGAGAAATCAGATTTATGTATATATATATCTATATATATGTGTTTGATCTATTTGCCGATTTTGAGAGGTTTGTTGTTCTTTTGTTGTCGTCTTTTTTTTTTTTTTTTGGTGGAGCTTAAGAACTATTTTTGCGCAAGGCAAAGACGCGTTGTTGTTCTGTTGTTGTTGCTGATGCTGCTGCTGCTGTTGTTGATGATGCTGGCGACGCTGTTGCTCCTGATTATGTTGCTCCTGCATCTGCTGGGCATGCTTCATATGTTGATTCTTGGCAGTTTTGTTGTTGTTGTAATTGTTACGTTGTGGCTGTAATTGTCGCTTATTATTATTACCACCAGGATGCTCCATGCTTGGCCCCTTTTGACGTTGATCCGCGGTCAGCAGAAAGCCAGTCAACTTGCCATCCCAAATGATCAATCGAATCGGCACCACAGAGAGCAATTGCAACTTGTAGGGCGACTGCTTCATGTTGTGCTCAGCCACCAGGATGTGATTGGGAGCATTGTGCATATCGATAAGGACACGTTGCATCTTATAGTTAATACTAATCACATGTCCCGATTCCAGGGTGACCACATTCATCATATGCTGAAAGATCTCAATGACAACGGCGCGCATGTAGATCACTTGGCGATTGCTAACATAGCGCTTGAAGAACAGATTACTCGAATCATCGCCAGCCTGCTTGGCATTGCATTTGCGCTCGTTGGCGATTTTCGTGAGCTTCGCCAGTTCGGTACAAGTGCGAGCAGGTGCGGGACAGTAGTTGAGAGCAGCCGCCAGCAGACTGCAAATGGAATGGTTGTATATAATATTTAGTGTTCTATTTACTAAGCAGACCTCTTAGCAGACCTAAGAGCTATAATACAACTTCACTCTGCAATACGCAGGAGAGACTTAAGACTTGGTTAGTGTACACACAAAAAAGAAAAGCAGCTCATTCTAATTGGAATGAGCAATTTAAGCTAATTTGTAAGTTAAGACAAGTATATGTATATTATATAATAAATGCTTACCGATGCACCATGATGTCGGGATAACGTCGAATGGGGCTGGTGAAGTGCGTGTAGATAGGAATGGCCAGCGCATAATGCCACAGATCACTGGGAAGCGTTTTGCCCTCGCTGCAAAAGTAGCTGCAGATGAAAAGAGACTTGTTATTGCTCCCCGAAATCACAACGGCATCATGAATGGGAACTTACTTGGCACGCGCCATGGGCTTCATGAGCAGCTGGCTGAGGCAGGCGGACATGGCAATGGGATCGGCTGCCTCGCGGCACAAACGCTGCATGCTCTCGTGCAGCGCCTTCGACGAGCCATAGTTCAACTCCAAGCCCTGGGCGTGCAGTTTTTCTCGCAGCGACTTCAGCGATTTGGTCAACGGCGGCGGATGGTTGCGCAGCACAGAGATGTTCGGGTAGGCATCGTGTATGAAACGGGCCACCGCCTGATTGGCCAACAGCATGTACTCCTCAATCATGTGATTCGCTTCGCGCAGCTTTTCCACCTCAAAGCCAATCGGTTCACCGCTCTGCGGATCGAGTGTGAAACGCACCTTGGCATTGTTGATGGTCAGTGCGCCGTTGTCAAAGCGCTGCTTGCGCATATTTCTGGCAATGCCGTTCAGCCAGACGACACGCTGCACCACATCCTTGACTCTGAAGCCATTGAGTATAGTGGGAAAGTCATCGTTCGTGAAACTCTCCAGTGGATTGTCAATGATCTTCTGTGCATGCTCGTAAGCAAACTGCGTGCACGAATTGATCACAGAGCGTGTAAAACGTGGCTGTGTCAGCTGCTTGCCATCGCCATCCATACGCCAGAAGACCGAGAACGAAAACTTGTCTTCGCCCGGCAGCAGCGAGCACCGAAAACACAGCGGCTGCGGCAGCATGTGGATGACCTCGTTGGCCAGATAAATCGATGTGGAACGCTCCTTGACGATATTGTCCAGCTCGCTGTTCTCCTGCAAATAGTGTGCCACATCCGAGATGTGCACACCCACCTCAAATTCGTTCTCCGCCAACTGTTCAATGGACAGCGCATCGTCCAGATCACGCGCCGTTAGCGGATCAATAGTAAATACGCAACGCTTGCGCATATCCATGCGATTCAAGAGATCATCAGGGCCAAGCGCCGGCGCTGGCTGTGCGTACATCTCGTTGAAGCGCTCCTCGAACGGCACAATGTCGCGCAGATTGTTGTGGAAGAGTATGGCCTTCAGTTCATCGTCCAGGTTGCCCACACGTCCCACTGGCTGCACCAGCTCCGCAATGCAATGGCCGTTGCAATCAGTTTCCAGCACATGCGCCACATAGAGCAGGCCACAGATCTCGTCCGGCTGCTTGTTGGCCATGTGGCTGGCGCAGCTGGCCTGCGAGATGTACAGCATGGGCATGCGCAGATCGAAGGGGCGAAACTTATAGAAGAGTTGATCGGCATCGTCGTCGTCGCTGAGCTTCGTGGCATTGGTGAACGAAATGTTGCCCACAATCTGGCGCAGCTCCGTTTGTCGCACGATGGCAATAACGAAGGCTTTGGGACAGTTGTCCGACGAGATGACCACCACGTTCTCATCATCAGTGTCTTGGGATTCCGTCTCATCCGACAGCTCCTCGTCATCAGCTGAAAAGAGTCGGGAAATTAAAGAAAAATATGGAGCTAATAAAGCACTCGTAACTCACCCAACGAAAGCGACGCTTTGCCACCTTTGATGTTGTCGGCTGCCGCATCACTGGGCCGCGACACCGTTGCACCTGGATTCATCACAAAGGCGCGCACAGTGTCGCCCTCAAAGGCGTAACGTCGTGCCACCGGCAGCAGCACAATGCCATCCCTATCGAGCGTCTCACGATCCGTCGACATCGTGATGAATGCCTGGCGATTGTTCTTGCGATTCACGCGTATCTCGTCCTCCACAATGCGTCCATAGCCAGCGGCAACCAGGCGCCGAGCATGTGACTCCAGGTCACCAAATTCTCCCTTGAAGACGAGCTCCGGAGGCAGCTGTACACCACTGCCCGCATATTGTTGCACTATGTGATTGATGTACCCACGCATGGCGTCCAGCTCGGTTTTCATGGAACGCGGCGCCTGCTTCTCGTTGCGATTCTTCTTCCGGTTTCGATTGCGCTTCTGGCGTGGCGACTGTGGCGACGGGGCCGTCGATGCGGTGCTGTCAGCACTCATTTGTTGCATTGCAGGCAATGTGGCACTGCTGCTTGTGCTCGTGGTGGAAACTTCGGACTCATGCCTGGATCGCGGTCCTTGTCCTTGCGCTTGCCCCTGCCCCTGAAACGGACACTGGTTGCCAGGCGGCGGCTGGTGGGAACAATAGTTGGTTTCGCCAAAGCCCTGCCACGACATCACCGACAGCACCACGTTGCGGGTGATCAGGACATCGGCGTATTCGTGCACATCGGGATGCAGCTTGCTCAGCTTCTGCACCAGCTCTTTGAGAGCCGCCACCTGTTGGGTGAGCGTGTCAACCTGCTCCCAAAGCTCCAGCCGTGAACTTGACTTGCGCCTGCGGATGTCCTCCTTGGAAGTCGACTGCTGTGCATCTGTTGTGCGTTGGCGCTATTCCTGCCTCGTAGATGGGGAGGCACGTATTTGGCTTGGTGGAACTGATTAGTTGGCAAGCACACTTGCATGGCAACGGTATTGTTGCACTGTCTCTGTGGCTGCTGTGACAACGTTGCTGCTTGCGCAGTTGCCACTTGTGGCTGCGGCTTGGCGATGAAGTTACGCATGAATTGCTGCGCTTGCTGCTCGATCAGCGGAAAGTCGGCTTGTTGGTGGCTCATCTCATGTTGCGTCTGCTGCAGACGCGTCGCCAAACGCTGGGTGTGCTGGCGCAGCAGTTCAATGGACACAATCGCGTCTGGATAGTCGCATTCATTGTTGTTGTTGCCGCCGTTGCTGTTGTTGTTGTTGTTGCCCTGTTGTGGTGGCATTTTACGTTGCATAGTTGTAGCACTTTCTAAGCTCCCCATGCTCGACGTTTCGGACATGTTTCGTTCAAAAAAAAAACAGTTATTTGTTTGGCCTTTACTTACAAAACGGGGCTTTGTAACAAAAAAATAAATAAGTTTGTTTTAATCTTGGCAGCGTATTTCACATACTTGTGACAACAAACACTCTCAATTGATTTCAAGGTAGCGGCAAAAACGAATCGCCCCCAAAAACTTAATTCTCTGTCTCTCTTTTTCGCTGTCTCTTTGCGCATAACGTCAGCGCTTTTATAAACTCATAGGCAATCTTTGTTACACATAGCTACGTGAATAAAATTGTATTTAATTTTAAAGCAAATAACTCGAAAGGTTTATTCATTATATTATTTTTAGTTTGCAATTGGAATAATTTATATCGAAATCATGATCGTCGTGCTTAGAATTTTGTGACGTCATGCTGCTCTCCCAACGCTCAACACGCTGATTCATGTTATCGAAATTGATTAGCTCTTCACGATTAATTAATCGAAACAATTTCGATAGGTAGCCAGTATGTTTACTAATGTGACAATTACGTTGCATTTATTGTTTTAAATTTATGCCATTTTTAAAAACGTTTGTGGACAAAATCTGTTCCCGATGACTTTTTAAAGCTTACAATAGCAATTCAAAATGAGTCAACTAAATATCGATTCAGCAAGTGGTATATTTCTTGTCATTAAATTGCGCATTTTGAAATTCAACTTGTAGCTAGTGTTGCAAAACCTTCGCGCCATTTTTCCACATAATTTCACCCATTGCCTGCATTTCGAGTACAAATTCTTATGGTTTCTCTGAGTTTAGCCAACATGATGTTGAATTTGTGTATACAAAGTGAGCAATAAAATAAGAAAGCGTTGTGCATTGTGTGCAATGCTTGTTGTTGTGTGAAATCAGCGTACTTGGTTCTGTGCATATCTATTTATGTGTGTGCGTGTGCAAGTTTCTCAAGAAAACGCTACTCAAGAGGTACACGAAAAATTATTGTTTATTTATTGTATTGTAGCGTAGCTCTAGCTAGCTTTTGCACAGTTTGTTTGTTGCGAATCTTATGAGTTTTGGCTTTTGTATTTAACTGCTAAACACAACCACACATTTACACTGACACACTCAACACACACACACACACACAAAACACAAGAATAAAAAAAAACAAAAACTATGTACGAGGAGCGCCAGAAAAATGACTGATGTAAATTGTCTTACAAGTGAGCACACAACAACAGCAACAACAACAGCAGCACCATTAGAAGAAGCAGCATTTACCACGCCTACAAAAAATGTGTCGCCGTCACCAGCAGCAGCAACATCACCCTTTGTATTAAGAGCACCACCCAGCGCCAAATCCAAATTGATATTGCAGAACATGGAGGAAGTGCTGAACTCGGTGAAGCAAAAGCATCGTGAGAAACACAAGCGAAAGCGCGAAGAGAAGCGACGTGCGGCAATGCTGGCCGAAGCAGAAGCAGCCACAACAACAACAGCGACAACGGTAAATGGCGGCCACGTGCAGCCGTTGCGCGAAAAGACGGCGCGGGAGAATGGCAGCAAGTCAGCTGCGAGTCCGCTGAAGAGCAGCACTCCACAGACGTCCAACATTAAGCACTTTAGCAAGTCTGAGCAGAAAACAAAGCAGGTACCCAAAACTGCGGCCACAAATGTCTTTGAACTGATGATGAGTGCACGCAATCGCTCGATGGGCGGCAACTCGAATGGTCAACAGTCGCCAGAGCAAACAGTAGAACCTATTACGAATACTGCTCCGACACCACATTCGAAGCGCAAGCAAATGCTGCAGGAGTGGAACGAACGCAAAGGCGGCGCCAAGCGACGCATGGCGGACGAGGCACGTGGCGACTACATTGAACTGCAATTGGAGCAGCGCGCCAAGCGGTAAGTTGTATAGATAACCTCAACGGGTAGAAATATTTTATTAGTTTTTTTCTTCTGCAGCCTGAAAAAAATGCTCACACAGCCGGAGTTGGCGCAGAGCAAACAAGACCCAACAGTTCGGAATTCAGCGCCCAATTCGGCGCCCGCCAAACGTGGTCGTGGTCGACCACGTACGCGGCGTCCCAGCGCTGACGTAGAAAGTATTGTCACAGCCAAAACAGACGATGCAGAAACGGTTGAATTTCTCGCAAAGTTGGCATCGCCCACGAAGAAACGCGACAGCTTATTGGGCTACTTTCCCAAGGTGATATCACCCAAAAATGCAGCTGCCGAAAATGCTGTAATCGAGACGCCCAAGCGACGACCGCGTAACTCCAAAGTCTTAACGGATCCGCCGCCAGTGCAGCGGGAGGAGATCAGCATGACGCCCTCGGGCCGCCCGCGACGCTCGTGTGCATCGAAAGCGCGGTACGATTACGATTTGGAGCCCAGTCCCACCAAGCTAAAGCCAGCGCCAGCGCCAAATGCGGTTGAAGGTGAAGAGGATATTGAAATTATAGACTTGGACAACAGCAATCCAGCGATAACACCCAAGAAATTGGCGCCACTATTTGTGCGACAATTGCCCAAGCCAAGTCCGGATCCGATAATAATGCGCGCGCGTCGTGAATTCCTGCAGTCTGGTGTGCCCGACAAGATCCGGCAAGAGCAGAGTCGGCAGCGCAACTACGAGCAGCTCTACGAGGAGAACTTTGAGCTTTTCCCACGCATTGCTCACGTCGGCAGTGAGCAGAGCACAGTACGAGTTGTTAAAGGAAACTTAAAACTGCGAGCAGAAGAAAACAGTGAGTTGGCTACCAGAAAACCGAGCATAGGCAGCATAACCAGTTGCAGTCGCTCCGATTTTACAACCGCGCTGCCGAAACGCAGCCTTTGCTGGTCACCGTTGCCAGTGGTCGACAACAAGCGCGCCATGGTGAAGAACTGGAAAAATCTATTCGATCGCTTTCCCACCTTCAAGTGCTACAATCAAATGCGCGAAAAGTACAAACACTTTAGCGCCTTTGATGCGGCGCAAGACACGCAGCCCATGGGTGAATCGTTTGTGGTCACCCGACGCACGCGACGTTCCATGGAGCAGCAGCTTGAGCAGAGCGACGAGCACGCTAAGCCCCCCGCGACGGCACCCAACGGCGAGCTGCTCTTCACCGAGAAGTATAAACCGCTTCTGTTCGAGCAAGTGCTCGTCAATCTGACGCCTGTGCAAGAGTTGCGTGACTTTCTGGCCAATTGGAATGGCAATGGTGGCGGCGGTCAACGTAACGCTCAAACGGCCGACGACTCACTGGACTTTGGCAACGATTCCAGTTCGTTGGGCATCAACTGCAATACGATGGTGTTGCTGGGACCTTGTTCCAGTGGCAAAACGAATGCTGTCTTTGCGCTGGCCAACGACATGAACTTCAATGTGCTGGAAGTGAATGCGGGCATGCGACGCACGGGCAAGAAACTGATGCAGGAACTCCAGGAGGCCACACAATCGCATCAGATACGCAAAGAGGCCAAAGCGGGCGCGGCTCCAACGCAACAATTGCTGCAGAAGCTGCAGCTCAATGGCCTGAAGGCGAAACGTCAACAGGGCATTGAGGAGGAAGTGCGCAAGTCGCTGATACTCATCGAGGATGCGGACATACTCTTTGAGAATACGGATGCTGGCTTTACGGATGCCATTTATACACTTGCCGCCAGCTCAAAGCGACCCGTCATCATTGTGGCCACCGATCCGAATTGTGCGCATCTGCAGCGTCTCATGCAACAGAACACGATTCGGTTTCATTCGCCAAATGCGCTGAATATCTCTCGTTTCCTCGCTGTGCTCGCGCTTATGGAGGATTGTCCCATTGAGCTGGACGAACTGATATCGCTGTATCTGTATAATCAACAGAATCTACGCAAAACTCTCATGGAGTTGCAGTTCTTCATACAGAGCGGTGGCGATACGCACACCACACGACTCCAGCAGTCGCAGCAACAACCGAGCAAATCTCCCAGCCGTTCGCCCAGCAAAACCGCACGTCTCGCAACGCTTGATGGCGTGCAAATCCATCAGCGACTCTACGAGTTCTACACGTGCGCACAGAACGTACAGCATTATATACCATTTCCCGTCAATTTTCGACTGTTGCGCTTGAATCTGAATGAGCTGATGCGCAGCTCGACACTTTTACAGGAGCAGCAGAGCTCCACGAGCGTGGCACGAGCTGGCGGCAAACGCAAGAGTCGTTCACCAAAGAAAACGTGGCTAAGTACGGCGACGACAGCGAAGACGGCGGTGTCAACGCTGGCCAACTTTTACGAGCACATCTCAACGGCTGCGTTGCTGGAGCAGGAGCACAGCGATGGCTTGCAGCCGCATCTGGGCGAGGAGTTGGCGCACACGTTGGTCGAGCAGGCGGTAACAACGTGTCTGGCTGCAAAGGGGTACGCCTATAATCTGTTCGACAAGTCCGAGGAGCGGTAAGCACAGTTAACGCAAAAGTAGACGGAGATCGCAACTCAATTCAATTAAACTTATTGCTTTCAGCGTCTGTCTGGCGGATCAGCTGGGCAGCTATTGCATGCGCAGTTCCTCGTCGCGCGCCTTGGATTATGAGCCGGCGTTGCGCAGCATTTGTCGCAGTGAAAAGCAGCGTGCAGGACTAGAGCGTCGTTCAAGTCGTTTCTATCATTATCTACGCAACTGTACGGTCAACAGTGTAAGCAATTTCGCCACCGATCTCTACGATGCGGCATGCGATGTACTCCAGGAGCCAGTGGAGTCCTCAACTGCCAGCGAACCAGCTTAATTAGTCGAATATGTAGTGCAAATTGAGAATTGTAAATGAAAAGCGAGCTTGTTTTTTGTTTTTGTAGTGGGAAAACGCTTAACTGCAGTTTATTCACAATTGCGATACGCAAGGTTGATCTTATTCTATTCGTATTAGTTAAATGACTATAATGGATGAGTGTGTTTTAGTTAACTACTATATATAATTAATTAAACTAAACGACCTGAACTATGTTAATAAACATGAATCATTATTATTTCAGAAGTTGTCAGAAATGTCGCATCTTCGCACGCTGTTCTCAGCAACAGCACAAAAAACTGGATGAGGACGATGGCTTCATTGGCTCCTTTGGCGGCAGCTTTTGCTCTGACGGCGACTTGACTGCTGACACTGGTGCCGCCTGGGCTGCTGTTGGCTGTGAGTTGATGGCTACCTCGCCGATCTTGTACTTTTTCAAATCGTTCACCGCATCCGAAGAGTGCCCGGCGCCGTTGAACGCCTTCGTGGCATCCTTGCCAGCCACCTCAAGTATCAAGTCAGCGCCGCCGGGATGATCTTTCACAAAGCTGCTTACATCGTACACGTTGCCCTTGTAGATGATCCAGACGGGTTTGCCTTTCTTGCCGTTATTTTCGGCCACCTCCGACAGTTGATAGATCTGCGACATGGTAATCGATACTGAATTATGGCACTCGGAAACGGACTAGACTTGGTTGGCTATGCTCTGTCTATCGGTGGGGAGCGCAACACGATAAGATTCACATTTATGATGTTTGATTTCAATTGATTTAATTGCTTTTATGTGTAACGCAGAAACTATGCATAATTGTTGTACTTCCATGAACCGTTGTCAAATGTGCAGTAGTCATGGCAATTCATTTTCTCTGGTGTTTTAGCAGAAACTTGCTGGCATTACGATTATAGACGTTTTATTCCAACGTTTGCTAGTCAGCGGGAAATCGCGATAGCATTGAATTGTATTTTTGTATTTTGCCGGCTCACTACCGAATTGATAACAAGTACGTGAGCGTGCTGCCGTCGACCATGCTAATTCTGCAGGCGTGCGTAATACTACATGGTTTTTAAACACGACGTTCAATTGATTCTGATTGATCGCTAGGACCACAAAAACCGACTAACTGCGTTCTTAAAATAGTGCCTGTTGTTAAGCTTACACTTGTTAAGAACTGCAAAAATGCCATCTATTTATCAACTTCAAAATAAAGTTATCTCTGCTAATATGACTCAACTTTTTATCACCATGTTAACAAAGTGTAAGTTTGATAGAGTTATCTGAATAGACAACATGGTTTTCAAAGATAAATAAGAACATTAATTTTTTTATGAACTTGACAAATATTGTTAATAAATTGAAGTACTATAATTTTAGAGGAAATAAGAAACCATAATTTTTGGTCAATCGTTGCATAATTATTTATACCAAGTTTCATTCAGACTGTATGGTAGTTCAAAGAACTAACTAACTAACTAACATTTAACTTGTAAATTAATAATTCACTTAAACAAGTTAGTTTTTACGCCAGCTTGCATTGAAGTGTATCCAAAGTAAACGTTTCGTTGTCAAATTTTAAGTAGGCGCGTAGCACTGCTTGCATGAACTGCTTGACATCGGTCATTCTCTGCTTCCACTGCTTATCGCAGCAGTTCAATGCGACTGCTTAAGCTGTAATAAACGAAAAGTATGATTTTGTCCCACTGCAAGTGCCAAAGTTGAGAACAAAGGGATTATTTGTTTGATTTCAAATTTTATATTCATGAGACAACAACAATAATGAGTAATAATTTTAATATAGTTTATGTATTTCGCTTTTTATATACTATGTATGAATTTTTCGCTTCTTTTTCTTCTTCAAATATCCTTTGTATCCTCTTATTTTTTGTTTATTTTTCTTTTTGTTTTATTTCGTTTATTATTAAAATTTCGCTAGTATTTAGTTCAACTCTTACGGATTTGTGGCTAACCGTTATTTGGTTGATCACATGATTCAAATTTGAACTGATTCAATTTCGTTTTCTGGTTTAACCTCAACAGTGTGAACCGGTTCATTTGTGTATGCGTTTGTGTTTGGTTTGTTTGGTATTAATATTGTTTTAAAGAGAGTTGAATTCGCTTAGTATCTACTTTATATAGATAGATTTGCCCTGAACCAAGTCTGTTTATGGATTATTTTTTGTTCGGATATATAATTGGTATGTACATTATAAATATCAGTCAATATCGAGAGTACATGCTACTAAAATGGCTCGTAGGACTTGCTTAGTTAGTATTATCATTGTTATCATTTTCATAATTAACTAGTTTATGTTAATTACTCGCTTCGACTCTCTATCTCTCTCTCTCACGCTTTCTCTTTTTTTGCCTCTACATAATGGATCGTAAGTACTGAAACCATTCAATTAATCATACCACACGTAGTACGAATTACCTCCATTTGCTTATCGTTGGAAGTTGACATTAAAATCTAAGCTATACTATTTACTATATACTCAATAAAGATATACTATATATGTATATGTATGTTTTAGTAAGAATATATTGCAAATTGTATATAGATATAGATAATGCCACTAGTTCGAGTGCTTTGATTGGAATTGGTTTGTTTTGGTATTGCATCTAGAGTTTGATTAAATGATTATTCATATTCCTGTACTTACGTAGACTACATACATACATACACACATACACACATTTATCTGATTCTGATTTGAATTCCGATTCCGATATTGATTATTGTAAGTTAGGTCTATACATACCCACGTATTGTTCGTCTAGGACCAAAGGCAAATATACATACATGCTTGTATATCTATATACAATGTCTGGCTGTCTGTATGCTATGGGCATTATTCCATCTGGAATTCCGCTCAGTACAACATTCAAATACCCTAGCAGAGAATGTTATATCATATTTTTTAAGTATGTTAATGAAATAAATGGTGTAGGTTATTCCAAATTTGTTTAAAAATTGAGTTTTCCTTTATCTAAGCCGATTTCTCAGTATTAAACATGTTTACTAAGTTGAGTGCACGTAGCTAGGGTATTTCAGCTTCGATATGCCGAAGTTTTCGTTTCTTTTTTTGGAATACAATAAATATTAATATTAAATTATGAATATTTTTTGAGATATAAGTTTGTTATAACGACGCCAAATATCATTTTAGCTAGAAATCTATATAATTTTTATAGTGATAAATAAATAAAATTGTATTTTTGTTTTTGTTTTTTTTTTTTTTGCTTTTCAAACGGTCTTTTATATTTCTGCAATCGATTGCAATTTTGAGATTTGTGCTTAGAATTTACATTGCTGTGTACAATCATATCAATATATATTTATATATGTGTACATACATACATACATCCATATGCTTCATATATTGTATATATGTATATATATTTTTGTATTTATAATTACAGTTATTTATATATCATTACTATTAACTTATGTATGTGTATATACATAGCATAGCGTTAATTTTATTATCAATTTATTTGCGCTATTTCGGCTAAACTAAATAATAAAATTTACACCTGCACTTGCTGACGACCAACCCAACACGCCACGCCCCCTCCCACACACGCCTCCCTGCCACTCACTGTTCACTATTCACTGTTCAGATGATCGAAGGAGGAGCGCTTGCGGGGGCAGCGAAGCAGGAGGAGGAAGAGGAGGAGGTTATGTAAAATGCTTGAACATATAATACGGCTAATTGGGGGAATCAATTCAAATTCAAATTCAAATTACAATTACAATTTCAATTTAAATCAAATGCTAATTCAAAAATTTCGCTAGATTAATTTTCGCTTTTCACGTTTGTTAATCATATTTACAGTTTTTCCATTTGATAATAATTCAATTTCTCTGTAAAATACAAGTATATTCATTTAATATATAATATAGTTTTATAATTAAATGTAATTGAACTAAAAGAATTTCTGTGTTCCAGCCAGTATTTAAATGAAAGTAAGTTTCGCTTGAAGGGTTTTTCTTTTGCTTGCTTGATTGTGTGACTGATTGATTGATTGGTTATTTCTTTTGATGGTGGATGGGATACGGGATATAAACTCTGCTCTCTCGGCGTATTAATATGCTTTTTGGAAATGGATCTCCTCCACCGTGTTTGTATGTGTTTGAGTTATAGTAGCGGCTTTAGAGCAGACTGCAGACTTGTGTGAATGTGTGTGTGTTTGTGGTGTGGTGTCTCCTCTCCTCCCATCATGCTGATGTTCATCTGATCATCTTGCACATCCTTGTTTACATATTAAATTCTGACTAATAAACAGTCTTTTCGTGCCAGCGCGAAGTTGCTAACGCTCATCATGCTAGAGTTGGAATTATTGCGTCTCGTCTTGCTCCTGCTCCAGTGCCACCACAGCGCCACCAGCAGCTGCCGATGGAGCCGCTGTTGGTGTGGTGCTGCCATAGCTGCAGGCGGTGCTTTTAAGTGTGGCTGCATTGGAGATGGGCAGGGCGGTTAGTGGAGCCGCTGCCAGCGATGAGGCTGATGACGAGGCCGACATGCAGGCGGGCATGCCCGCCGATGAGGCCAGCGACGAGGCCGACGACGACATTGAGGCAGATGAGGCAAGTGATGAGCCGACGGCGCCACACACGGGTGCAATTTGCGCTCCAGTCTGGCTTGTCGCCAGCGACGTGGGCGATTTGGGTGAACTGATGCGAGAGAAGAACTTGGTTATGGCATTCGGTTTGGATTTTGTTGTCGCCGACAACGTTGTGGCGGCGGCGGAAGCGGAGGCAGATGCTGCCGCTGCTGTTGCTGCCGTTGTGGCAGCCTGTCCATGCGTAATGGCCAGAGCATAGGTGGAGGAGGTGGCAACACCAGCTGCAAGCGTGGCGCAGGTATTCGCTGTGCTCAGCCGATAATTGGAGTTGGCGGCACACAGCTGTTCGGGCACATCCCGAACGGTCTTGTTGGGCGGAGGCTTGGTGTAGGAGCGTGTGATTTCCGATTGCTAAAAGGCATACATATTTATTTAGTGCCATTGATTATAGCAAATGATTCCGAGTGTGGCGGACTCACCTGATAGCTGCTGCGTATTTGCAGATGACGATCCTGTCCGTACTCGCTGTCCGGCAGTGGTACATGGTGTGGGCAGCGTGGCGTCTGCTGTTGCTGCAGCTGGTATTGGTAATGTTGATGGTGATCGTTGCTGTGGCTGCTCAGCGAGCCGCACGACGACATGGACATGGATGTGGATGTGCAGGAGGAGTTGCTCGGATCGCCCTTGTTGTTGTGGTAGCTCCCGCTGCCCGTGTTGCCGTACTTTAAGGTGGTTGCCTCGATGCCGCCGCGTGCCGCCACATTGCTTCCACTGTAATTGTTAATACTATGTTGCGTGTTCGTGTTGCTGTTGATGTTGTTGTTGTAATTAGTGGCACCGCCAAGAGGCAGGCACGAATGATACGCAGGCGGTGGCGGGGTTGTCATGCGTTGTTGTTGTTGTTCTGCTGCTGTTGTTGTTGGTTTAGAAAATGTTGCTGTTGCTGTTGTTGCTGCTGATGATGATGGTGGGAATGTTGTTGCTTATTGTTGTGATGTTGCTGCTGCTGCTGTTGCTGATGTTGTTGTTGGTGTTGGTGTTGCTGATTGTTAATGCTGCTGCTGCTGCTGTTGCTACGAATCACAGTCTCGCTACGTACGGTCAGAAGCTCGCGTGCTTGGATTGCATCCACACGCATTCTACATCTAAATTGATCCCTGTGAAGCATAGTAAAGATAAGCGATTCTGTTTGCAGCGGGAGCTACGAACTTCCGCTTACCTGTCGTCGGGTGGTGAGCTCAATGATGTGCGGGTCGGAACGCCAAGCCGCTCCATTCCCGCGCAGCCGGCCGTCTGTACCGATAGCATCTGCAACGACAACGCAAAGAGAAATTGTTATTAATAATCTGTGTAACAACATCGCAAACTAGACAACTATTAGGCGACTACCAAGAGACTATTACCTCCACTTATGTAACAAATTAAAAACGTGTAATTAAAAAACTTGCTCCAGCTCTTTCTACATAAACTAACAATCTTCTTTCTCTCTTGCTTAGAACGGCAGCTGATCTTGACAAGCTGCCACATCGTGCACGCTTTGAAAGCGCGGCAGCATCAGCCACATCTTCTTCACACGCTCATACGAAATGCCCTGAGCCGACGAGTATTCGGTCAACTCAATCTCCAGCTGCATTTCATGCAGATTCGGCCCAGACACCGGTTTAAAGACCAGCTGCCCCACATAATCGTGCCCACGACGCAATACAAAGGGTCGCTCTACAAAGAGCACCGTCTGCAACCACAGCGACTTAAGACGATCGCCCAGCCAGGGATTGCAGCTGAGCTTTTGGGGCTGGTGGGCGTGACTGAAGGCCACATCGAAGTACAGCACAAAGCACTCCAGATAGCCCTCGTGCTGCACCTGCAGTCGTATGTTGCGCTCTATTTTCAGCTGATCGACGGTGGCCGTCTTCAGATCCAAGCTCAGCACTTTGTGCGCAAGCGTGAGCAGGCGATCGCCTTTAATCTTGGCATAGCGTGGCTCCGCGAGCGCATAGCGACGCAGCGCCTTCATGTTGAAGCCATAGACGTCCAGCCACCAGTTGCAGCGTTCGTTCTTCAGCAACTGCTCCTCTGCACCCAGCAAATACAGAGATGCGATATCCGGCAAGATGAATCCATTGGGCTTGAGCCAGAGATCGCGTGCCTCCAGTAGCTGCACCAGCTGCGACTCGTAGAGCAGACAGTGGCCCATCCAGTTGCAAATGATGCCGTCCACACGTTGCCCCAGCTCAATGGACGCCACACTGCCGTGCAACACTCTGATCACATGCTCGTAGTTATTCTCTTTAACCACCAGTCGAGCGTAGTCTGTCACATTGGACTGATCGACGGCATAGACATAAGCGGCGCCAGCTGCAGCTGCCATTAGCGCCAAGGTTCCCGTGCCGCAGCTCAGCACCAGAATTGTGCGGCCCGCAAAGAGATGCTTGTTGTCCTCAATGGTGGTCTGAAAGAAGTGCATGTGCTGCTGATCCTTTTGACGTGAGCGCATGTTCTCTAGATGTGCGGCATCATCGTAGCGAAAATCGGCGGACGTCATGCTGTCCACAGACTGGAGCTCGTCCGGCACACAACGCGGTGGCGTCAAGAGGCGTGCATGTGATCGGCCGCGACGGCCTGGACCAGTAATATGTGGTCGCTTATTAGGTATAGATGCATTTGAGTCTTTTTGCATACTGCTCAAATGACCATTGGAGTCATGTTTCTTACTGCCCATCCCAATGACTTCTTGCTTGCTGCTCGTGGGGCCATTTAAATTTTTTTCCTTTGCGCCCGCTAGACCATAATTGTCATTTGTGCGCAAGACGCTAAAAACTTGTTCCTTGCTGCCAATCAGACCTTTCGAGCTTTTGCAGCTGGAGCTCGTCGAGCCATTGGAGACTTTTTTGGTTGGGCCCGTAACGCCACTTGAGATCTGTTCCTTGCTGCACGAGAAGACTCCATTAAAGATATTTTCCTTGCAGCTTGTTGGGCCGTTGGATACTTTGGCCTTCACGCCATTTACAGCTTGCATCAGCGGCCCAACAGTTTGGCCATTGTTTTTGGGAGTCAGCTTAATTGGCACTCCACCATCAATTTTAGATAATGTCAATTGATTTGGGGCTTTAACTGACGTTGATTTTAGAATTTTCAATTTCTCTTTGTCGCATTCTGCGTGGAATTCTCCGAGGCTGAATTTTTGCTGTGTCTTGCGTCGATGTTGTTGTCGGCTGTTGGTGTTGCTGTTGTTGTTGCTGTTGTCGACATGTGCTGTGGCTTTGTTAATGGTGTCGGACATTATTAAAATACTTGGATGACCGTAAATAATATTATAAACAAACAAAAGCACTGGTAAGTAGAGGTAGAGCTGGTTCTTATGATTTGCAATTATTTGAAATGTTGCATGGAAAACACCGATGTTTGTTGCAGTCAAATATTAATAAAATAATTTATTAAATTAAAATTCATTTCGATTATTCCAGAATAACACAAGTTTTCTTTATGCGGTCTAATTTGACAATCCTCTAAATCGAAGTGTGACCACAATCTGATTTCTTAAATATATATATATGTTCTAACTCGGAAGAGATATACTAAAATAAAAAAAAAAACAATAATTGTCATTTGCTTACACTGCGTATGATATACATGGTATTACCAGAAATACTCTGTGTCGATGTTTTTGCAACTTTGACTTGGAACAATTGTTTTCGATTATCCTATCCAAATGAACTTATCGATATGTACTTCGCTCGCTTTTGAACCTTGTAAACTTATTTTTAAATTACAAAAACTGCCGCTCCCTTGAAATATTAACTGTATAGCCGAGGTGCAGATAAATTGCAAAATTGTTGTAGGCTTCATAAATATCGCAGACTGCACGTAGAACGTGTTCGCGTATCGTTCAAAGCTGATGATGACACGATTCTGCATGTTCCACATTATTTCTTCGTGGCAGCAGAGCAGCAGAGCTGCCCCACAACCCGCGAACACCTGGCGATTGATGTGTTCAAGTGAGCGTGACAAATGACAAATCTAGCAAATAATTCGTTTTTCTCAGACTTTGTTTCGTTCTTTACACCCCCCATTTAAATTATGCATACATCTGAAATGTATGTGAAATGCGAGTTGTATATGTTAGTGCAAGTGCAAGTGTGTACACACGCACATACAGACGTGCTAACAGGAGGCTCACCTTCTGTTAAGATCTGTTTCTTAAATAATTGACAATCGTCTCCACACCGCCACATCACTAATTTTGCACGCACTCAAATCAAAACGGTAAACGGAAAATTTTTGTTCGTAAATTGTGTTTTTGCATAAAATATATGCAATAACAATATTTATGTCTGTGCGCGCGCCACTGTGTTGAAGCTAATTATTTTATTCGCCTTTGCGTCTGGTCTGTGCGTGCAACACATAACGGTAATAATAAAATCTCCTGTCTGAGAGAGGTAGAGCTAGAGAGGGCGACGAGTCGAGGCTCACATTTAATAATCAAATTGAATTATTCATTGGCTAACGGCGGCAAATAAAATTCGATTAAAACACAACGTTGCCACTGTGTGGACGTCGCTGTCGCTGCCGCTGCCAGCGTCTACGAAAGTCGTCTGTGGCAAACGCCTTGGGTTATTAGCGGCAATTGTGTTTCTTATTGCGTTGGCTGCTGCCGGCTGCCAGTTACGAGTGTGCGACACCCACGCGTGCTCACTCTCTCTGTCTCTGTCCCTCTCTCTTCCAAATGCTAAGTCACGCATGCATATGTATGTGAGAGAGCAAAGAGGATGAAGACGCTGAGCAGCAAAAACAACAGAAAATCATATTAAAGCATATTCTATGTAGATGTGAACATGTGCAAATGTGTTCGAATGTGAGCGTGTGTGGGTGTGTATGAAAGATGCCTACAGTATGGCTGGTGTACTAGTCGCAAACTGTATACTGCATAGACAGATGTGGACTAGTCCGTAGTTGGTCCGCGTTTCTCATCGAATGTTACTCGTTACGAAGTATACAGAACTATCCCCGACCTGGAACAGTCTAAAGTGTGACTGATGGATTGACGAGGAACATATACTATGATTTCACGAGTGCTGCTGGGTTGTTTCCCATGGCGAGTAATGTGTAGGTTTGCCATGAATAATGTGCAAATGTTTCAGTTGTCAGCACAGCAAGCAACAATTTGTCAAAAGTCTCCAACACCAAACTCACCAACTCTTCATTGCGGTTGCCATCTTTGGCGTTTGGCTTTGGCTTTGGCCGCTGGCGGCTTCGCTTTGGTCTTTTGACGTTGCAGGCTTTCACATAAGGTTTCGCCATTTAATGGCTGTAACCACAAAAGCGCTACGTTAAGCGTTTTAACAACAGCTGACAACAAGGTGTGCAGCATAAAACAGGTGCAGCTGACGGACGAACGAGCGAACAATTTAAGCCAAATTCAATTTACTGTCATTACAATAAAGACATAATAAAAATTGCTGCCGAATTCGGCCAAGTGATCAAATTTGGAATGGCAAGTGGCAAATGGCAGCAAGCACACACACATACACAACATAACACACAAAGAGGCATTCTCAAGACGTGCTGTGCATCCGGCAGATACTTTCTGCACAATGGGGTAGACGAGGCACGTCCCACGTTGTCTCGACATTGCATAACATGATAAAAAGGAACGTGGAAAAGCAAAAGGCATGACAAAAGGAAAAGAAAAAGAAATCACCAGCCAAGGAGCCAAGGAGCAGCAGGGAAGGGAAGAGTTCATAAATTCCCAACAGTTTGCGTTATATAAGGCATACAACGAGTCTCTGTCTCTGTTTCAGTCTCTATGTCTGTGTGTGTGTGACTCTTCAAGTCGCGAGCTGTTGCTTCAAGGACTTTTGCCACCACAGTCACCCACAATCCAGCAATGACTTACTGTCCGTGTGTTCGTCTGTCAGCTTCTCTGTTCTGCTGACTGTGTGTCTCTCTCACTGCTCTCTCTCTCCCTTGCTGTCCTGCTGTCTGTCTGTCTCTACTGTGGGCTTGGCCCAAAACGCAATGCAGAGCGAAAGCAAGTGGAAAGCAAAGTTGAAGCAAAACTTTTGACACGTGTCGCCGTCTCTCCATCTGTCTGTTTGTCTCTTTAGCTTTGCCATTTCCATTTACTTTCCACACGCGCACATGCAGCTTGATTAGAATGCCACCCACTTTTGTTGTGTTTGCTGGCTACTTACGGGTACAGAATGTTCCGGCTCGGTTGACAAAAGTGTTGCTGCTGCTGTTGCTGTGGGTGCTGTGGTCTGCTGCTGTTGCAACGGCTGCGCTGCTTCTTGGTCCGCCGCTTGTGCTGTCGTTGTCAGCGTTAGTGGTAGGGCCAGAGCAAAGGCAGTTTCGTTGCCAGTTCCAGTTGCCCCAGTTGCAACACCGTTCCCGCTCCCTATCCCTGTCCCTGTCCCGCTTCCCCAGCCGCGTCGTCGTTGCGAAGAGCGTAGCTGCTGTTGCTGCTTGTGGCGTATGCTGCGCGTTGTTATTGTTGCTGCTGCTGTTGCCGCTCTCGTTGCTGCTGTCGTCGAGCGTCGCAGTGTTATCACAGTCACCAGCACGCTGCCACAGACCAGACACACGGCAACACCAATGGCGATCAACAAAACGTGGCCTGCAAGACAAGAACACAAAAAAATGCCAACAGACGTTATAAAATTGGTGAGTGAATTGTCTACGTTTATTAATTAAATAAATGCAAACTACAATTGCCCGCAATAATAATATACAATACAATAATTGCTGTGGACATAAAGAGTCGAGACGGGTTTGCTTGCTACACAAGCTCATTAAGTTGCGCGCAACGTGGCGTATGAGTTATAAATTGTAATTTAAGTCTGCAGCTAATTATATGCTGCAATTAGCTGCGCTAAGAAGATCTTGTCGCTGTCTTGAAACGTCCAAAAGTGATGCCGTCTCTGGCGGCCTCTTGTTTTGGGCTATTCGAAATATTAACAAACAAGCCAGGAATGTTGTTGCAGCATGGCACACAAAAACAAAATACAAAGCAAACGCCCACTTGCCCTCTGGCCAAAAGAGAAATATAAACAAACAGACCGTTACGAAATGTTTTGAAACTTAAAGGTCTGAAAATACACCGAGATAAGCAAAACGAACAAGAAAAATGCTAAAAATACGCTCGAAAATATTCGCAACGGAGAGTGCCACAAAAATGAAACAATGAAACAGCCCGAGCCTCAACATCCACGACCAGACGCAATGCGTTTCGTTATATCAAACTACAGACTGTTCGTCTGTCTGTCTGGCGGTCTGGCGGTCTGTCTGTCTGTCTGTTAGTCTGTCGGTACACACACATAAATGCGTATGCGTCTAGACTAGATAGCAGACGACTTAAGCGATACCAAGCACAAGCACACATGCGCAATCGTCTGGCATTCGCAAATATACTCCAATACTCAAACTGATTCACATTCACATTCATATTCGCTTTTGCGTTCGCATTCGCATTCGCGTTTACAGTCGTGTGAGTGTGAGGCGTTTGTGTGGGCGGACGGGCGGAGACCGCCGATAAACAAACCAACAGGCCCACAATCAGACATGTTATACTTATGCTAGCCAAGCTATTTAGCCAACGCTGTCTATCCGCACACACAGAACGAGTTGATATCAGACCGAGACTGTGAGACCCCGATGTACTCGTATCTATAGGTACGGCACGAGTTCGACTACAACTGAGCACTATGACTATTTGTGTGCCGAGGCAGCTGCGATTGCCAGTGTCGCAAGATATTACAACCAAAGACCAAGTTCTAGAAAGCGACATTGATCTGAAGACAACTGTTGAAGTGCAAATTCAATTTATTCAAATTCAATTACGATACAATTTGATCGTGGATTAGTTTAGTTTTAAACATTCAATTCTAACAAGCGCAAAATGTTAAATGCAAAATCATTAAACATAACTAAATAATAAAAAGCAATGGGAAAAGTTTCAAAAGATTCCTCAGATTTTTATCAGTGATTAAATTGTTGATTCAATCAATACGTATGATTCAACAGCTTTTATCTTTCATCAATATCCCAGTTTTTTTCCATAATTTTTCGCGTAGCTTCTGCTTCTATAACTTTGTGATCAGGCATATTGGCCTTAATGACACAGTAAATCATTATAAGGTCTGTCGTCTGAGGCCTCTCGCTGCTGGTGATGTACAGTTACAATGGAAATGACAGCAGACCAAGGCCAAACAAAATCAAAATGAGTAAATGACGTGCATGACGCAGACGCTGTCGCTGTCTGGTCAGATAGCCAGTCAGCCAGCCAACAAAGAGGGAGAAGAGAGAGAGAGAGAGAGAGAGAGAGAGAGAGAGAGAGAGAGAGAGAGAGAGAGAGAGAGAGAGAGAGAGAGACAGGGAGGCCATTGGGTGGTAGACGGGATCAGAGACGGCCAGAGTTTGGTTAGTTAGTCAGGTGGCTGACTTGATCACGTCAGTGGAAAGCGCACAAAATACAAGTGAAATGTTTGCGCAATGAGCAATTTACAAATTGCAAATGCCAAATATGCCAGGTATAAGAAAAAGATAAAATAAATGGCAGCGGCGCAGAAATGAAGTTAATCAACTAAAATTAAAATGTACAGCGAATATGTCAGCAATGCGAGTGTGTGTTTTTTGCGAGTCTGTGGTTATGGCTGCTTGCTGTCTGATTGTCTGACTTCAACTTTACAGCGTAACAACATCGGCGGCAACAACGACAACAACAAGTGGCACTTTAGACTTTTGCGCATTCCCAGCCGCTGTCGCTGACAACTTCGCAACACCAGCCACAGCAGCAGCAGCAACAGCAACAGCCAACAGCAGCAGCAGCAGTAGACAGGTGACTCAACCGGCTGAGCGCCTTTGTTGTTGCTGTTATGGTTGTCGGTCGCTCGCCTGTGCTTATTTCGTTTTTTTTCATTGTTTTTAGTCAGTTCTCATTTTTTTTTTGTTTTTGCTTTTAATTGTGCGCCTCATTGTTGCTGTAATTTTTATTGCAGGTGACTGATTGAGCGCGTCGGCGACACAGTCATATCTATAGACACACGTGCACAGCGATACCCTACACACAATGCGGCACGTTAATCGATTTGCTAAAAGCGTTTGTTCCTAACAAAGGTGTAGTTGATGGCAGTGGTGAAATCGAATCGGGGAAAAATGTCAGTTGTCAATAGTTCTAAAAATGGAAATTTTAAAGAAATCATCTATGCAATTTAGAGCTTTCAACAGCTTTGAAATGTGTGTATTGCAATACTTTGTTGCCTGCGGTCGAAGCACTTAAATTCAATGTTCTCTATCAATTTGAACTCCAACGTGAGTTGTCTAAAAACTACCTAAATGCATGTGAAAAACGTATAAACAGTGTGGTGCGATATTTGAGGTTTGCTTGCGCATTGCCACATAATGAATTAAAGTGACATTTTAAGCTAATGTCATAATGGCATTAGAATTAATATTTATTCAATATCTAGGCAGCTGTTTAAGTTTTTTTTTTTTTTTGTTTAGTTTGGTTTTTTTTTTGGTGTGTTTTTCTGAAGCCACAGCGGGCTGACAGTTTGTGGTCTGCCTTCGATTTATGCGACTTAAATGGATTTTTGTGGCTATTTTTAGTTGTGGCTCGCCGATCTCTGAGTGGGCACTCGCCAATTTGTGCTTGGCGGGAGCGCAAGCTGTGGGCAGCAGCAAACAGCATGTGGAAACTTGTTTTCACCAATGCACAATCTGTATTTACCCCCGATCGTGACCAGAGGCAGGGGCAGGGACAGGCAGGGGGACTGGGTGAGAGTAGGAGGAGGGAGGCATGGAGGGAGGTCGCTGGCAGGTTCCTTGACCGAAAGCGAGTCAAGCAGATAAAATACACAATGCGCCAGATGATGATAATCGGGCAATTTCGAGGCTGACAATTCAATTGATTCAAGTGAAAGGAGGCGCCCGAGGTGTTTTTTATCTGCTCTATATTGTATTATATAGTATGCATGTATCTCTGGCGGATTTTGTGATATTTTGTGTTTGTGAATGCGCAGCACAACAAATTCTTCAAGTTATTAATTCAATGATTATGATGGCACCGCTAATGACAGTCAAGTGCATTTGTTGTTCAACAACTCCTCTCACATTTTCCCCACTATCGCGCCCCCACACAACGTACGAATTATACACATACACACACACAGAATCACTTGATATTTTGGACAGTTCAGTTGTTGTGGCCGGAGCATTGACACGTTAATTGATGTCAAGGTTAGAGAAGTGTGTGTCGGTAACTAAGGCAAATGTCGCGAAATCAACTCAACAAATCACCGCATTAGTATGATAATACCGTATGCATGTAGGTATACATAATCCGCACTATATTGTTGTGTGACATTGAACTTGAAAGCATTCTGCCCGTTGTGTATCTCGGATGCTACAATGATTTTTGCAATTGAGTTGCATAGTACTAGAGACCGATCAATGTTTTTTGCCTATGAGGCTGGCGATCGAGCGATTGTTGCAATTTGCATAGATTCGTTTACATTGTAAAACGTTTCGTGTACATCGTCTTTGGGGGCGTGAGGCGTGCGAGGTGGCGGCCACCTCTTGATTCTGAGTCGTCTGGGCCAACAGCGGCAGCTGTAGAGCGTCACGTACAACGTACTTGCTGTTGTACTCGTGTCTATCTCGGCTGTAGAGCACAGTTGGCACGGGACGTGGTGTCTGATAAACAAACAGAATGTACTGAACAATTCAGCAACTGACGTCAGTCAAGAGTGCCAGACAGCAGACGGCAATGCAAAAACCGAAAAGAAACCATCCAAACCGTCTATTTGAATACGAATAAACAGTGCAAACATTCGAAAAGATCTTCATTTCGGTCTAGAACTGTGATGGCTACCGTTCTGCTCAATCACCCAGCTGAACAAAGAGCTATGAAGTAACGATGACAGGCTTTTTGCGCTTGTCAGCTGATAATTCCAGAGTCGAGAAAGGCAATGAAATCACAATAAGCATGTTTGAAATGTTGGTTAAACATAGACAATACCTGTGGGGGTTATAAGATATTCAAGATTAATAAAGTATTTATCGAAACAATTTGGAAAAATAAACTATTTTATTTCCTTTAGAGAATAGAAGAATTGAAGTTTGAAGTGGCCAAAAGCGTCCATTCCGTAGTTTACTCATTTACATATTTTGGAAGCCACATGCCTTTGTTATGATAGCGGAAAGG
The DNA here is from genome assembly GCA_035047445.1 of Drosophila siamana. Classification (NCBI taxonomy): domain Eukaryota; kingdom Metazoa; phylum Arthropoda; class Insecta; order Diptera; family Drosophilidae; genus Drosophila; species Drosophila siamana. The sequence continues at coordinate 180,596 of JAWNPP010000007.1, read as the reverse complement.
ACGTTTTCCTCGCAAGACTTTGTGGCTCGCGGCACATTAAATATGCAGCAACAATGTTATTAGGGATGCAATGGGTTTGTGATGGTTACTTATGGTTATGCAGCTGTGGTCAGCTGGTCGCGGGCTCGGTCTCGGGCTCCGGATCGGGCACTTGGCCAACGCTGCAGGCGAGACATAAAATTTTGGCAATTCGGCAATTTAAAACAAGCAAATTTTCAATATCAACATGCATAAAATAAGAGCGAAAAGAAAAAATGATGAAATTAAATGCAGTAGGCAACAAAGTTGTCTCGCTGCTGCGGCAGACGCTTCCGTTTCCGTCACTGCGCGTCGCAAGAGACAGAGCAGGAGGGCAAATAGTGTGCGAATAAAGTAGACAGAAATATATATATATAGAGAGAGAGAGAGAGAGAGAGAGAGGGTCAACCCTTTTGATGCAATCGCAGACAGAGCAAAGCGTTCGCTGGCAAACATGCAAATGAATGGCGAATGCAAAAGACGCAAACAAAAACGAGTAAAGCAAAGCAAAAGCCAAACCGCAGACGACGACGGCGACGCCGACAACGTTGACACAGCTAGCCAATAAGAGAGAGAGGGAGAGGGAGAGCGACAGGCAGAGGGAGAGAGACGGCGACCTCGCCCAGTCTCAGGCAGCGTGTCTGGTATGATGAGCTCGTGTTTTTTGCCGCCTGCCGTTACGACCTTTAGCGAGTGCATGTGTGCATTCAAGCAACAACAACAAAAACTGCGAAAAAAATCGTCGAGTTTTTCTATAGACACCAAACTATATACATATATATACAAGCAATATATGTACATATATACATGTGTTATTTTTTTTGCTAATCGCATGCAACGTCATCAAGCACGCTGAATTGATTAATGGCAATGCTGCTGTGCGGCAAAGTTGGCGCACGCGGCGTATGCGCAATGCGCGACTCTGAGGACATTGCGTATACGCGATGTATTCAGTGCTTTTCATGCTTTTTGCACTCGCGTTACACAATTTTTCAGAGGGAACGACACAAGTGCTAGCTTTTGTTGTCATAATTAAGTTCACAGGGTCTGCAAGTCTAGACACGAATTTGCTTAAAACCTTCCCCTGCCAACTTCCCGCTTCCCGCTGTTGATGACGACGTCGACGTCGACATCGACGACGACGACGACGACGACGACGACGACGACGACGACGACGACGACGACGACGACGACGACGACGACGACGACGACGACGACGACGACGACGACGACGACGACGACGACGACGACGACGACGACGACGACGACGACGAGGACGAGGACGATGTTGATGATGATGGAAACCCATCAACGTTAAGTCGTAGCTCTATGGCAAAGCTTCGTCGCATCCGCATTCGCATTTTGCTGCTCGGTTTGCTCGACTCTTTGCCTCTTAGCCTTTCCTCTGTCATCTGTTCTCTGTCCCCGTCGCGCTGCGTTGGCTGCGAAACATTGTGTCATACTTTGTTGATTTTAGCGCTGCTGTTTGTTTGGCGCTTCTACTGTTCCACTCTTGAACGTCTGGCCGGCTGGCCAACGCCAACAATGCGCGGGGGGGGAGAGGTGGGAGATGGGAAGGCGCAGCGGAGGCCGCTTTTGTTTGTTTCGAGCTTGCCTCGACGCAGCGCCAGGCAAATATTGACAGAGGCTTCGAAATATTACGAAAAATTGCCTCAGCTATTTGCCATTTTCATACTTGTATGCAAATGTGTGTATCTATGGATGTCGTGAAGGGTTTGTTTCTCGCCCAGCAATGTGTAACCTGCTTCGGCCAATGACTCATTGACCTCATTGCCGACACTTCCCCGCCCCCCTCTCTTCGAGTGGCGCTACGTCTCACACGTGTGTATGTGGGTCAGGCGGGGGGCGGTACGAGGGGGGCGTGGCCGTCTAAACTAGTTTAACGGAGCGCACGGCAAATCTATGCCCCGATGCAAACAATGCCCGGGCGAGCGACAAAACGCGAATCCTTAGCCGCCATCCACCGCTAGCTGTCTGTCTCTCTGTCTCTCTCTCTTTTCTCTCTTTTTCGTTGGGTGTCTTTGTCGCACGACGCGCTTCTACTTTGGCTTGGCTGAGCGTGTCAGCTGCTTGTGGCCTGCTGCTTGTTGGCCTGATTTAAGCGCGTGCTCACCGCCTGACTGCCAGCAAGTCATCGTTGCGTATACGTAATATACAGTATATACAATACGTGTGTTACTCATACGCCGCGTAACCATTTAAAACAATGCGAATTGCGTTTTAGTTTCGTGTCGTTGCGTTTTGTTTCGTTTTGAATTGCACATTGCAACGCTTCAGCTTAGGCTTCAGCTGCACTTATCAATGAAAATATGCGCGCAGTTTCTGTATCTTCCACAACAACAACAACGACAACAGAAAGGGGAATATGATAAGCGTTCGAGTCGAGGCAACAAACTGAAGAATTTATTGCACAGCAAAGCCGAAAACTTGAAACACAATATACTATGTGCGTACATATGAATATAAAATGTATAATATATTTCGAATTTCGCACTTTCTTTGCACTCTGCCGCATTTATTTTATCTGGCTGCTACGGTTATCTACATATCTAACTCGAGTATCTGTATCTGAGTATCTTTTTTCCGCGGTGGGAGCTCAGCCGAGAGTGAGACCGAGGGCGAGGGCGAGGAGAAGGAGGCGAAGTAGGTGCCAATCGCAGCGCGTGTAGCTAATTTGTTTCCAATGGAGCGAATGGCGAATGTGTATGCGAATACCAAGCCGAATGCGAATGTCGGGACAAGCTCCGTTTCGATTGGTTTCGGTTCTCCCCACAAACAGCGAAAAAACCGAGAAACGCTGGCATTTTTGGGCCAAACAAAATGATTAGTGAAAAGCTATTAATGGCTTGATTAATACATATTAATTGATTATGTTCGAAGTTGAACAAAGCGCTGACCAAATGAATGAAATAGATGGCCACAACTGCTAAGCGGCTTCACCTGCACTCTAAATTACAGCGAAGCTATCAAAAGAGAATGCGATCTATCGATAAATTGCTCCTGTAAACTATTTACATTGTCATAGTGAAAACTCCAAACACAAAACACTAAACAATCAAGCATAATTTATAATTTTCAGCTTTGGGTAACACGATATTGCGATATTTATCGATAAAACTTAATTTGTAAATTGAGAAATGTTCTCTAAGTTTTAAGCACATAGCATTTAAGTTAAGCTTCTTGAAATTTCACAAACCCATTGTTTTAGTTTAATGTTTATTAGTCACTTTTTTATAGTCACTTTTTGCACTTTCCGGTAGTTATCGATAACTGTCAATCGCGTTATATGCACCTTTACTTTGTTTTTACGTAATCAAACTTGGTTTTGAGCGCGTTCACTTTGCCGAGTTTGCACTGTAGTCGCCAGACGAATGGAGAGTGAAGAGTGTCGAGGATCGTTGTCGTCACTCAACTGAAATTGATGTGTCCGAGCGACAGGGTGCACGACCGTGCCATATAAATACAGTTCAGATACGGATACAGATGCAGATGCAGAGTATCGTGTTGTTTGCGACTGTCTAAGGTACAACAGCAGACAGTTTAGACATTTCATTTGATTTGCCAGACATTCATCGGGGGAAGACAATAAATTTTGATTGCAATTTGCAACACTGTTGTTTCGTGCTCGCTCTCTGTCTCTCTATTGCGCTCTCGCTGTGCAGTGACAGGCGACGGTTAAATATAAAATAAATGCCGAATAAAGCGCAGACAAAGTAAACGAAGACAAAAGCCAAAAAAGTTAGCCAGACGCCGACTATGCAATTTTTTCTCGTTTGTTGTTCTGGTTGTTGTTGTTGCAGCAGTGCACAAATCACAACAACAACAGCTGTCTGTTTTGTTGTTATATTTGTAGTAATTGTTGTTGTTGGTTTTTTTTTTGCGTGTTCCTCGTCGCTTTTTGCATGACGCGACAATTTGTCTATCTATTTTTAACTATCGCCATCCCGCTCCCCCTGCCGCCAGCGTCTCGGCCGCAAAACTACTAAAAATTACCCGTTCCCATGCCGTTCCGTTCCGTGCGGTGCCGTCTCGTCTCATACCACATCGTCGCAGGCCAGGCATGCTAGTAAAACCATAAAAATGTATTTTCGAGGCCTATGCGTGACTCTGCCTCTCGCACTCTCCCACTCTCTATCAATTCCCTCTCTCTCTCTCTTGTCTCGCTCTCTTGTTTTTCAGTTTTTGCAGACATTCAGTGGTCAGGAATTTTATTTTGATAGCTACAAATGCGCGTGTGTGTTTGTTAGTTTTATTCGTAGACAATTTGAATTTTAAATTTTTCTATCTGTTTTTTGGCCAATGACCGTCAAAAGAATAAAACCAAAATTAATGCAAACTCATTTAGGTAAACCTTTCGGCAATAGCCAAACCCATGCTTCGTTCCCATTCCCATTCCCAATTCTCAATTCACATTCGTAGTTCCAATGCCATTGCCATTCCCATGCTGATTTCGATTCCGATTCCGATTTTTTTTTGTTACTGTTGTCAAGAAGCTTCGGCATTTAATCAGCAAACGACAATCGACGGCGATTTCGAGACGAACCTTTTTTCCGTTCCCCGCGCTTCGCTTCGCTACGCTCTCAGTCAGTCAGCCAGACACGCGTTATGTAGGTGGGAGCGACATGACTCGACGCGACTCAACTCAATTCAACTCGACTCGACTCGACTGGACTGCGACTGAATACAATTTCGATTCCCCGATATCAATGTTACGACAACGACAACGACGTCGTCGTCGACGCCGCCGCCGTCGATGATGTTTTGCCGACTTTTGGCCTCGATTCGTTGAGTCGACAACCCAACAACTATTTGGCTGGGGCAGGCGGCACGTTTGTGGAATTTCCATAGCATAGCATGTTGTCTGTGCCTGCTATATAGTATATAGTATATATATATATATAATGATATCTCGTGTCATTAGCTGGCTCAGCGCTTTCTGATGTAATCGAAACTGTGTCTGCGATGTGCAGACGACAGAACGCAAAGCGACCCCCAATGATTGATGGCCGGCGAACTGGCTTCAAAATCAAACAAATTGCGGGGCGGCACAAAAACATTTTGAAGTCGCGGCAGCGCCTAAAAAATTGCCACAAAAAACCAAAAAAAAAAACAACTAAGTGAAACAGCAACAACGAAGGAAAAAAATAATGAGAAAGAAATACAATACGAAGGCCAAGAAGGAATTACGCAATCAAGAAATTCTATTGACCTACATTTCGTTTTTTCGGCAATCAAGGATGTCTGCACACATACACACTGACACACATACACATACACATAGAAACAGTCACGAAGCAGAGGAGGCAGCGAAACAGGCGAGAATGAGGCACGACGGCGAAGGCCAAAAGCTAAAGCAGGCAACGGCAACGGCAAAGCCATAAAAGCAGGAAGTTGCGCATTTTGTGTGCCAAGCCCAAAGCGCCAAAAGGACGCAGGCAAACACACACACACCGACACATACGCATAAGCTTGCATATATTACACACACACACAGACTTGCATATAGAATGTGTATTTGGTGCGCAACACGCGAAATACGAATAAATCATTGATGGGGCTGCCCCCGACGAGATAGCAAGCCAGCAAAAGGCCATAATAACAGCGAGCAGCTTGTGAGTGTGTGTGCACAAGTGTGATGTGTGTGTGTGTGTGTGCAAATGTAGGCCACAGGCTGTTGTCAGGAGTCGTCTCGAGTCTGCTGACTGACGAGACAGATTTCCGAGAAGAACGTCAAAGAATGAAGCATAAGGAACCGAAGAACCAAACCAATAGAGTTTAATCGACTCTAAAATACCCGTTAAGCATTTTTAGAAAAGCTATAAGCTGTGTGCTTTCAAAAACCATAGAACTTTCGAAAATGAAAATGAAGTTACTTTGTGTAGAACTTTAATTTTGTTAGATCTTGAAATTAATTCGTTCAGACAGTAGAGTCTATAGATATGACTATAAATTCTCGAGTTTGGTGAATGAATTTGCATATTTTGTATGGCGCTAGTTTTTTATGTGGTTTAAAAATTATAATAAGATAGTTATACAGCGTTTAAAAGAGTTCGTTACTATGCCATTCTAAACTATATAAATCGGGTAGAAGAACTCTGTACAAAACCCTAAAAAATTCTAGGAAAGCACCGACCTTTGATACACTGTAGCGCATGAGAATGTGATTTATGCACTGCTATATATGTTATATACATATGTATGTAGTTGTCGCTGTGGTGCTGTGCTCGTCTGGGACCTGGGTCTGTGGTCCGTTGTCCGTGGTCCCTGGTCCATTATCAAGCGATAACTCGTTTCCGTTTGCTATTCGCAAACGTCTTATCAGCACAGCCGCACACAGCTGCTGTGGCTACAGACTCCACGCTCTGTCTGGCTGTGGGGCCACACACGATGCTGGGATGGCGAGCGAATGACGTAGCCAGACAGCTGGAGGAGAGAGAGACGGATAAAAGCCAAAGCGATCTCGGTTGGTTGTTTTTTTCTTGACGGTCGTCTTCGGTTCGCCATTAATTGAAATCTGCGAGCTGAGCTGAGCCTGAGCCTGAGCTAAGCGCTATGACCAGCAAACGACAGACAGCAAAGCAGATATATAACATATATACATATATAATGTACTTAACGGCGGATGGCAGACGTTTGTATGTACATATGTATGTAAGTAAGTACATAAGCTAAGTCTTTATCAACTTGTCTGCCACGGGGCTGCAACGAAATGTCACGGCAAAAGCAACAAAAACAAAAAAGCAACACGACTAAAAACCGATTTCGTCTGCTGCAGATTTGCTAATCATCGTGACGCCCACTACAGCGAGTGAGAGAAGGAAAGAGAGAGAAAGAGAAATAGAGGGAGAGAGAGGAGAGAGAGAGAGAGAGAGAGAGAGAGAGAGAGAGAGAGAGAGAGAGAGAGAGAGAGTGGGAGATTGACAGACATGCTACATAGTGTAGACTTTATTTAGGCAGCGTTTTGATTTACATACATTCATTCGCTGTGGCGACGGGCCTTACTTTTTATTACATAATCAACAACAGCAGACGTTGTTGTAGTTGTTATTGTTGCTCTTGTTGTTTGTATTGGCGTCTCGTATTCAGTTTTTCTATAATTTTATTTATCAATGAACAGTCGTCGCTCTCTGGCTGTCTTGCTGTCTTGCTCTCTTTGACTACGCACACACATCCATCAACATTCCGTCTGGCTTTGATGTGTTTCTGGCCTACAGAGTATTGTTGTTGTGCTCTGTGCTCAGTGTGTTTTTTGTGTTTTTCCCGTATAAAGCGCATTTCACTTTGGTCTTAGGTCATGTGGCTGACTAATGCTGCTGGTCTGATCTTGGGCTTGGGAACGTCACACGTTGCAAAATCACACAAAGACCGCATGCCAAGTCACCCAATTAATCGGGCAGTCATTCGGTCAGTCCGTCAATCAGTTAGTTGATCTGACATTCAAGCAGCTGGCAATTAAAGTCTAGTCTATGATTATAGCCAATTTGAAAACAATTATGGCTGGCTCGCTCGATTTGTATCGCAAACAGCAGAACAATTACCGCTCATTCGATTTTTATCACAACTAATGTATGGAATAAAAAACACTCTCTAACAAAGGAGTATAAAGGGTTCGTGTTCTCAATGACATCACGAAATTGCGACTCTGTTGAGCGGAGTGCGGCCAATCTTATCGTCACAGCACAAACTGGCACTTCGAACTTTGGCATTACAATAAATTAGCGTCATTTAGTGTGGATTTTGTTAGGTATTCTTATTTTTTTTTTTGATAATGCGTATACGCAATGTTTGCAAACAGCAGCAGCTGGTTCCAACAAGATCAACAAACGTTGGCCAATGCCAGTTGCTTGGTTAAAAAATACAATGAAAAAAAGAAGGCAACAAGTCGCTACAAAGTAAAGTGGAAGCAAAAACAAAAAAAAATTAGACTTTGACCCAGACATCAGGCCGAGATTATCGTGCGATGTGCTCCGACAGAGAGAGAGTGTGTGGGAGTGTGTGTGTGCCAGTGTATGTGAGTGTGTGTATTTGTCTGATATTCATTGCGACTTTTTCTTGCGCTTGGCATTTCTACTGCGTTTCTATTTGCGCTGCGACGGCGCTTAGCAACCGCTTTTGCGACGCCATGTTGGCAACCCTAGCACTTGATCAGCATATCCAAAAAATTTGCATTGTTTTCTATAGGTGTGTGAGTGTGTGTGTGTGTATGTCTCTCTATTTTTTTGCGAGTTTTTATTTGTATTCAGCTGGTTTTCTAATCTCACTGTGGTCATGTGGGCGTCGGACTCGCCGCGTCCCTCTGAGCCAGGTGCTGTTCGTGATATCTGCTGCTCTATAAGTATCTATATATATTATATATACTGGTGCGTGTGTGTGTGTCTGTCTGTGTAAGTGTATTCGCCTCATTTTGAACTCGATTCCATTACGCTCCATTGATAAGCCCGGTCAGAAGCAGCCAGAAGCGGCCAGACCCTTGATAAGCACCAAATAAAAAAGAGAACGAACCATGGGACCTTGGCTTGTTGTTGTTGTTGCTCTTGTCTCCTTTAACATGTCGCGTCAGCTGTTTAATTAGCTTTCGATTAATTTATTGTTGCAATTGCGTTTTATTCTCTCTTCATTTCTTTTCATTTCATTTCATTTTTTTTTAATTCTTTGTTTTATGACTTATTTTGACTGTTGCCAGTCGACTGCCCCCATTGCACATCCATTTCCTTTGCCCTGCTTCTTCACTTTTAATGCCGATATCATCATTAAAATTGGTATGTGCCGTAATTTGTTTACTCGGTGGCATACCTCAAATGCCACCTTTCATTTGTTTGCTCTACAATCTGGAATTTCTACGGCAGTCTTGACCTACGAGAGCAATGTAAACTTTATGTTGCCCTACAAAAAACACATTTATTTGCATACTTTGCAAATAGTTTTCGTTCTGTTTTGTTTATAGAAGCCTTTGAAAAACCAAGTCGGGGTTTAGATCCAAGTTTATAATTTATCAAGTGAAAATAAACATTGTGCAAGACATAGATGGTAAACTATATTATTGTTCACGATGTTTGTTGAGCTCTGTCAGCTTTAGAAAGTAGCTTAAAGTGTTACAATTATACTTGCGAATTTTATTTATACTTGTACTTCTTTTATTCATTTAAAACATTGGGTTTGAGATTTGACACTTCTTTTTTAAATGATGATTAATTAAAAGAAATTATTCTATGGTATATTGATAGTATAGTATAGTATTAATAATATATTTTTATTTCGAGTTCCAAGTAATTTGTGGCAGGAAAACAAATGTTATTGTATGTTTTTAAATAATGGCAAATCATCTGCCAACTGATTAAAGTGTTTTTAAGCACATAAAACGGGAAATTTCCGAGCTAAGTTTCGCAGAAAACATTTTGAATGCTGGGCTGAATATAAATGTATGTAAAGTAGAACTAAAGTTCAGCTACAACTAGCAGGTAGCTGGCGGCCTGGCTTGTTGGATGGTCTATACTGGAAGGTAGCTGGTTTCGCAGGCTCCACAGATTGCGACACACACATTTCACAAATCGGAGCACACAACTCGTAGCGCACCACGCACAACAAACACCTGGCAAACACCTCCAGCAACAACGTTGAGGGCTCCCTCAGTCGAGTCGACTGTGCTCTGTGTTTTTTGTATTCTCTGTGCACGTGTATGTAAAAAGAGTCGATGCCAGAGAGTGTGAGTGTGTGTTTGTGTGTGTGTGCACATGTGAAAGGCAGTCAAGACGTTTGTAGCATAAAAAGCTCATAGCCATAGGCAAAGCTAGAGTCGGAGTCACAAGCGGAGCTGGAGATGGAGAACGACTGTGTGTGTGAGGGAAAGAGAGAGAGAGAGAGAGAGAGCGAGGAACAGAACCACACAGCTGGCTTACGCATGGGTTCATTGAACGGAAGTGATTTGCCTACTGCTGTTTCTTCTTCTTCTTCTACTACTGCTTCTTGAGAGAGCGCGAATGTGTGTGTGTGTGTGTGTGACAACGATAGAGCCTAGAGTGAGTGAGGGGGAGCTTAGGTCAGGGCCTCTCGCTCTCGCTGCCGTTCTGCTTCCCATGCTGGGTCTACTAGCGTTATACACGCTTTTTCGCGGAATTATGCTCACAACACACATCGCGGAAATTCAATGACAAAACTATGCTTTAGGGTTGCCTATCGCGAGTCTTTTGCAAAGCAAAAACAAAAAAAAAAAAAAAAAAGTGGTCTGGGGTCGCTGGCTAATAGCTGCAAGAACAACAACAAGTGGTGGACATAGCATATTTATAGGCTGGTATGCTGTTAGCCAAGTTCTATATTTCATTGTTGTCATAATTTGTGTGAACACGAAACGCCCCCACAACGTGGCACGCCCAAATTAGCTAAGTAGAAGAATGACAACAACAACAAACGACAACTAGCCTGAAGCCATATTTGTTGTTGCTATTTTGTGCTTGAATTTTCGATTCTGAATATTTCGGTTTTCGTTATTTATTGCTACATTTTTTATGACAGCCACAAAAATATCTGAAGGGTTTTAAGAGTCGCCGAAACAAATGTTTAAATGTATATGAAGTCTATCATCTATCTATCTCTCTTTCCAATTTGTTGCTGTTGTTGTAGTTTTCTCTATATAGCACACATTGAAATATTATAGAAATATTTTGTATTTTAGTACTACATATTTATGTATGATTTGCTTGAAAATGTGGCGTTGATTTTCAAATTTATTGCATTTATGTGGCCAGTGGACATTCATTTTTTCAACTGGATGTTTCTCACTGTGTACAAGTGTGTGTGTGTGTTGACAGGAAGTCGCCGGAATGCGTTTTGAATGGTATACAGTTGACATACGTAGTATAATTAGGTAGTTGCTGCCTTCTCGTATTTTTTTTGCCCATTAAATGCCAATGTTTTTTTACACTGCTGGCCAAAATAACGTGTCTGGCCTCAAAATGCGTCACACTCGCGAAACAAAAAAAGAGAACAACAATAGGAATAACAACAAAATAATGTATATGCAGAAAACAAAAAAAAAAAGATTGCTCACCTTTTTTTTGGATTTTTTGTTTGTTAATTATTCTTATGATTATTGCTGTTGCTCTTGTTGTTGTTGATGCGGCTGCTGCTTTAAGATTTCCTTTGTTTTGGTTTTCAATTGATTTTTTTATACTTTATTTTGAATTTTTGTCGTTTATTTAGTTAGAATTTGTTTAGGAATTGCGTTAGTTATTGATTTATGATTTGAGGCTACAATAATATGCGTATTTGACACATTTACACAAAAACAATTTGATTACATTTAATTGGTATTTGTTGCTGTTGTTTGTTGTTTTATTTTTGATATTCTGCGAATTTATCTAAGCACACACACACACTTTTTACATATGTATGTTATTTAACTATGCGCATGTATATGTGTAGTATATACATTAAGAGGGCTGTTATTGTTGTTGTTGTTGTTCTGCTGCTGTAGTTGAGGTTCTTCTACTTGCAATGCTTTTGCTGCTGCTGCTTCTACTGTTGTTTTGTTTTGTTTTTGTTGTTATTGTAGGAATGATTTGAGTACAGGAACGCTAGCTACACACACATCGGTACATTTGTGTATTTATGCATGTATTTTGTGTTTGTGTTTATTCAGTTTATGTTGATGTTACTTAGATTTTGTTTTTACTTCGATTTACGGCTACTGCTGCTGTTGTTATTATTATTGTTGTAGTTTATTACTTTTGTTTTGGCGGCGTCTAAATATTGTTTCAAGTTTAAACAATAGGAAATTTAGACGGAGTATAATAATATTACTACGGATGTAAGTAGTCGATTGTTGGCGGATATATGTGTGTGTGTGTTTCTTTTTGAGTGGTGTGTTGTTGTTGCTGTTGCTGCTGCTGCTGCTGCGACTGCTGCTTTATTGTAATTCGACGATTTTGCGCGCGGACAACGGCGACAACACGAAACGAACTGAAACGCACGCAAAGTTACACTGCGGCGACTTCAACGTTTCATTCGAAAGGTATGGCAATGCTTTGAACATTCGACGCTGTCGCTGCCTTGGTATTGGTGCATCCGTGTGACTGTCGCACACACAAACATACGCTCGCGCTCTCTTGCTGACGCTCACTCTCTCGCTCTCGCTCTCTTCGTCTGTCAGTCTGTGCGCGCGCTGTAAATCAGACAACAATTGTTTTGCGCTTTTCGCCCCAACAACAACAAGTTCGACGCGATGGCGACAGCACCAGAGCCACCAACAACAACAACAACCACGATAATTATGAAAATAAAACGAAATAGTCGGTCGTGCTGTTGACTGTCGGTTGTCGGCTGCGGCTATCGGGCTGTTGTGCTAGACGAGAGACAGACAAAACAACAGCGCAGCCGCCGTCGCTGACTGAAAAGCTTCACCATTCGCCGCCGTTCGTTCCATTGCCAACGCGTTCCTTTCGCTCTCGCGCTTTATCTCTCACACTCTTGGCCAGTAGAGGACACACACACACATATACGCACATACACACGGATACAAATGCAGATACAGCATGCTGTAGTATGAAACAGTTCAAGTATGCGCTATGCCACGGCAGCAATAACAACAACCGTGCAGCCGGTTTTTGATTGTAGTTTCCAAATGCAAAGTGGTTTTTCATAAGGGCAACGCGTGAACTTACATTTACAATATACAATTTTGATTTAATGCCAATTCAGAATTAAGCTAGCGTCTAATGCCCATTCATTCATTCGTTTATTAGCTAACAACTGCCTTTCGGTTTTATTGTTTTTTTTTCCACCTAAGTCCGAGCGCAACTCAAACCCTCTCACAAACAAATTTAAGCATTAACTAAATCGCTCACGAGTGTCTTTGTTGTTTTTTTGTTTAGTTTTTTTGCGATCTCTCTTTATGAGCGGAATCAAAGCGGGACAGAGCGCTGTTTTTGTCTCTACTGAAAACGGAACGTTGCAAAAAGTCAAAATTAAGCTCTCTCTCTCTCTTGTCTCTTTGGTATGCTCTCTAACAGCCGTTTACTGTTAACGGAAGCAGCATATGGTTAACAGCGCTGTTAGCTTTAACAGCAGCAAGTGGCTGCCCATTCCAATTGCCCACTTACTTTACTGTGACTTTATTCTAAAATGCTTGGACAACACAGTGGAGCACAACGCAGACAAACAAACAAACAAACATTCATATTTGCATACTTATTAATTCTTCTGCTTACAGTATTGCGCGTGTTTGTGGTTGTGTGTTTGCGTGTGATTATTTGTTTCACCCAGACGCTTGTCTAAATACAATTAATGCATGCAGGTGTCGTCTGCTGTTATTGTTGCTATTGCTGTTATTGCTGCTAGCAAAATGAGTTTCACTGTCACTCGTTTCGCTGTCGTCGTCGCTGCCGTCGCTGTCGACGTCGCTTAGCTGTTGTCTTGAGCCGCCGTGCAAAGTCCAAGAAATTAAAGTGTCAGACAGCCGCAGTCAGCAGACGGATGAAGGGCGGCTAAAGGGGGTGGGAGTAACCGCACGTTAATTAAGTTTATTTATGCAGCTTTTTTATTGTTACTGCGGCTATTGTCAGTTGTTTTTGTTGTTGTTGTTTCTGTGTTTTATTTATTTTATTTATTTAGCTGCTGCCGCTCTTTTTTTTGTGGTTTATTTATACTTTTAATGATATGAATCACATGTGACATTCTTTTTTTTTGCCACCATTTTGTTGTTGTAGTATTATTGCAAACTTGCCTGTTGTTCGATCAGTGGGTCGAACTGTCTGACGTTCGTTTGGTTGCTCTGAATTTGTTAGGGGCCTTTTGTGTTTTTTGCCCGTCTGGCTGTCTGTCTGTCGATTTTTGTTTTATTTATAAATAACCGCAGACGGCTACTAAAATGTATTAGCAAGTCTAAAAATTGTTGCATACCCTGTAAACAGCGCATATACATTAGAGGGCCGTTTAGATTTAGTTTATAATTAAATATAATTGAATTGCAACAGCTTTAGTTGCCAAATTCCTTTTATAGCTATGGCGTGCTATCTATTAGTCCATCACTTGGGACTGTAAGCTCCTTGACTACTTACTTTTCGTTGTGTTTTATCGTAATTTTATGTGATATCGCCAATTTCTAAGAAACCCTAAAGCGGCCTCGTACCCCCGCTCTCCCTTCGACCGCAAAATTGTCACAGTTTTCGTAATTTGTTGTTGTCCCCGCTGTTGTTGCTGGGCAGTCACAGCGACAACAACAACGCAACAGCAACGACAATTGAGACAACTTATCATGAAGTGCTAATTAACATTGTCTGGCCCGGTCTCGCCATATGCAGGCAGTACCTGTCTCCCTCTCTCTCTCCCTCGCTGTTTCTCACTCTCCCTCGCCACCGCAACTGTCTGGCGACCTACCTGCGGTTACTAAGCTCAACCTACTGCCGCCTACGGCCCCCTCGCTGCTACCCTGCCCCTGCCCAGCCCCTGCCGTCTGCTGGCAATGCCCACCCCCAACCACAACGCAACGAGACGCTGTCGACAGTCGGCAGTCGAAAAACCCGCAACTCACCCAAAACTGGCACTTGGTAGCGACGATGTCTGTGTTTGCTTTGCCGCACAATGCGAGCCAAAAAAAAAAAGCCGAAAAAAACATATTTGCCAAAAAAATAGTCGACAAGTACATATACTGCGCCAAAAGGCAAACAATTCACAGTTTGTTATAGCGAGATGAATATGTCAGCAACATTTGAAACACAGTAAGTTATAGTTAGAGCGAGATGTATGTTATGTACATAGTATCATAGCAGCAATGTTTAGAAAACTAATTTGAAATCTTTTAAATTCATTGTAATGAGATACTTTTTAATTATAAAAATCTAAAAATTTTAGATTTTTTGAATCCAAATATGTTCAAATATATATTTCTCTATTGAAAACACTATTAGAATAAGCGATTTCACAATTTTTTTTGTTCAAATCAATATTTGTCTATAGAAAGTAACTTAATTTTCCGTTGTGCACTCAGTTGTTGTGCGCTAAATCTTTTAGAATATCGCTAATCATTATTTATATATCCGTTTACGACTAAAACGAGATGCGTCATACAGCAAAATGGAAAAAAAACAACTTACAAAATGTCTAGTGCTATTGAATTAGCACCTTAAATGAATATTAACATTAATGTTAATTCAATAAAATAAATTATACAAATATAAAGTTTAGTTATATTCATTTTACAACTAAAGTGGAGCTGCCAAAATTAACGTTAATATTAATTCAATAAAATAAATTATACAAATATAAAGTTTAGTCATATTCATTTTACAAACTAATTTGTAACTTCCAAAACTTTCCAGGCTGCTTACTAATAGATTTTAAGAAAAGTCAAGATTAATACAGCTAGTAACTGATTAAGTTAGTTAACTTACTTGAGCACAACTAAACTAACTTCGAAACTGATAACAAAAGCTTTTAACTGTTGCCAAGTTAGACGAATAAGACCAACTTGATAGATTATTTCGCTCAGTGTGTTGTATGTATTTTGAAATGCGGCCACATGCAGCGAGACATTTGTTTATGTTGATAATTTAATAAGAGCAACGGGCTGGAGGCAATGGGAGCAAAACGGGGGACATAGACAGGTGTGATACGGTTTGATATATCTCCGAAAGCATTCGCCGAAGAGGAGAATCAGGAGGTGGAGGGGGAAGCGGAGAGATGGCTGTGCATGGCGTGGCACACGTGACGTATGCGCAACGCTGCTTGCAACGATTGCCAATGGGCGGTGCACGTTAATTTGCGAACACAGAGAGAACAACATGCCAAGGTCGATGATATTGTGACGTTGTTGTTGTTGTTGTAGCTGTTGTTGTTGTTGCTGCTGCTGTGCTTGCTTCGCTGGTTCGCCTGTCTGCTTTATAAATAATTGCGCTGTGTTGTGGCAAATAAATAATTAAATAGATATATGCATATGCATTGTCGGACGATCGGTTGCAATTAAAGGCGCGCATGTCGTATACGTAATGACGAGCGACCTTTTGGGTTACAAGCGATCCTCGAACAAAGCACTCCTACAAAAGAACCACACAAAAAAAAAAAACCAAAAAAAAAATGAAATAAACCGCAGTCAACACAGTCGTTGCTGTTGACACTTTGTTGTTAGTCATTATTTATTGTTGTTGTTGTTGTTGCTCTTGTTGTTGTGTGATAAGCAGACTGTGTCGAGACAACAAAAGACGCAGACGATTGCCACTTATGTGCAAAGTGTATGTGTGTCTCTTTCTCTCTCTGTCTCTTATTGTTGCTTTCACATACATATTTTTAGACTTTGCTGTCGCAGCTTCTTCTTGTGGCAGCTGCAGTAGTCATCACCGTCGTCGTCGTCGTTGCACCGACACCAAAATAACAAAATAAAAGCACGCAAATGCCACAACAATCGCAATCGCAATCGGATGTTGTTGCTGCTGCCGTTGCTGTTGCTGTTGTTGCAGACAATGCGTCTACTCAGTCAGTCAGTCAGTCAATCGCTGAACTCACTTTTATTCAAATTTGCAACTGCCTCGCTTTGCTGCACAATCCCCACTCCCCGCTGCACTACTTGTGAATCACATGATGAATGACTTACTGTGAACCATTGAAATGCATTGATTAGGCCACTATTTGCTGAGTCTCTCCTCTGCAGGCACCCAAAAAATAACTCGACGCCCCAGACAATAAGCAGAAGGGAGCAACAGACAGACAGACGGAAAAGCCAGAAGATAGAGAGGGAAGCGGTAAACTTGAGCAATCAATCATTCACGTGAAGCGGCCTTTTGTTGGGGTGCCGTTCAACTGCAACAGGTTTTTGGCAGAGTGACAATGGTGAAATTGGCATAAATGTGCTGTAAAAAAGCAACATTATCGAAGTAAAAAGTGTTATACGAAGAAACTCTCATTTAAAATAAATTAGATGTTTGAATCACATATGTAGATCTATCTATAGCAGTTAAAATTTTTTTACATGAAGTTATATTTTAAGCATAATTTCAAATTTTTGCCATTGATTTGGCTTCCCCTCTAAGAAACTATCTTTAAACTAAATATGCGCCAAAGACAAACAGCTTTTATGTTTCTTTCATAGAATTTTCACCCCATCTTTATATTAGATTTACACTTATTGGCTTCATTAATTTCCCCTTCGTTATCATCAACATCTTTATGAGTTTGCCATAAAATAGGCACATTTCTTGGGGGCTTCCATTGAGCTGTTTGCCTTGCAATACTTTGAATTAATTACCTTCCATTCTTTTGTTGAACCTAATCAACCCTTCGTTTGGGGAGTTTTACACTTTGATCTTTAATGCAAATATTTGAAAGTGTGCAATCTATGACCACGGTGCAGTGTTTGCGGGAACAATGAGCTCGGCTCGCTAATGAATTTCCAATGTGAGCTCAATGGAGCTCATTAAAGCGATGAAAGGACTGCGACCAATGGCAACCACTTGCAGTCAGTCGTCGGTTTGAACCATAACTCATTGAACTTTGCCGGCGGCAACAATTGCAGCTAACAATCGGGCAGGCCACAACATAAAAAATGTCAATCAGCTAACTGATTCACACACCCCACATACAATCCATACACACACAGACACAAACACAGCCACCAGACGGTGGTGCAATGTGGAGGCTAAGTGCGATGACGCCTTAAGCACATTAGAAGCGACGCCAAGTGCTGTCAGCAGCCACGGCAGAGTCGTAAATGTGGTAATAATAGTCGCTGTGGGGCCCATTCACCCAGCAGTAGTGGGTGTTGAAAGCCAAGACATAAATGTCGAAACATATGCTCACGAGATGTGTGCGAGATGCGAGATGGCTCCGCTGTCCAGTCCAGTTGACAGGTCTATTACCACCAGAGAGCTGCTTATGCTTTCTAAACTACACTCAGAGAAATATTGCACATTTAAAAGAGATTGTTTTCAATTTCTTGAACTAGTGACAATAGTTATATACTCCAAGTTTGTGTGCTTCTAAAGTAAATTGTATAAACAAAGTTTCACAAATTCCTGCTCTAAATATCTTAAATCACTCATTGCAATTAGTACAAAAAGTACAAATTTTCGCATTCAATTCTGGCAATTGGCAACTGTTCAATGGTCTAAATGAAAAGTAATGCATTAATTGTTTCTCTCAGTGTAGACACCAATTACTTTTGCAGTATTTCGCCAGCTCCTCCCACTCTTCGTCTGGTTGCCTGTGTGTGGTCCACTGTGGTGTCGGTGGTTGCAGTTTACTATTTGAAAATTGTAAATCAATTGCTGACATTTGTTAGTTTTCCGCTTTTAGTGGTGAAAACGCCATCAATTGCATCGACAGCATGGGGTATGCCAGACTGTGCTCTTCAGCATAAGTGACATTTTTATTGCGTGTCCACTTAGTTAATGCTATTTTTGTAGAATTGGAAAGTAACATTTTGTTGAGATGTTTAGTAATTAATGTGCTCTACACGCTTCTAATAAATAATTCAATATCCAAGCTGCTTGAACATGAAATATGCTTTTAAATATCTGCTCCTGACTTGCAAACAAAATTTGCAGTGGTTTTTGCAAGTTCGTTAGAAAGTTGCAAGGTCACTTTAAGAAAATGTCATTATAGTTAAAGAGAAACTCTATTCATTTAATGGTGACAAATGAATAAGAAGTCAAGGCGACAGCAGTCGCTACATTTCAAAAGGGTTACCAAAGAGGGCGAGTGAAGTGAGACAGAGGGAGAAGGAGAGGGACAGACACACAATAAGGTGCTGAAAGTCAAAGACTTGTGCTAAACCGTAATAGACAGCGTGCTCATTATACAAATTGCACTGAGCCAGTTCCAGAGACTGCGACGGAGACGCCGTCGGCGACGGAGACCCAACTAGACAGCTTAGAAGACGGCGACATCCAGTGTCGAACCCCTGAGTTGCCTTTTTCTATCGTTCGTGGAAGATGCAAGCAGGCCAAAAGGTCTGCGATGTTGACTCGCTCGTTGATGGAATGATGGCATGACTGAATGACTGACAAGATGATGGACAGGCGGTCAGATGGACGAAATCTTATGAATTCAAATTCAAATGAAGCCGAAGCTGTTGTGTATCTGAAGCAAAAGCAAAAGAATCTATTAAGATATTATCAGCGAGAGACGACGCAGCAGAAGGCAAGAAATGTAACTGCACTGGCAAGTGTCGGCTTGTTGGCCAGGGGATGGAGTGTTCAGGGGTGATTAAGGAGGAGAGAGAGAAATCACAGTGCACAGTGAATTTTCCCTGCAATTGTTGTTGCCGACGTCGATATGGGTCGGGGCAGCATATGAACAGACGTCGCTAGCCACAATTGCGGCCATTAGTAGTCGAGGAGGCTGCAGTGGCTAGAGAGACGGGCGCGAGAGCGATGGAGGGGGGTTAAGGGTGACGAATCAACCCTTTTTGCAGACAACATTTTTCGTATGACAACGACAAATATTTGCCGGATAATATGAATAACAAAGCAGGCGTAGACATAGACGCGACTCGCAAATGGGTTAGCGGGGAAAGGGAGCAGGGAACTGGCAATACAGACCAGAGAGAAGACAACCAGCCAGCCAGGCTTCCTGACTAGGCAGCCAACGATGCAGGGAGCCAGGCCAGCCAACCTACTTAACAGCAGCAGGCCCAGAATCGGGCCCAAACCAAAACAGGCAAAGAGCAGGGCCAGACGACAGCACAGACGACGTTGACTACAACTTAAACTAAAAGGCCGCATGGGCAACGTTGTCGCTGTTGTTGTTGCTGTTGTTGTTGTTGTTGCCGGTGTCTGAGACGCAGACAACTTCAAAATGGAGCTGCAAACACTGCTGGGGGGATAGAGGAAAGCGGGGAAACGCAGACGTAGACGAATTGCTGACTGACACAAAAGTGCTTTTGTTGCAAGGTTTAATGAAGAAGGGAGAGCTATAAGCGACAGCGACAGAGTGAGAGACAGAGAGAGAGAGAGAGACACAGAGAGAAGGGCACAATAAGGGCAGCACACTGGCTGTAGTAGAGAGAGAGGTAGCGAGACAGCGAGCATTTTAGAAAGGGTAGAGACTGGGCCACATTATCGAATGGCTGCTAAATGCACTCCAGGGAAAGCTTAGCTGGCCAGCATAAAGCTAAATGCTATGGCCTCATAAAGCTAGATGACATGACACTCAAATGCAGCTCGAAAGCTAAAGCTGACTGATGTGACACTTGAATGCTCTTTATATAGACTTTCTTACTAATTTAAATATTACAGAAAATTAAATTACATTATATAATACACCAAAGTTTTGAGGCTGTGTTATGGTGCACTCGTAAGCAAAGTCGACACGTATTACAAGTCGAATGTAAAGATATATATCAAGATATATATAAATTTATTCACTTAACAATTAAATTAACCATAAAATGAATAAATTTTAAAACATAGTTAAAGTAAATTGGAGCTAATCTCACTCACTTCCTCCAAATAATTTTAATAGTTTGCTTAAGCTACATAAAGCTGAGCGATATGACACCATAAGCTGCAATTAAGTGCTACGACACTCAAATCCAACTCACAGCGATCCAAATTCGAATGAGCTATTAGAACATAAAGCTAACTGCTGCGACACTCAAATGCAATTTAATGATATCCTTGCGCTCGGTCAGCCAATCAGCCAATGGCCTGGCTTTGCCTCGCCTGCCGCAGGGCATGTCGAGAGTCTGTAACCCGAAAAAATGCCAAAGCCAAGCAACTGCACAGCAAAAAAACAAATGGGGAAAAGCAACAAGGAAAAAATGCATGCTGAGTCTCGTCTCGTCTCGCCGTTGTCCCACTCCCTGTGCCCTGTTGCCCCGTCTCGTGCTGTTGTTGTATGCCATCCAGTTTTTGCCCTGCTGTGGCTGCTGCACTTCAGACGCTGCTTTGTTGCAGCCAAGAGCAGCCACAACAGCAACAACAACAGCAACAGCGACGCCAACAATTGACGCACACAGCAGACAGAAACGTGCAACGGGTGCGGCAATCGACTGCAGCAGCAGCAGCAGCAACGGCAGCAGCAGCAGGAGCAGGGACAGACCGTGGCAGACAAAACAATATGTTTGTTTGGATTATAGCGCACACACACATACACAATACACACACACATACAAGCGAATGCTGCACTGAGTTGCGATGCGATGCGACGACGCGACGCGACGCTTCTTTGTATGCGCAAACAATTGGAGCAGGCGGAAGTTGCAACGACTGCGGCGGTTGTCCCGGGCAACCGACTGCGAGAACGTACGACGAGTGGCATGCAACTTGCAGCCTGTGCTACGACTACTACTTCACCACTCCCCAGCGCATCAGCCTCGGTTTCGAGTCAGAGTCACGACTGCGTCTACACCCCGAAAAAAAAAACAGAAAACAAAAATCCAGAATGGTGGAAGCACCTTGAAAGCTGCGTTCATTTTGCGCCTTGATTAACTGTCAGTGGCTGAAAAGTGATTTAATCAAGCAATTGCTGCAACTGCAACATGTGGAGCATATGGCCAACTGATTGTCTATGGCTAAATCTGGACCACGAGCACATCAATCAACTGGAGACTCTCGACGCATCCTTTCAAGACACGTCGCCATGCCATCGCCTTCGACTTCGACTTTGCCTTCGCCTCAGCCATAAACTTGCCCCTTGCAGCAAGGAGTGAAGTGGCACAGACTGAAGCTTGCCTCGAATTGCAGCTGCCAGCTGGCGCCAACTTCCAAATGGCAACTGGCCATCTTACCTCAACATGTTACGCGCGCTTTTTGGCGTCTGATCCCCGCCACATTTAACATTCAGCATTGAACATTCAACATCTGCACACAAGCCTATCAACTTTTGACAAGAAAATCTCAGCGGGCAACAGCAGGAAAGGAAAAAGGGGGACTAAGCAACAGAAATGCACTCAACGATTCGCCAGAGGTTGACCTGAATAGTGAACAATGTGACCAGTCTAGCTTCAGACATAGTAAACTTTTGGACAATGAGGTGACGCTTAGCATTTCGAATGCTAATTATGAATTGACACACACAAAGGTGGAAGAACTGATTATTTGTAAAATAAATTAAAAAAATAAATCCCTTATAAGCATTTAATATGAATTACCTTAAAGAAGAACCTACATATATCCAAATTAAGTATTTTTTAAATTAACATATGATATGTTTTTTAAATTAAAAAATCATAATGAAATTATACCGAAATATATCAATTATGACTACAGTAAATTATGCTGCAAAAAATTATATCTGAATATTTGAAGTAATTTACTATGTGACTACTTGTTAGCAAACCGATTTGTGGAAGAATCGTCTTCAATATTTTTAATGATTTTAAAATTTTTAATAATATACTCTCAAGTTTCAATGCAGGAAAAATTTTGCGTTTGTGAATTCGTCTGTGTTGCAGCATAGTATTTTCAATAAATAATAAATTGTCAATCGTCCACTTAAAGTATAAGAAGATTGAGCTTGCTAAACAGAAAACTTTGATGTCCCATTTATAGATCCTGAATATTTCATAAGGATCGATGCACAAGCACACTACTTAAAGAAAGTGCAAAGTTTGGGAAAGCCGTCGTTCAGTTACATGGAAAGCTCTCTGCGGTCCTCTATTGTCTCGTCAGTGTCTGAGGACTGTGTTTGGCTTGGCGAACTGAGCTTTTGACTAGGTACCTCACATAAGCCTATTTACTTATTATCCTATTAAATAAGCTGTCGAAAAAAAGGACGACAGGACACAATGACAATGGCAAGGAAGGAGAAAGGAAAGGGAAAGCGACAGAGTCGAAGCTTACGGCAAGGACTCTTATACCTGGCCTAAAGGATACACAAGTGTCTCATTAAAAGAAATAAAGACGACGAGTCCTTAAAGTCAGTCCCTACCAGAAACAACAACAAACTGCAAGCAACAATGCAATGAGACAGACACAGAAAGCGAGGAGCCCAGAGCGAAACATGAGCGACTTCAAGGACAACTACAAAAAGCAGCAGCAACAGCAGCAGCAGCCAAAGAGTGCCAAAAAATCAACAAAAATGCGCTATTAAGGCAATTTGATGAGATCCCCAGACTCCCCCATACTGCGTCGCAACCCCCGTCATTACAGCGTCTCCGGCTCAGACAGGCGACAGGCAAAGTGGCTCAATGTCAGGCACAGACACAAACACACACATACACATACACACACGCATAAACAGAGACACTGACGCGTCAAAATGATTCAAATGCTCACAAACACAAACACACAGTCTGGAACGCACGTTCTCTCTACCGCGCTCGCTCTCTTTTATCGATGCAGCTCAAATGCAGGCAAATACAAAAAAAAAGAATAAAAAAAGCTCATTGCCTAAGCTCTGCTGCCACATAAAAGGGATAGCCACAGTCGTTAGTTCTGTTGCGTTCTCGCTCTGTCTGACAAACTGCGTTCGCCAGTGTATGTTCGTGTGTCTGTGTGAGTGTGTGCAGCAGACGCAATGAAACAAAATACCGAAATTCTATGCGTGACCTTGAAAAGTATTCCTTGGTTGCTGTTGTTGTTGTTGTTGTTGGTCTTGCTGCCGGTCTGCGTCGGTGGTTGTTTGTGTAGCTGTTGCGGCGACTCTGCCTCTGCCACTGTCGCTGTCGCTGTCGCTGCCCGTCTCTGGCTGCTGTCTGGTGTTTGTCGACGTCGCCGTTGATTTTGTTGTTGCTGTCTGCATTTTCCTTGTTGTCTGCGTACAATTTGAGTTCGTGCTGTTGTTGTTGTTGCTGTGTTTTAACGTTTTTTTTACGTATGTTTGAAGTTGGCTTTTTTTATATTTTTTGTATTGAACGAACGCGCCGCAAAAATTGTAAAGGCAAATGCGACTTTGACGTCGACTGCGCGCCATCCGCCGCATCTCACGACTCTCAACTCGGCACACATGGCTATGTGTGTGTTGGCTGCATTTTGACGTCAGACGCCTAGGGACCTATGGCTATGGCAGCGGCAGTAACAGCGACGATGGAAGAAACAGCGACAGAGGAAAGGCAGAGGCAGCGGTGGCGGCAGCACAGCCAGACATGCAAAACAAAACAGATGAAAATGAACAAAAAGGGATGTGAGCACAACGTTTCGTTTCATTTCGTCGTCTTTTTTGCATTTTTGCATTTTTGCCTCTTGCTTTTTTTGTGGGTTCCTGCGTTTCAAGGTGCATTAAAGAGTATTTTAGTATTTAGTTAAAATCCAATTGCAAATGAGAATGACGGAATGACAGCGTTCAGCAAGAGAGCGACACGGGAGAGACAGAGAGAACGAGGGAGAGGTTTTGCTGAAGATGAAGGTTGATAATCAGCTGAGATCGAGTGAAATGACAATAATTTAAGAAGTGCAGCAAGTGTATATCAATTAACGATTATCGATAACATGCATAAATTTAATGTCGATTTTTAAACATGTGCTGTTTAAGCACAACGTTATCGAATAAATACGTTATATATTTTATCGAAGAAATAGCAGAAGATAATTATCGATGTAAATTTAAATAATTAAATTGAATCCTAGGTTACATTTCAATATTTATTACTATCCTGTATATCCTATTAGTTGTAAAAAAAACTTGCCCATAATCGCATTTCATAAACTGCAATTAGAAGAGCATTTAACTTCCAGACATTTTGCACAGTTATCGATAGCCAATCATATCGATCAATATAAAGCTTTTGCTCGTAGTAATTGCATTCAATTGCAATTGATAGTGCAGCCTCTTTAATCATATTTCTGATATGCAATCATTATGTTTAATAAATGCCAAAAGGTAGTTATTAGCTGTGGCCAGAAAGCGAAAAAGCGACCAAGCAACCATGCCAACCAGCCTGGCTGTAAAGCAGCCAGCGTCTAGAGCTGCACTTATTCTAATTGGCGATCATTAAGTAAAACAGCGAAGGGAATGCATGCAGTCGAGGTGAAGCCAGAGAGGAGGGAATTATGAAATACTACTTGCAACACAGACAAACACCAAGAAGCATAACCAGTTTTTTGGCCACGGACGGCGGAGTCCTTGTAATGACTTCTCATCTAAATATGGATGTGGCGAGACGTCGCGCATGCCCAGTAGCCAGGGATGGCTATAAGTCTGGCTGCGATCGATCGGATCGGATCGGAACGGAACGGAATGGATCGACGGCCATCGTCGCGTCGGCTACTGCGCTGCTGCTTGTTTATAATTAGCATTTTGCGATTGCCGCTCGCTTGATAAGCCATTGTGTGAGACAAAATGCAAGATTTATAGCGACAGGATATTGAGAGATTCTTCTGTAGGGTTTTGCTGCTGTCGCTGTCGCTGTCTGTGTCCCTGTCTCGAGACAGATGCAACATCCTGTCCATAACTTTAGCTGGCTGTCGTTGAAATTGCATTGGCATTGGCTACATGTCTGCGGGGTCTCTCGATTCCTCTCTCTCTCCATCTCGCTCTCGGTCACTGTTGGGGCATCGCTGTTGCTCCACATGTTGCACACGTCCCTGTTACTTCGTTACACCCACCCGTCCCGTGTCGGCTGCAGCTCCGGTTTACAAATGCACATAAATTTTAATGTAATCACATTCACAGTCCGCAGACATTGCCCAGCTTGACCAACGCGTCTCTGTTTCCCTCTCTCTTTCGGTCCCTCTCACTGTCGTTGTCTTTTTCTGCATCTGCGACTCGGAACTCGAACTCGGACTCGGACTGTGGCTGCATCGCATTCAGGGATTTTGCAACATTTCATTCAATTTAATTCGAGATGAATGCCGTCGACGTCGCGTCGTTCGATTGTTGGCCGCCGTTTTGATTTGGCCTGCCTGTCTGCATCTGCGTTTGTGTCTGCGTCTGCATGTTTCTGCTGCTGTTGATTGGTGGTTGCACAGTCTGACGGGGCGGCGGGCGGACCACGGACTGCAGGTAAAGTCTCCAGACTCGGATTCAGACTCAGACTCAGTTGCGAATTCAGATTCAGATTCAGAGCCAGAGATCTGGGGCCTGTCAGTTAGTTGTACTGTCTGGGCTCGGCCTCTTTATCCCAGCGCTGGCCATACACTTTCAAAGCGATCTTCTCAGTTTCTTAGACGCTTTGTAACACATTATCAAAAATATAAATTGGATGCTACATAAAGCATTCAAAGCTCAATGCTCCAATTTGCTTGAGAAGTGCTTTGATAGGCTAATTTGTATTTTTAGATTTAAGCAGCTTTCACAAACGCTCAGCTCAAGTTAAACATTGGTTATAAATAGTTATAATATACATATCATGTTTCATTGAATAGTAATGGAGGCTTAATTTAATGGGAATGCTTGGATTAATTAACGTTAACTAAACTAGAACTAAACTAAACTTTGCTCGTTTACATTATATAAATTTTTATATTATATAAATTGTCTGACTCTCATATGTAAGTTTCCTTTGCAATATAACTCCACTAAACTATTTAAAATTGTTTATTTGTTTCACTATCATATCAAGCATTTTTATAGAGCATTTATTTATTCGACCACTTTAAATTGTGCTTTGCTTTTTTCTCGCTTTCATTTCGCATTTGCAATGACAGCTAAAGGGAAAACGCCAGCGCACTTCTTGTGTCCTCCGCTGCACGTCCTGTTGACTCTCATCAACTGCAGCGTCAGCCTCTGGCGTCCCTCGCTCTCCCTCACAGCTCAACACCGCCACCCCCACCCGCTCTGCTTCCCTCTAGGCACATAATTAAGTATCTTTGCTTCTTGCAAGCTTAAAGAGCAGCTCAATAGCAATTCTTTTGCTTCGCTTTCCGCTTTTTTTGCTGCTGCTGCTGCTGCTGTTGCTGATGCTGTCTGATGTCCAAAACTTGCTGCCAAAGTTGACGTGTGGAAAGGCGAGGCACAACTTTTGTGCCAACTCATGGCCAGAAGTTGCCAGACAAGTAGCTGACTGCGACACTTCTAGGACACACTCTTTGCTCTTGGTGTTTTTGGTCGTCTTATTTGTCGGGCGCAGCAGTTTCAGTTAGTTTCAGTGAGGCGCCAAAAAGTAGGCAGCTTTATGTGACAGCCACCAAAAAACCTAACTCGCCAACTAGCCAACGCCGTCATCGCTCATCCCTTAGTTGCTGCTGGGGTGCCTTTTATTTATGCACTTTGCCACTTGCCAGGCTGAGCGGCCGAGCGGCCAAGTTGTGTCCTGGCCACGTTCACGGCACTAAAGGGCAGAAGGCACACGAAATTTCATTGGCAAACTTTTTTGCCCGACAACAAGAACAAGTGTGAAGCGTTTGATAGACTAACAGATGCGCTGTATTTGTAAGTTTAATGCTACACGCATAGAAATTAATTAGTCTACTACGTACTTTTTATGATTTGCTGGCTCTAAACTGTCTCAATTTATATGGATTATACATTAATTGTGGGCCCCGAGTTGTATGATTTATGAACCTCAAAGTCGCCTTTTCGTTGTCTATCCCTGGAGGGATCCTCTGGGCATGTGTACAATTCCGACAACGCATTCCATGTTGTCTGTCTGCCTCACTCTTTGCGCCGGTTTTGACCATTTTGACTTTGAAAATTTGATTTGGAAAATGCGTGTGGGCGGCTGTCTGTCTTTCTGTCTGTCTGTCTCTCTGTCCATGTCAGTTGTGTCTGAGCTTTGCTTCGTTTTTGCCGGGCCAAAAAATGTCTGCGGCAACAAATTAATCAAGATATTAACAACCCTCGCCGACTGACCAATGAAGTGGGCAGCTGTTCAAGCTGCCAGAATTTGAGACAAGAAAAAAGGGTTTTTTGGACCAAGGTCAGGCAAATTGAGTTATGAATTATTGAATAAGTTTGACGCGTGGAATTTGAATATGAATGTCGAAGTGAGCGAGCTGGGTGAACGCAACCTGTTGAGGCAACGAGAGTCGAGCTACTACATTAAAGGGTTGTCCATAAAGCATAGATTGGTTGCCAGTTAGCACACACACCACAGACTCAACCAGACAGACGACTCCATTCACAGACAGACGACTCCTTTGCACACAATCAATGCCGTGTTGATTATGCAATAATAAAAAAATGTAGAGAGGAGAAATGTATATATGTATATATATCTAGACAAAATGCAGACATAACCTGCACACAGGCACAGACAAAACTTCAAAACTCGTTGGTTGCTTGCCCATCCACCCCTAGTTGCCCTGCCCTTTCCCCCCTGCGTCCCCGGTTCGTTGATGTGATGATGTCTGTGCTCCCTCCCGAAATGCAGGCGCAACTGTTTGTGATTGTGTCTCGACAAAACGCATGAAACATTCGCCCACTCGAGGGTCGCAGACACGTGAAAAGGCCGCAGCGAGGGGAGTGAGGAGAGCAGGGGTGGCAGTCGCATGTGCATCAGACAAAAGAGTGTGAGAAGTCTCAATCTCTCTTTCTTTCTCTCTTTGCTCGCTCCCTATGCTCCACTCAGCGTGCTCCTTTGTGCAGGCAACAGAAAATAAAGTTTATGACTTTGACTGCCGACGGCATCGTCGTCTCCTCCTCCTCCTACTCCTCCTCCTGCCGCCACAAATGTCTGCACCGGCGACGACGTTGGCGGCGTCTATTATTGTCGATTTTGCATTGTTGCTGGTACTTGAGGCTGGGCACACTGGCGCAAAACGTTGCGTTACTTGCTCCAAAGAACTGACTTCATAAGAGAACAATTTGTAGTTTCTAACGATAAATTTTGTTTTGTTCATTAGAATTAGTTCTTAAGGTGTTTTTAGAATTATATATTTATTTTTACTTTATTTTTAGCTAATGATGATTTAGTTAAAGTAAATTAAATAGATGTTTTTTATTACGATTTCTTTGTTGTCTAAGTTAAAGTTTGAGCAACTCTACGTATTTTGCTGTTGTTCATATGAGCTAGTTCCAAGTGCTACTGATTTTATTTCTTTGTCGTCGACGTTAATGTTTGAACTATATTTTAGACCAGCACGTGATTCTGACTTCAACTGCCTCAATTTTAAACTTCAGAGACTTCGATCACTGAAATCTTCTGTTTTTTGATGCTGTTCTTATGAGCTAGTTCCAAGTGCGTTTAATTAGCTAATGTTGAACTGGCTCCACTGTGCAATATGCGCTTAGACCATTTGAACCAGTTCCGTGCTTGACACGGGCATTTAAAATCTAAACTCCGCCTGCTACTGGATCATTTCTAACTAGTCCTTGAGTCTAATCTCGTCTCCTGTCTTTTTGCCAGCGCTAACAGTAAACTAAGAAACACGCACACCAGCGCACTCTAGCGGCAACATGGGCAAACACGTCGAATGGACCGAAGGGCACTCAAAATACACACGGCAACAACAGCGACAACGACGACGACGGCGACGTCGACGTCGACGACGACAAACAAAGCCAAAAGGCGTTGCGAAACTTTAGCGCGTCATTCATCCTCAACCAGTCCAAATATTGCACCCTCGAGCAAATGCACACTTCGACAGACAGCGGGAGTGTGAATGTGAGTGTTAGAGCGACAGAGACAGAGACTGAGCGACAGAGCGAACGGTGTGGGAGAGAGTGAGAGCGAGGCACATTTATAGCACGAAAATTAAGTGAAGCGTAAGCTGAAATGCACTCCCACTCGTCAGCCCCCCGAGAACTCAAACCCGAATGCGAATCCGAGCACTAGTATGAACGAACGCAACGAACGCTCGTCCGACACTAATGTCTTCGTCTGCCCGCCGAGCGCCCGACGCACTCCGTCTGGCTCATCGTCTGGCACTTGGCATTTGTTTCGTTCCCACTCGCTAACGTTGGGCGTGTGTCTGTGTGTGTGCTTAACCTTGAAAAACGAACAAGTCCAGCCGCAGTCGCAGTCGCAGTCGCCACCCGCTGCAGCTGCTGCTACGATGACGACGACGGCGAAGCCGGCAATGATTTTCGTCCTCGTCGTAAAATGAAATTTACGAAATATTCGCCGCCTTTAGTTGTTGTTTTTGTTGTTTTTGCTGTTGCTGTTGTAGCTTTTAGAAGTTGTTTGTTGTAGGCTGAGAATTTGTGAAGTAGAAGCAGTAAATGGAGAGCAAAGGCGCTCGAATTGAATAACTTTTTTGGGGCGAACAAGAACACTTGTCAGTGGTCTGACTTTTGCATAAGAGCGAGAGAGTGGAGAAAGTGGGGAGAGAGAGAGAGAGAGTGCTGTCTGGCAGACAGCCGTAGAAAGGGTTGCCCACCATTATGATGACGGTAAATACGCAAGACGAACCGAAGGTCCTGTCAGAAGTCCACGGCTTGAAATGAATTACAAACACTTTTTGTTGTCCTTGGGACGCAATTTTGTTGTTTTTCTTTCTTGTTTTTTTTTTCTTTTGGGTTGCTGTCATAATGCTGTGCAAATGTCACAGGTAGGCTCGAAGTGGGTGGAGCAAGAGAGAGGAGAAGAATTGCTGTGCGGAAATGTGAAAGGTTGAAGCAACGTCTGACTGACTGTCTGCTCGGTCGGTCGGTGGGGCAAGCAACTTGTAAAAGGTGCCCACAGCGCACGCGGTTTATTTATGAGTTTGTCTTGCCACTGACAGCACAGCTGCCGCCGTCGTCGCCGTCGTCGCCGTTGCCGCCGCCTGCCCCAAGACTCCAGCAGAAGACTCTCAATGAGCTTTTCAGTGTGCTGCTGATGCTTCTTCTATGTCCAGTCTGTGCCCACGTCAAAGATGTCTGGCAGTCGCTGTTGCTGTCGCTGCCGCTTGCTGAATGCATCAATAATGCTGCACAGCGCATCAACTTTTGTCTCCTCTGCTTCTTCTTCTTCTTCTTTTTGCTCTTTTTCTTCTTCTTAGCTGGCTGTTGCAATTGTCTGGCTGCGTCCATCTGTGCCGCTTCATTTGGCCCTCGTTGCTGTGTTGCCGCCGCTCAAATTAATGAAAACTAATGCGACACTGAGAAATTGATGATTGCCGCCGCCGCCAACGTCTGTGCATCTGCTGACCCTCCCCCCCCCCACTCTCCCCTCCCTCACCACCCTCCCCCTCCCTGCTCTGTTCTTTGCTGCACGACTCGACTGATGGGCGGCTACGGACATTAAAAATGACTGCGTCTGCTCGCCATGCACTTTGGGGTCGTTTCGGGCTGCAATCAACGACAACGCCGACGATGGCGACGGCGACGGCAACAACAATGACGACAACGTCCCAGACTGATTGATGCAGCCAATAAAAATTAGCTGGGGTTGCTTGTTGCTGCTCGCTCGCATTTCACTTCACTTCGATTCCATGCCCAGCCATGGCATTTGAATGCCAAAAACAAGAAATAAATAACAGATTGCCACTTTGAAGAATTCCTCCATCACATGTCACTCATTCACTTTTTGGCTAGTTGCGATGACTTCACAAATCAGCATAAAGATCTGGATTTGCGGGGTCGCTGGTTGCGCCATTTCCTGTTTGCTTTACGTCACTAACTCTGGCTGTGCTTTGCGCAAGATACTTCAGATATTCGTTAGATAAATAAACATAATGAAACAGCTGAAAAATACTTGAAGAGCGTTCGTCGCCAAGTCGAACTATGCTGACTTTGTAAACTACTTGTAAACAAATAAATCAGAGGGCATACACTGTATAGTTTACAAGCGGTTGTTTAAAGCGCTACATTTGCTGACTGCTTTTATTTAAATCTAACATATTTAGATACTTGCAAAGATTGACAATTTATAAAGATATTTTTGTATCTTTCCATGCGTCACTTTGTTATTCATAGTCTAGTTAATAATACCGCAAGTTTCGTCGCCAAAAAACTAGCATCCCTGTTAATTAAACTTATCTTCGATTTCTAATAATAACTTTACTGTTTCGTAATCTGTTTCCGTTGGCAGCTTCTGATTTTGTTAATACGTAATTGACTTTCGTCACTCGTCTAGTCGTTTATCACGAGCTTAGTTTTTGACTGTTGATTCTGATTTATAAATGGAGGAACTGTGAAAGTTCTTTTGGAGTCTGCTGCCGTCATTTGGCGTGGGGTTATCAAAGTTGAACAGTTACTGAGACTGTGACTGTGTCTGTGGCTTTTTACCTGGAATTGTAATTTTCAAAACTGTCTGCATGTCTGCCAATCTGTCTGATTGTCTACCAGCTTGCCTGGTTAGCTTCTCTGTCTGTCTGTCTGGCTCTTATGTCTGTCTGGGGGGCTGGCCTAGGTGCTTATCTAACCCACAATTATTTGCCATAGCTAAAACGAGGGCCTATTCACTGGAATTCTCTCGTTCTCGTTCGACGCCGCACTGCGCTTTTTATTTGACTTATGACGAGAGTTTTTTATACTTTTTTTTCTCTCTACTGTTTGGTTGTTCGCTTCGGTGTTTGCTTCACCCGTTCACCGCCGTCGTCGCCGTCGTCGCCGCCGTCGTCGTCGTTGTCGTTGTTGTCGTCGCTTAACTTTTTCATTGCCAGACGGAGCGCAAACATTTGCGAGTATTAATTAACGCTTTGTTGAAGTTTGCGCTTCGATGTCGCCGACATGGCCGACATGGTCTGGATGTCTCCTCTCGACATTGTCAAACGTCATGCGGCGCAAATATTACGTAGCCGCAGCGTTTGCTTTTAAATCGAGAGAGAATTCTCGAGACACAGAACACAGTTAGAGACGGTGAGAATGAGAAAGAGAGAGAGCATAAGAGCGAGAGCGTAGTAGAGGAGGTAAATATTCCTGTCACTCAATTATTCAGGCATAATAAGCAAATTGTTTTAATATGCATAAATATCTTGTACGCCATTTGGCAAACAAGTCAAAAACTGCCAGACAGAGAGACGACTGCCAGCGGCAAGCCAGAGCAAGAGCGAGAAACAAAGACAACGACAAAGACAAAGGGTGGCATTGAAGGTGTGTTTACATATATTTAACCTTCAAGATCCGCAGACTAAATATGCCAGCGGCAACAAGCCCCCCCGCCGCCTTTCCACAAAACCAAGTACTCTGAATACGTATACGCCATGGTGGTGGCCCAGCGTATACCCTACACGAGATGCCAGCCAGCAGCCATGATGCTCAGCTGACAGGTAGCCCAGAGTAGTCTGGCTCATTTGCTCTGGAACTTCCACAAAATTACGTTACCTTCAGTGGCATTTAGGCCCTACACAGACAGCGCAGACAGAGCGGGTGTGAGCGCGAGTGTGGCAACAACAATAATGGCATCAAATAAAAGCTTAGGCCACAAAACAGAGGCAGACAACTAACTACGCATAAGCGACGATGGCGACGGTGACGGCGACGATGAGACGATGGGACAGGATATGCGTTTGCAGCAGCGTCTGTGGCTAGCGTGGATTAGAAGCCAGCCGTGTTGTAATAGAGACAACAAAGCCAACGCATTGGTCGACTTTGAGTTATGCTGGCGATAAGTCTGCCAAAATTAATGCGGAAACACACAACTGCAAATATTCTGGCAGAGGAGAATTCACAATCTGTCGCGCTTCGAGTAAGTAAAGAAGTACATTATATTCTTGTATTTGTAGTAGACTATATGATTTAAAATCGACTCAATTTAAATTCTTTAAGCCCTGACTATTTCCATAAATGTTAGGTGTTTATTCATAGTTCTCTTAACATAAATCCTACAATCTAGAGCAGATGATTTCAATACTTTTTCAGTGCTTCATTTATCTAGAGAAATTTCTGCAATTTCTTACAAGCAGGTTTATTATTATTATCTACTTGAATGTTGACTACAAATATATGTCTCTTGCTGTTTACAGCAGTCTCTGCAGTTACCTTTAATTTTAGGTAGACAATTTGCAGGGTATGCAGTCGTTAAAGTTGGCGCTGGCACGCAAAACGGAAGAGCCTCTTGGGGCAACTTAGTTGGGGCCGCAGGACGAGAGCGTGCGGAAGAGGTTGTTATATACGCACATTAAAGCATGCACACTTATACAATCTCATGCGCACTCACACGCTCACCGACACGCATACATAATATGCGACGTAATGCCGGCTCAAGGACACGCTCCACACACAAAACACACACACTCACTAACAAAAAAAAAAATAAAATTAAATAAAAAAAAGAGAGAAAAATGCAAAAAGGAAAAAGAATGAAAATGCTGCTGCCTACGCATATTTACGCATACATAAGCATTCATTTTGGCAGGCAATGCGTGTGGTATGCGGCGTATATGTAATGCCGGCAAAATAAAGCATACGCCGTGTAAGCGGGCGGAAGCAGACAGCCGAAAGGAAGTAGGCAACAACAGGCAGCAGGCGGCAGCATTTTTTGCGCGCCTCGTTTTATGCTATGCAAATATCTATGTGTGTGTTTCTGTGTGTGTATGTGCGTAGGATTTCTATTTATTTAATACACACAAAATATGATTGTAAATGTTGTATGTGACGACGACAGCTTAGACATTTATGCGGAGTTAAGCTGATTGAAGATTGTGCGATTTCATTGAAAGCAAAGCCTTGGCTAATATAGACATTAGCAGATTGTTACTCAGAGAACGTCGGCGCGCTCTCTTATGTCGGCCTTGAATTAAATGCTTAAGCGTATTCCAAATTGGACTGCTTGAAAAACAATTAGATAATGCCGAGCGCACATATTTAAATTAGACATTTGCGTTCAACCTATTTGGTTATTTGGTTGTGCGCTGCCAGCTTTTATTTGCGCTACGCATTTCCCGCCTACTGTTTATTCAACATTCTCTTTGATTACTTTATTCAGGCTGTCTGAATGTCTGGGCGCTTTGTAATTTTAATTTAGGCCTGCTCAGATCGAAATATGTTATTATGCTTGCTAATCGTGTGCGTGTTTCTTGCTTTTCTTACTTCTTAGACTTCTTTATGGCTATATCTAATGTCTAGTTTAGTACATTTTGGTGAATATTTTAACATCATCTCTGAATTGTTCTATTTGTGGATTGTTCCACAGTTTTAATGCTCTTCTGTACTTTGGCTGCTGGGTATAAAATGACGTTAAATGCCGTTAAACACCTGTAAACAATTTATATTCATGCTTTTGTAATGGCAATTGTTGCTGAACCAGTTACGCGTGTGACTGAAATCCATTTGCCGTAATTTATATTAACTGCGACAAATACGCGACGTATACGTAATGTGTATTAATGTTGGGCAAATAAAGACAACAACAAATAGACATGGATAACCAGACGTCGACAGTCGGCAGTTGTGCTGAGGGGCAGTCAGAGAGGCGAGGCGAGGTGAGGCGGGGTGAGGAAAGGCGAGGCAGTCAGTCTGGGTGTCGGAATGCGTTGCATGTCATGAACAATTGCAATTTGTATTTTATTTTATTGGTTTATTATTCATTATCAATGGCAGCCGTTGGCTGGTGCACTCAGCCCTCGCCGAATGGGTCGAATGGGTCTATTGAAAGTGAGTTAAATCAACTGTCGCGACATGCTTAAGCCTGGCAATCAATGGCTCATGCTTGCGTCAACCATCATCATCAGCCGACGACCATCCATCGAGCCATCGAGCCATCGAGCCATCGAGTGTCGCCCGCCCCAAATGGCGACGCCGTAATTAGCTCTGGCTAATCAACACAGTGCGAGTGTGTGCAGTAATACTTGTTCTTCCTCCTTGGCACTTTTGCGATTGCTCATGCGCTCAGTTATGCAGTCAGTCATTGAGTAACTTACTCTATCGATTGCCTGGCCGATGAACTGCGCCGGCCCCAATGGCTTCTGATTGCAGTTTGTGACTGTGTGCTGTGTGTTCGTGTTCGTGTTTGTGTCTGAGTTTGCGGCTGTCTGGTCGATTCTGTGCATGCCAGCGAAGCGCGCGCACGTGTCCCATTCATCAATGTGTTGTGAGGGGTAGCGGGGGATGCGGCGCAGCGCGTGTCTTGCCCCATTTGTGGCCTGTGTTCTGGGTTGGGTTTGGTTTGCTTTGCTTTGCGTTCGATTTGACGACGAGCATAGTCCAAAGTCAGCGGCCCTGCACTTTTGCATAACTTTCAAGCGCGCCACACAATATTTTTTATTTGCGTTTGTTTGGCTCGTTTCAGTCTTGTTCGCTGGATGCCGCTGCTGTCAATGCCAGCGCAACAAATATGGCGTCGCAGTCCAGCGACGACTCTGCCGCCTCCCTTCTCTTATCGCCACCGCCATCGCCATCGATCGTTGCCCCACAACGCACGCGCTACGTTTGACTGGCGTTCATTGAACGCACTTTCCAGTGTATTATAATTTCGTCACGAAATGTGTAACGCATTAATGCGCGCCCAATCGCAAATCCATACAAATTCGCAGGCACACATCTGATCAGTGCGATGAGCTCACTTGATAACTACTCTGTCGCTCAGTCAGTCAGTGTGATTGTGATTGTGCTTAATGAGATGCGCGTCATCAGACAACGGGGACAGCAGCTTTTTATAGTTTTAGATTATAGTACGAGCTGCTTTTTGTTTGCAATAATGTAATGTTGATTTGCTAATTTATTTTATGTGAAACTAACTAGCTTTTTAAGGCATTCGAGCTTAGCTGTATTTCAAATGTTTTCAGGACTTTAACCTTAGAACACAGTGTAGCTAGCATTGTATACTAAATACAACAAAAGATTTTGAATTTAATTTACTTTGAGTCGTTTGGCGTCATTTGTTTATGTAAAAGCAAACAAAACAATTTAGAGTAAAGACTAGTTATTCTTAATTCGGAATTGACATTCAAAATGGTTTAAAAATTGTCTTGAAGTTCACAACATTTTTTACTAATTTAAAGTTAAATATCTTATTCAATAACTTGACACAACGCACGTTCAGCAACGTTCTGAAATCAAGCATATTTGATTGTAACTTTTGTATGTTTGTGCTATATGAATTCTGCAGTATATTCAAAATGTACAGCGTGTTTTATCATTATAAAAACATATTGTTAACGATAGCTTATTTTGAAATTCTGTGTCTTACGACTTGTTCTTTGCTTTTGTGTCAATTTGAGTGTTATTTCTTTGGCTTTTGTTGCCACGTCTCGCAGATGCATAAATACTTAAATACAGCAATAATTTGTGCATGCGTTTTAATACTTTTAAAGCCTGACAGAGGCAGAGGCGGAGGTAGAGGCAGAGGCAGAGGCAGAGTCGAGAGTGAACAGGCAATGACCGAGAGCGACGCTGCAGCAGCGATCAATGCACCTTCGCCAAAAGGTGCAACGCCTCGTAAGACGCGACTCAACTCGAGTTGAGAGTACGTCTGTCTGTATTTCTCTGTGTGTGTGTGTGTGTGTGTGTTTATGTGTATGTCTGGGCATGCAATGACGCACGAAACGCGATCAGCAGTGCGAGCGAGCCGGTTGAGGTTGCGATGTTGAGGCTGAGGGGCGGCCACGGGGGCCAGAGACTTGTCGACCAACAAAACTTGACCAACACAAACACACACACATGAGGCCATGGCTATTTTTAGACCAGCTGGCAATGCTGCTGCAACCGCCGACTGCAGAGCAACCACTAACCAAGCAAACAACCAAGCAAACGGCAAGCAAGCAGGCAAGGCAGGCAACCACGACCAATTGGCCTGGCCCAGACAATGTTGCTCAGCCAAAAGTTCGTTAACTGAACCGCCTGGCAGGCCGCATTTTGCAGCGACTTTTTCGATCAGATTTATGCGTGAGGGCCGCCACAGCGTGTCCAACTTTAACCCGAGGTCAGCGCTCAAGCAAGACAAGAAAAGGGTGGGCAGCATTACTTACTGCATTGTACATCCTGGCATTGCATTGCATTGCATTGGGGCAGGTGGCTTGTCGACCCATGTTACATGCCAATTTAATAGCACTTTTTACACACACCCACACACAAACACACACACACAGGCACACGCACGCAGACTGACCTTTTTTGAGATACATTTTCGCAACTAGTTGGCGGCGGCTGCGGAAGCGTGGCATATCCACAGCGTTTTGTCTTCATCGCCTGCTTATTATTATTGTTCTTTGTACTCGGCAGAAAGAGGCTGCAAGGGCATGATAAACATGAGACTGTCGAAAACGTATCTTATGACGAATTTGAAACATTTTATTTAGGTCTAAACGTATACTTTGCTTCACTATTATGCGCCGCCAGATTTCTGCGACAATTAACACAAAAACAGCTACGGCTTCTAGTATAAAGACTTCTTATTATTCTTCATTTTAATATGCAATTTGATTCATTCCCCAATTCAAACAAACAAAGAATTGAGCCATATTTGCTATTTCTATTTAAAGTGCGTAAATTAGCAAGTCACACTTCATTTTCTTTCGCACAGCGAGTATCTCGGCAGTCGGGAATGCTCAACTTTTCTGCTTGCATTTGTGTTGCAGTAGTTTTTGTCGTCTGTCTGTTGCCGTTTTGTTCGTCTCGCAGACAAATTTATGAGCGCTAAGTGAAGGCCAATAAAATTCTTTTTGTCTGGACTCGGTTTTGGGACTCGTCTTCGACGTAGTCGTCTACCCTTTAGGCTCATTCTCAGCCTTTACAAGGGCCATTAACTTTTGTGCGGTGTTCGCTGCCCACTCCACTGATTTCGCTTATCATAAAACAAAGTTTATTTTTATGCTTTTCCAGCACTCAAATCCTTGAGCACTCTTACGTATGTCAATCATTTGCAAGGATTTTGTTTTTATTTTAATTTCTGTCCATGTATGTAGATATCTGAAGTCTTTTCGATAATCTAATAATTTATTTAGTTGCACTGAAGTAATGAAAAAGTACTTGGTCTCGAAGAGCACGGAAAACACTTTAAATTCATAACTCCATTTAAGTGTATTATTATGAACATATTTTGAAATCTATACAGAACAATTTAAAATCAAGAACATTTTAAATGCACATCTGTTTATGCATGCATCACTTCGACTTTTAAGTGTGAAATGGAAAACAATTGCACATCGATTTTGATAAATTTGGTGTACTTAAACGTTATAGTTCTCCATTAAAAAAATCCATTTAAACGCAAGCAGATCTGAGATTTGTTTTCATTATTCAAATACAACATGCTTAACTATCTTTACTCTGGACTTCCACAATATTCGTTGTGGTATTTAGTACATTGTAATTCAATACATTGGGTAAATATATAATGCAAGCTTTCGAACATTTTTCAGTGTGTGGCTCATGTGACGTTCACCAATCTGAAGTGCAGCGTTGTAAATGAGACCTATGGCGAGTTTTCAAAGTGTGCGCCATCAAGACTGTCAATCGCACCCACAAATATATTTCAAGGTATCAAAAGCTTAATATCGTATATGATAATGTTACAGTGAGTATTACATGCAATGACAAACAGATTATATCGTGTATATTGTTTTAGAGCAACCTGAAGTTATTCCGTTTTAAATATGGCTATAAGCCCATTTTCATTGACATAACACTTGATGTCTGCGATTTCCTAAAGACTCAAAAGAAATCCATTGCAACCATATTCTACAACATTTTAAAAAAAACTCCAATATGAATCACACTTGTCCTTATGATGTAAGTGTAAAATTCACGATGTATCTTCATCAAACAATTAATTCTCTTTTTTTTGTAGCATGATATTATTGTAGACAAGGTGTGGACTGGAAATCTCGAGCAGGATTTTGTCAAATATTTCAGTACTTATAAGCTCAGTAAATTGATCAGCCAGGTAATAATATATTTTAGAAAAAGTTAATTTAGGATATGAATATCCTATGTGGCCAAAGTCATCTACAATTTGGGCAGTCCAATAATGCATTATTTTGTCAAAGTTTTAAAAACTAAACTTTTGTATTTTATTTTTAATTTATCCTTGCCTCTGTTGCTGTTGCTTTTTAATTCTAACACATCTCCACTAGACACTTAAAATGAAATCTACAATAATTTTTTGTTTTTTAATTCTAAACATAAAAGCGTGATTAACTATTTCCATATTAATTGCTAATATTAAAACAATTACCAATCGATTTGGTTAAAAGCTTACAAATAGCTTACAGTCTTATCGTTTATCATTTAATTGTGCTTTTAAATAATTCAGAATTGAAAAATACGAAATGTTGAAGTTTTATTGCGCATTTAAATTCATCTCAAATCACCATTTGTATCAATACATTATTTAAGTTCGACATGTTGAAGTTTAGATTGCTCTGGAGTTTCATAGGATTTGCAATGGTAACTTCTAAATTATAATACACTACAACTATAAAAGAAATACACAACAATTTCAGTGCATAGCTCATGTGACATTCACGAATTTAAAGTGCAACTTTGGCAATGAGTCATATGGCGAGTTCACAACGTGTCGCATTAAGGCTGTCAATCGCAGTCACAAATACATTTCAATTTACGCAAAACCTAATATGATAATAGACAATGTGACTGTAAGTATTATACTAAAATCATTTAACAGACTTTATTTTGTACTTTATTTTAGGGCAACCTGAAGATAATGCGATATGATTATGGCTATAAGCCGTATTTCATTGACATAACCCTTGATGTCTGTAAATTCCTGAGCAATCAACAGAATGTCATTATAAAACTATTTTATAATACGTTTAGGCGGCATTCCAATTTGAATCACACTTGTCCTTTTGATGTAAGAGAACAAAAACAAATTATGTATCTAGTCTACGATTGATTTACTGTTTTGTTCATAGCACGATTTGATTGTTGATAAGGTGTGGACTGGAAATCTCGAGCAGGATTTTGGCAAATATCTGCCCACGCCAAATGGCGACTTTGCGTTGTTCTGCACTTTTTACAAAAACCAAAAATTGCTCGCCCAGATAAATCTTTATGTACGGAAAAGTTAAGAATAAAAGTGACTAAATTCATTTTAGTTTTTAGAAATTAATTTGTTGATAAAGCTAATAAAATGGTGTATCCAACAAAAAACGTAGCGTTGGACTTAATGAAACGTTGCCCTTAATCTGTCTGGGCTCTCTGATTTTATATATATTTAGGAATAACTGTTATAATGCCACCTAAAAACGATACGAAAAAAAAAATATAAAACCAAATTAAAAATAGCTAAAATAAAAAGTATTCTAAACAATCCATAGCGGAGTGAATAGAGAAAAATCACAGGGTCTCATACTGTGCAAAACTTGTCTGAAGACATTATAATTGAAATATTTATTCTAAAATCATTCATATTGAACATATTTTGAAACGTGTATTTATACATGCATCGCTTCAACATTTAAATGTGAAATTGAAAGCAATTGTGATATTTGCATAAATAATTACAATCAAATATGAAGTTCAAATCGAAATGTATTTAACTTAATAGTTTCTATGTCTATTTAGGAAGCTCCATTTATATGTGCACAGGTTTGAGGTTTCAAGTTCATTATTCAACTACGACATGTTTAAAAATATCCTGCTCTGGAGTTCCATAACATTTGCAGTAGTATTTGAAAGATTTTAAGTAATTTCTACTGCTAAATACATCAACATTTCAGTGCCTGGCTCATGTGATGTTCACCAATCTGAAGTGTAGCTTTGTAAATGAGACCTATGGCGAGTTCAAAGTGTGCGCCATCAAGGCTGTCAATCGCAGTCATAAATACATGTCGGTTTACGCAAATCCTATTGTGACGCTTGATCATATTACTGTGAGTATTACTGTATACAATATACATGTATTTTTTTATATTCATGTATTTTTTTGTCGTAGGGCAATCTGAAGTTACTGCGCTTTGACAATGGCTACAAGCCCTATTTTATAGACATAACCTTTGATGTCTGCAAGTATCTGAAGAATCCACAAAATCCTATTATAACCGCGTTCTATGAGACGTTCAAGAAAAGCTCCAATATTAATCACACATGTCCTTATGACGTAAGTGGAGAATAATTGATCAAATTTAAGTATTTATCATACTTTCATTATTTGTTTTAGCATGACATTATTATCGATAAGTTGTGGACTGGAAATCTTGAGCAGGGTTTAACCAAATTTCTGCCTACTCCAAATGGTGATTTTGCATTATTGCTTACAATCCACAAAACCAACAAAATGCTTATAAAGTTCATCGTTTATTTGCGGAAAAGTTAAGAATAATTTTTTTAATTGTCATTGATCAACGGTACAGCAAAATAATGGAGTCGTCCATTCAATTTTTGAGTAATAAATCCGTTTGTAATATTTGTAAATCTATGCTTTACATTACAGTTGTTAAGCTTTAATTTAAGTATCTGAACAAAAATGATTGTTTAAGAACTTGCGAGAACTTTTTTATCCGATTATAATCAAAAATATTTTTGTAATTAAGTAATGTGTGTACAGAAATGGATTGAATAATTGTGAATTTGATTTCGATTTGTTGTTTTGGCGACTGACTGGGTGAAATTCCAGAATAAATTTGGACTGGGCGCTTATAAACAATATTTTATGGGGTCGGTGATGCCTCATTACCCTTTAGATAAATGCTTGGTTTGCATCACAAAAACTGTAATTTATCTCTTTTTATTCATTTTTTCGATAATACTGGCATTGCTTCTATTTGATTTTTAGCTTATACAATTAATTCTCTCTACTCATAGAATGTGCTCGTATTATTTTAAAATGTTCGTGAAGGCAGCTAAAAGTCTGAGCGTTTATTTTCATGTATTAATCGAGCTCATTAATAGTTAATATTAAAGTAATTACTAATCGATTTAACAAATATATAGCTGGTTTTAAATGAAAAGTATATTTATTTCATTCGAATATTCCGCTGCTATCAAATAGTCGTTATTTTCTCCA
Source organism: Drosophila siamana (assembly GCA_035047445.1). Lineage (NCBI taxonomy): Eukaryota > Metazoa > Arthropoda > Insecta > Diptera > Drosophilidae > Drosophila > Drosophila siamana. The sequence goes on along the minus strand of JAWNPP010000007.1, from coordinate 137,983 downwards.
TATTATTCAACTCAACTACAACATGATGAAGTATAGACTACTCTGGTGTTACATAGGATTTACGACGGTCAGTTAAAGTTTTTAAATCACTGCCAATATTGAAATACACAACGTTTTCAGTGCGTGGCTCACGTGACATTCACGAATCTGAAGTGCAACTTCACAAATAAAACATATGGCGAGTTCCCAGTGTGCCGCATCAAGGCTGTCAATCGCACTCACAAATACCTTACACTATATGAAAAACTTAACATTAAACTTAATAATTTGAGTGTAAGTAATTTACTTAAAATGTCATGCAGATTATATCGTATATTATATATATGTTTTAGGGCAACTTGAAAATGATGCGCTATGACCATGGCTATAAACCATTTTTTATAAACATAAACTATGACATATGCAGATTCCTGAAGAATCGACAGAATGCCATTTTAAACTCACTTTTTAATACGTTTAGAAAAAATTCCAATATAAATCACAGCTGTCCTTATGATGTAAGTGGAAGTGAATTAACCAAATTTAAATATTTGTGTATTATTATTTATGTGTACATTTTTGTTTGTTTTTAGCATGACGTTATTATCGATAAGCTGTGGACTGGAAATCTCGAGAATGAGTTATCTAAATATCTGCCAATACCAAATGGGGATTATGCACTCTACACAACTTTTTATGAGAATAGTATGGAATTTAACAAAGTCAACATATATGTAAGAAAAACTTGAACTAGTTGCAGTACTGAGCAAAAGATATATAGAATAGATTTAATAATTAATGCGCACCAACTCCCAGTGCAAAATTGCAAATGTGAATTTAATTTGATTCTTTTATTGTTATCGATTTATGGAAACTGTATTTTTTCAATTTTGAATGAATATAAAGTTGATGCCAGCAATTTTTTAAGAACCTACAAAGTGTTATTATCAATTAATTGCAGAAAACCATTGAAGAGAAGTTTTAATTAAAGTCACTCTTGTCCTTATGATGTGAGTGGTGTCGAATGTTCTACCTAAAGTTATTACAATGACTTTAAAAGCTATCTAAGATTAATTTGCACTTCTATTAGACATTCACACTAATCCCTTCTACTGTATCTTATCTTTGGTTTGTCCCAAAAAGATTTTCTCTCATATTGCCTACACTTATTATCGGAATCATAACGAAATCATGGAAGACTTATTGTAGACTTTCTTTAATATTTGTCATTACATTTTGAGCTTTCGATTATTGTGTAATTATCATTGCCATCGTGTCCCTTTAGGCATATATTTATTTACCATTACAGTCGTTAAATTTTTGTTAAACTATGTTAAATACAAATATAGTATTAGTGTGTTTAAATAGCGTAAAATGAGAACTCTAGAATGTGGAATCAATTACTTCGATTCCGATTTGTTAACGACTACAGCTTAATAAAATTGTTGCTAAAACCATGTCGAGATGCGTGTTGTTCTGGTGCTCAGTTGGTTTCCTAGCGGTAAGGAAAGTTTTGTTGTCCGATTGTGAATCTCTAGAAGTCTCAAGTAATAATTATAGTGCATAATGGGTCACGTGACGTTCACAAATCTAAAGTGCAGATTGTGAAACGACACTTCTGTTGCCTTCAAGCATTGCTATATCAAGGCCGTTAATCGCACACACAAATATATTTCAATTTATATAAAAAACTATGGGAGAGGTGTTACGCATATTACGGTAAGTTGTCCAAACCATTTACAATGAAAATAGATCGATGGCTCTCATAGCTGTTTTCCAGATGAATATTCAGGCTTTACGTTTTAACCATCCTTGATAAAAACGTTCCTTCAATAAAAATTATATCAACTCGAAGATGTTATTAATGAAATATCTTCAAAATAATAGGAAAATAAAATTAAAATACTAAATATTTGCCAGTGCCAAGTGGCGATTATATTATCGCTTTCACCGTATATACTTAAGATTGGGAATTACTCTCTGTACACGTTTATATGCATTTAGACACCTAAGTAAATAGGGAACACATTCTTTTTATTTTCCCTTCATCTTTGAGAGAGGGAGACAGAATAATTTAGTGTTAGTAAATGGATTTTCAGTTGAATTTTTCAGATCTCTGCATGAGGTGATTTTAATATTAATACGCTTCATTGCGGCTACGAAATAAACCATATACAAATAAATTGTGTTTTTTTTGTGTTTATGACACTTTGAAAAACATTTAGTACTTAGTATACTGGAGAGAGATCATCATTATTTTGTTGCTCACTGGTCTTTTTAGCAGTAAGTAGATGGTGATGAATGCTGTCGTTAGTCAGCACGATAATCAAAACAATAGTGATCTACCAATCATTAGTGCATTTCACATCCACGAATCCGAAGATCGCCTGTATGAATCAGTCCTTTCAGAAGTCTCAGAAAAAGAGATTTGCCCCATTTATATATCATAATTATTAAAGATTAGATGAGATATGTATTATGTTAAAAGTGCTTTATTTTCTCTATTAACATTAAATTTAGCAAAACAACAACGTCTCTCTCGAAACATGGAAAGAGACAAAGCGTGAGTACTTGTAATTCTATCTGTTAATTCCAACCTAAGTCTGAGTTAATTGCAATATTAATATCAGTAATTAACATAAAATGTCGAATATAATTGCTTTATTACTAGTTTGTCAATGGCACAAAGTAATATTTAGTATTATAGACAAGTTAGCATTAGCATGTTGAGACCGCTTTTCGTTTGGTGCACTGCGGCTTTTCTGGCGGTAATATATGAGAGATCAGGATAGTATATAGTATTTGCTAACATTAATTTTAGCCTGCCATTGGTCACGTATCTTTCACAAATCTAAAGTGTCTGACGAATAACATATCTCTAGTCGAGTTCCAACGATGTAAAATCACGGCCTTCAATCGAACCCACAAATATATCGAAATTTATGTGAAAAATAAAATGAGGGGTATAACAAATTCGACAGTAAGTATTGCCTTAAATGTCGTAACGATTTTAAGAGTTGACGCACTCTACTTTTACAGACGAATTTAAAGATTTTGCGTTTTAGTAATGGTTATAAACCATTCTATATAGACGTTACCTTTGATACTTGTAAGTATTTGAAGATGCAAAAGAATCCCGTTGTCAATCTGATCTTCAACGCAATTAAATCAACAACCAATCTGAATCACAGCTGTCCGTATAATGTATGTGGTAAGTCCACTTGGTTAGTAACATTTCCTAAAATTAGTCCCTTTTTGTTATAAAGCATGACCTGATAATGGACAAATTCTGGACGGGAAACCATGAAATTGAGTTTCTCAAATATCTGCCTGTACCAAATGGCGATTATGTGCTCATCGCCACTCTATATATTTATAATTTAGAATTGTTATCTGTGCATACTTATCTGCGTTTAACTACGTGAACAGCGAGAGAGAGAGAGAGAGAGAGAGAGAGAGAGAATAAATATTTGCATTGTCCAAATAAGTTTCGTTGAGCTATTATATTGTATTAATACGCTTAATTACCGTAAAATGACTTCGAAGCCAGCATGTTCGAATAATAAATGCATGATTTTGCAATTCAAATTGAATCAAAGCAGTTAGTATTAAAAAATACGTATCAATAGCATGTTTAAGAGTTTATGGTTCTTGTGCTCAGTAGGTTTGATAGCGGTAAGAATCAATTTGCCAGCTTATTGTTGATCTAAAATATTCCCAATTATTATAGTCCATTATGGGTCACGTGACGTTCACGAATCTAAAGTGCTACAGTCGGAATAAAACTGTAACTGCGTTTCGGCATTGCCAAATCAAAGCAGTCAATCGGACCCACAAATATATTGCAATTCACATCAATAATTTCTCGAAAAATATATATAATGCCTCGGTGAGTATTTATTATTCAGGAGTTTATTTGTATTTATTTGTATATATATTTTCATTAATTCAGATGAACATCAAGTCATTGCGGTTCGATCATGGTTACAAGCCCTTCTTCTTTGATATAACTTTTGATGCCTGCAAGTACCTGAAGAATCCTAAGAACGTGATGGTTAATCTGTTCTTCAAGTCATTGAAGCATTCTTCCAATCTAAACCATAGCTGCCCTTACAATGTATGAGATGTATCTCTGTTTGGTTAATTTTTCCTTCTGAAAATAATTTTGTTTTTTTTTTATCTTTTGCATTTAGGATGATATTATTGTTGACAAGTTGTGGACTGGAAATCTGGAGGACGATTTTCTCAATTATCTACCGGTACCAAGCGGCGAATATTGCTTAATATTTACTGTATTTATTTACAATTTAGAACAGATGTCTATACATGTGTTTTTGCATTTAAGCAGATAAATAACATGAAAAGAAAATTAGTTGGCGAGCAGTATAGCTGCACTTTGAAACTTTGAATTATAACATTAATTCGTTTAATTACCGGAAAATATGATTTCAGTTTCGATAACAAATGTATTACTTTATTTCGATTAGTCGAGTCTGCACAAACATATTGAACATTTTAGTTTAATTTACTATTGAGGATTAACATGTTGAGATCATTAATTTTATGGTATTCGATGGGTTTTCTAGCGGTAAGCAAAGTTTATAATTTAGCTGGAAATGGCACGATAAGCAATAATATCACCTGTAGTGTATGGCGCATGTTGCATTCACGAATCTGAAGTGTGATTTCAAGAACGCGACTTTTGGCAAGTTTCAACAATGTTCCATCAAGGCTGTAAATCGCACCCACAAGTACATGAGCATCTATGCAAAGATATATATTTTACCTTTAAGTGACGTTACGGTAAGTATTAACGTAATTATCTTCTGAAAACTCTTTGATGAGGTTTACCGACAGATCAGAGCGAAGTTTATGCGTTTTGACCACGGCTATAAGCCATTTTTCGTGGATATAACCCTCGATGCGTGCAGTTTTCTAAAGAATCACAATAGTCTGTTTGGGAACTTGTTTTTCAATATGTTTAAGGACTACAGCAATATAAACCATACGTGTCCCTATAATGTAAGTATACGGCAAACAATCAACTTACATTTAAACAAAGTCAGTTTTCTTTGAATTCACAGCACGATATCATTTTGGATAAGTTTTGGACTGGAAATTTTGATAATAACTTGGCTAAATATTTGCCCATGGTTAACGGAGACTACGCTTTGTTCCTGAATTTCTATAGACATCAAGCGGAGATGGCCACGGTGGTTATTTACACGAAGATAAGTAATTAAATATTTAACAGCAGCCTTGGCCACATCATCTCAAGAGCAAGCGCAAGCTCAAGCTCAAGGACGACAAGCTTCAGCGTTAGTCGATATGGCGAGAGTGCGAGTGTGGATGTTGGCTCATTAATAATAAATTAAGCATATTTTTTTGTGTGCGTATGTATGCGCTTCTTCATTCGCGTTTCTGTCTGATGTTTTCTCCCTAATGACCCAGAATACGAAATTTGTCTTGTTGCCTCCTAACCCAAAAGCGTTTAAGTGTATCCCTTGAGCGTGCCACGCTAGCAGCCAATGCTGCCAAGTCATCCAAGTCAAATGGCAACTGAAACGGAAGCTAATCGTTTGGGTAAATAGTTTACCCTGGACAGAGCTCTACCTAAGCTGCGTCTGTCTGGTGAATTGCTTAACGGGCAAAGCGACAGAGAGAGAGAGAGAGAGAGAGAGAGAGGGGAGTAGAATGTGGACTTTGTGGCTTTGTCGTTGAGCCTGTAGGATTATAAATGATATGACAGGTGCGCTGCTCTCTGTTAGCCCAGCTTAGTGACAACATCTCAGCAATTTCTATTCGCATTTGCGCAGATTTGAAATGCAACTAATAACTGCTCAACTTGGACGTGTCGTCTTCGATAATTAAGACAATCAATTTTAGTTTGAAGAGCTCATTGAATGGGTTAAATGAAGCGGCAAACGGCAAGCGGAATGCATTGGCCATAAGGACATTCTCGCTGACATGTTGTAACCATATTGCGGCATGTCGAAACCCTTTTGCTCACTGCTGCCAACTGCCAACTGCCAGCGGCTCGTTAGACTTCTGGCCGGCAAACAGAAAATACAAAAACTGCAAGCGGCAACTACAAAGAAGACGACGACGACGACGACGAGACGAATTGACGATGGAGAAGTCGGCGTATCTGGTACACTGATAGCAGCGCAGTCCGGGGCGGCAAACCTCACAGAGAGAGAGAGAGAGAGAGAGAGAGAGAGAGTGTGAGGGCGACAGAGAGACAGGGACAGAGAGGTTGCAGCTTGCCTCCAGTGGCATGGCGGTGTGCTGCATAGTGGGTTGAAATCGACACTGACACACGCACAGATGTGTCGCAACGCTTTGAAGTTTTTTTTTCTTTTTTTGAAGTTTGAGCTGCGCTTTTCGGTGCCGCCACGTTTCGAATTGCAATCGCCAAGCGACAGAGAGAGGCAAATGAGCAACGAAGCGTTCCCTATGCTGCTGTTGTTGTTGCTGTCTCTGCTGCACCTTTGCGCCCCCCCCCCCCCCCCCAGTCCTGACTACATCCCTTGTGGCTCTAGTGACAAGTTTGTGTGTGTGTGTTAATTGCATTAAAATGTTTGCAATTGCAATGCAACCTGCAAGCGGGGAGGGAGCTACAGTCTTATCATCCCGCTCAAATCTGTGCACATTCGAAAAATACCATAGATGCCGCCTCATGGAAGACGCTATTCGTGTCGCAACCATAATTGCCATAATAACATAATATCGCAGCAGTTGCAGCAGCTGCTGAAGCGACGCGGCGCGATGCGAAGCGGCGTGAATGCCACAGGACAATTCCATAGGCGAAGCCCCCTCAAAAAACCATCACGACCTGTGGCTCATAAGCCAAGAACAAAGCGAAGGTGTCGTTTATTGTCGCCGGCGGTTACACTTGAGCAAATTTTATGGCCTAAACTATTACTCGACTTGCGAGCGAAGCAATAATAATGGGTCTATCATAAACCGCAAGGCGCCATTAAATTAAATTGAGAAATTAAACTCAATAAAAGCTGTACTAAAACATAGTAAAGCGGCTGCATTAAGAGCATTTTCATTTCTCAGATAAAAATCTGCATTTGATGTGGTATTAATATCCATATAAACTCCAATTGGAAACTCATAATATTACGAATAAATGGATTTTTGTTAGTTTGAAACAATTTATATTAAATATTACGAGTTAATGTATTTCTATATATTTTCTATAAAAGATAAATGAGAATATTATTATACCAACAGAACAGGAAAGCATAGAATTAATATTATTATCTAATTTTAATAATAATATTCTTAGCTGTTCAGTAACCTTACTGCACCTCATTGCTATCTGGTCTTCTTTCATAGCTTTGTTAATACACTTCAAATAACGCTCCAATTTCTGCTAGTGTATGAGACCAATTCCTATTGCTTGGCATAGTATTTGCCCAATACGGTCAACGGGACGTTGAGAGATAAATGCGATGGGTCAGCGTCAGCGACAGCATCTCAGGCAGCTAGAGGTGCCATTTTTCTCATGACCAACGAAGCAAGGAAGCAGCTTGCGACAGGCGGAGATAGAGAGAACGAGGGAGATAGTGGAGACGAAAGGCTAGCTTGGAGCTTGGTAACTGATGACAGCAGCAGTAGCAGCTAGAGGTTTACTTGGCTGGTTGACTTTTCCGCATGTTTGGACCGTCTGGCGACTCGCTCGCTCTGTCCGTCTGTCTCTCTGTCTCCATGTCCATTTGCTCGTTCATTTCATTTCATTTGGAGTCAGTTGCGCTGTTCGCTTCACGTTCACTAGTTATCTCTCGCAGTGCTCTCTCTATTTGGTGCTGTTGTCTGGCCTTTTGCACACACACTAACACACACAAACACCTCAGTTGCCTGCCCCGTTCGTGTGCCCCGTCGCCGTCCCCGTCCCCGTCCCGCTCGCCCGTCTGTCTTGTTTGTCAAAGAGAAACAGTTAAATGCCAGTTTACCAGTTAAATCGGAATCAAAGCGAAAACAATGACACACTGGCAGCAGACCTCCCGTCATTGTGGGCTGCGACGACAGCGGCCAAAGAGAGCGTGAGCTGAACCCGACCTGCTTGCCAAACAGCAAGTGAAGTAACAACAACACCAGCAGCAGCAGCAGCAACAACAATAAAAAAATCGTCTAGACACAGACTAGACTCCATAAAAATAATTATTATCGGTTGCAATTTCTGTGCCTGTGCCTCCGACACCGCCTCCGTCTCCGTCTCCGTCTCTGTTTCCACCTCGTTCACCAACCCGCTCGACCGACCAGCCGACCCACTGTCGCCCCTCTCCTACTCCCCGTCCCGCCTCTTGCCGCATTCAAGCTCATTCATTCGGTTTTGATTCGCTTCGGCTTTACCCACGGAGGGAATCGTTGAACGTCATCGCATCGCATCGTTTGGTTTCATCTGCTTCACATTACGATTGCACTTTTTATCGCTAAACTCACTGCTCACTCACAGCTTGATTGACTCTCTCTCTCTCTCTCTCTCTCTCTCTCTATTTCTATCTGCATTTCTTTCTCTATTCCACTCTACACTTTCGTATACACTTGCAGCGGGGGTGCTGAGCCATGAAATACCCTGTTGATAGCTCTAAGATTGCACTATCTGCTGCTTTCAAGTTGCCTGACTTCGTTGAGTTTTGTGGAAATTTCCAAATAAACCCACTTCAATCAAATGCATGCTAATTAGTTTCTCTTGTTAATTGCTGGTTATATTGCAAATGCATTTTACATTTACTGCCCACATTATTTTCAGAAAACTTTTGCTTATATCGAATTTCCAATGTCTACAGCGCGTTGCTCGTTAATTGAAGGGCAAAAGGTTTATGATAGCCATAGAGGGATCCAGCTAATAGTGGAGTTGAGTTGCGTCTGGCAATCAGTTGCAGCCGCTGGCATTCATTAGGGAAACCCACAGAAAAGCCCACGGGGAAACACCCAAAGCAATCCACAAATGGCAATTCACAAGTGTGAGCGGCGTGTGTGGGTTTCTGAGTGTTTTCTGTTTTGTTGTTTGTTAAGCACAATTTGAAAACGTAATTACATTTATTGCGCTACGAAAGCACTAAATAGGGGCAATGGGAGAGAGAGTGGACACTGAGCAGGACAGGACAGGACAGGACAGGACAGGACAGGCGGATGAATATGTTTGATATGCTGTCGACACGCATCGTTGGGCATGCAAGGCTGCAACGCCGGCAACTTTGGCAGCGACAATGACGCGACAGTCGCAACGCAGCAAAATGTGGAGCAGGGAAATATGCGACACACAACGTAATTGCCACAATTTGCTCGCTCGTTGCGTGAATGAATGGCAACGGCATCGGCAAGGCAATGGGGGTAAACGGGGTTGCACGAGAAAGGACAACAACTTCAACTTCCGTCAATGGCTGGCCTCTGTGGCAAAAGCCAAGGGCTGCGGTTGCAGTTGCAAGAATCATTCGTTTTTTTTGCTGTTTTTGTAGACTTTATGTTTTCTGTTTTTTTTTATATGCCCATTTGAGCCGCCTTCTGTCATATTTGAGGTGCGCATAAAGGCACTCAACGCCGCCATAAATCAACTGCCAACTGCCAACTGCAAACTGGCAACAGAGAGGTCTGATCTAAGGCTGTCAACCGCTGAACCAGTGAACCACCACAGCACCACAGCTATTACTTTGAGCATACGTCGATGTGCGCGCTGTTCCACCTGAGCTTGCACCAGCAGTCTGTGCCCCTTTGCCCCCTGTGTCCCTCTGTTCCTTCCACACTTTCAGTGGTTGCCCCCTGTTTGCCGCCATAACGATTCACCCTTCACCTGGCTGGTTGTCTTACTCTTATGTCTAGACGACAGACGTTGTCTGCCTTGGCAGCCGCAGCCAAAAGCAACAGGAAACAACACGACAAGACGACAACACGACACGCAGACAACAGTGACAGCTCAGCTTGTTGCAGAGCGAGAGCAACGAAGAACAGCGACGCAACTGCAACAAGGGGACAACAAAAGAACAACAACAAATACAACTACTACAATGTCTTCTACCTGTGTCCAGCGAGTGTTCAAATGAGCCAACAATTCTCAGCTGTCAATAATGTCTGTCGTTGTTCAGACTTTTCATCCTGCCCCCTGCCTCTGTCTCTGTCACTTCTCATTCTCCCCAGCTTTCGCCATCAATTTGCAGCTCCTACGCTAGCTTCTTCAAGTTTCTTAACTCTTTGCCTTGTCTGGCTGCCTCTTGTTCTTCCTACTCCTCTTGCGCTTACTGGCAGCCTGCACCTTGACTGTCTGCTTCACGACATCAACAACATTTGCAGTTACTCTACTGTGCCCTTAACTATCCTTGCTTTACTCTTGTTTCCTATATATTTCCTCTTAACACATTATTATGGCATTGTTCTTGTTATTAAGTCTACATAATGATTTAGTTATGGCATTAAATTTGATCTTTGCGTTATAATTTGCTTATTTTCAATTTAAGCATCAGCTATTTTACATTTTAAACAGCTTGTCATATTATATTTTTTTTAAATGTTCAATGTTGATTAAAAATCCATTTATTCAACAAGCTTTTTGTTTCATATGAACTGTATTTATAAATCAGCCGATATACATTTTCAGTTTCATCTTCAAGTCTCAAGCTCATTTTTTTTTATATTCACATTTACTAAACTCTTTTACTTCTTCTCTGTAGATTAGTTGATGACTTCTTGAGAATTGCATTAAAATGCAATTGTTTATATTTTAGAAGGTCCCTTCAAAGCTAACCAACACTTCCCCCCAAAATACTGCCCTATTTTTGCGCCCTCTGCCCAACTTTGATTTACCATCATCTCTGCGCAGTCATAAAGCTGTTTCTCAAATTTCATTAGAAAATTTCCGAACTGCAAGCCACTCCCTAGTTAAGCCCTTAAAGCTCCTAATCCTTTGGAAATTGAGTTGCCAAATGGCAATTTTGTTGTCCATTGCGGGCCAGAGATTTGCGTCCTTGCAGTATCCCAATTGCCCATGATAGGGTCTTAAAAAGTCGCCAAGCTCCCTCCACACACACACACACACACGTACAATGAAGTAGGAGGTGGTTGCTCGGGTGGGGAGCAGAGCGGAGAGCAGGGCAGGCATTTGGCGTCCCGCTTAATTATTCAAAACCATGTCATGTCTCTGTATAATTTTATGCATTGGCCAATGCGAGCGCCAGCGCTGATGATGTTGCTGCTGCTGCTGATGATTATGACGATGATGATGATGACGATGACGACGTCGACGATGCCGCCTACACAGCCAGACGGGGACAGACAGAGCACAGTGCACAGGGTACAGAGCAGACATTGCAGAGACATATCTGAAAAAGCTACAACTGCACACACACATCTACATTTGTGAGAGAAGAGTGGGCAATCGGCAGCGTCAGCGTCCGCGTCAGCAGGAGCCACATGTGGCAATCACGAAACGTAGTGCCGTTACCCACACTTGCACACACACCACACTTTGTGGCAGAGTGAGAGCGTGTGGCATACCAGACAGTCTGACGCTGTTGGAGCCCACGTAGAGCGCAGCCACTCAGTGAGTCGTCGTCGCTCAGACCGAGACTACTTGTTGTTGTTGTTGCTGTAGTAGTAGTTGTTGTTGGCCAGGTCTCGGTCTGTCTGGACGACAGCAACAACGTTGCAGACGTCGGCAACGACAACGACAACAACGACACAGTCTGTGGCAGACCGACACTATCGAAAACTCGAAATTTATTCGTTGGAAAAAGTTGATTTCATTTTTTTCTTATTTTGTGTTTTTTTTTATTTTTTTATTTTGTTTTGGCCGGTCTGTTGTCTTTCGTTTTTTCTCTGTTTTTATTTTAATTTCGTGTCGTCGTCGTCGCCGTTGCTGTCGCTGTTGTTATTCTCTCGTTGTATATTTATGCAGTCGAAAAATGAGTTGCAAAAATGCCCACGAAAATTATGTTAACCAGCCTGCAGCTGTGTTCAAAATCCCACATTCTACATCTTCATAGCTGTCCCCCCAGTTGTTCATTCCCTCCCCCTGCCGCACCGCACACCGCGCCACACATCAGCAAGGTGTTGGAGCAAATGCTACGCCACGATATTTGGCCAAGCGATTTGATATGATAACAAGTTGGATGAGTTTGGTTAAGCGTTTGTTTTATCAGGAAATCGATTGTGAATGCATGATATAATTTCGGATTTAAGTACTCTACTTAAAATCAGGTAATTTAAATAAATATTGGGTGCTGATAAAGGCGAAGTGAAAAATATAAATATCGGGTATTCAGATACCCAGACATTAAAGCTTAGATTGTTGTCTGTTTAAGACCAGTAATATTAACGGTTAAAATAAATTAAACTAAATTAAAATTAAAAAAACAGTGAAAGCAATAAGCAATCAATGAATGAAAACACGTCAGTCTATAGAATATTTGCGTAACAGCTAAACAGGTATTTGCGCATTCTTATCGAACCTCTTAACTTTTTTCAATAACTGTATTTATTCCGAGAACATATTTGAATATCAATATGCGATGTTTGCTTCTGTACTTTAACCCTTGAAAATTCCAATTATATAAATATTTATGCGAATAGATTTCTAGTTACGTAAAGTGTATCACCTGTTTTTCGCAATATAAACTAAACAAATCAAGTTAAGAATAACAACTCAAATGTTTACAATCTTGAGCAGAAGACAAGTTTGACGGCAACTTAATACTATATTTATAGTATTCGACAGACTGAAAGAAATCTTTGGCAAACTGGGCTGTGGTCTTAAAGATAGTATAATAAAGTATTACCTACTCACCGTATTTGTACCAAAAGCTGCGTTTTGGCGTCAGTACAAGTTTGTTTTCAGAATCCAATATCAAATTGCTATCGAATTGCGAATTTTCTTCGTAGAGCTCTGTGTAGAGTATGAATTCAATTCGCGCTGTTGTTGTTTGTGTTATGCTTGCGGATGTGGCTGATTGTGGTGATTGTTGCTGTTGTTGTTGCTGTTGTTGTTGTTGTTGCTGCGGTGTCAAAGGTGATGCGATGGACGCTGTTCGGACAGTATCACGATTCAAAATTCGATGCGCAGCATGCAGTTGAATGTTGTTGAGTGTAGTTGCAGTTGCTGTTGTGGTTGTTGTTGTTGTTGCTGCAGTTGTTGTTGCTCCTTGCATATGAGGCACTGCGGTTGATGTTGAGGTTGCTGTTGATGCTTGCAACAATGTTGCACGTTGATTAATTTGATATGGCAGAAACATGGACACGGCGGGCGATGCAAATGCCGTTGGCAGCGGCGGGGCAACGTCAGTCGAGTGAGACGCGGCGCGACGACAACGACAACGACTACGCCGACAACGACGACGACAACAACAACGATGATGTTGCAACAGGGGCGACGCGGCAGCGACTCGTGTTGAGGGTTGGCGAGGGACGCGATGAAGCCGACTGCGACGGCGGGTGAATCTCGCGGCGGCGGCAGTTGGCTTTAAGTGGCGATCCGCACTCGATGTTGGTAATTTATTAAGCAAATTTGTGGATGGCAGCAGCAGCGAGTGATGTTTAGACGACACTTTGCTACGATTTATAATTAAATTTAACTTATTATTTGCACTATTTACACTGTGAGAAACACGCGCCGAATTCTTTGCTTCACTCTTATTATTTACACGAAACGCGACGACGTCGTCGATGTTTCCAGTTAACTTTCGATATATCGGCAATGTTGCGATATTGCTGTCGATATTGCATGTCCGACAGTGTTTGCTGTAGGTAATGTTATTGTTGCTGCGGCTGCGGCTCCGCTGTTGCTGATGATCCTTATTTGGCGCCCAAAAATATGCAATGCTCTGGCTTTGGCTGCTGTTCCTGTGCATGGGCACCGCGAGGGCTTGTGCCGACCACAATGTGAGTGTTGTTGCCAGTAGAAGCGTTAGATTGAACGCGACCAATGCGTTTGTGTTTGTACAGCGGGCCCCCGCGGCGCCTTCGGCTGTATGCGTGGGGGCCACAGCGTCAACTGTATGCGAATTGATATTTCACTGCACCCGACGGCCACAGTGCAGCACTCGCGTGCATTAATGCGGCTTTCAAACTCAGCTTAGCATCGGCGACAGCTGCAAATTCCACAAAAAAACAATGATAAAGTTAAAATTAAAATATGTAAAACAAAGAAAACGCGCGCGATCTTCAGCTTTAGACGCAATTAGAACTATCGATACAAAGCTTAGCATACATTCTAATTATCGATAGCTACTGAAATAGTCATGTTAAGGATTATGTTAATTACAATTATAGGGACACACTTGCAGAAAAGAAAGCACGCTAGTTTTTAAGTGCAAAATGTGTTGTAAATTACTAATTGAAATTAGAAAAAGTGTTATAATTGTGATGTTTTTTTAAGTTACTGGAATTGAGACGTTAATTAAGGATAATGGAGGTAACTTCAGTTTAATTATATTAATATTACAAGTATGCACGATACTTATAATATGCATGAGAAAACGCTTAACCATTGATATGAAGCTGCTGCAATTTGTTATACATGATAGCAACCGCCAATACTTTTAAATGTTGTTGTTTTGTGTTTCATGAACTAATCGAGTAATTACTGAATTGAAATTAAATTATGATGTCACTTTCACTTGATGATCACACATGGACAACGCCTAACAAATTTTAACGTGAGCAGTGCTGCCAGATTGCAAAAGCCTACTATTAGGTCAGTTTGTGACGTCACAACTTCGAAATCCTAATATTTTTGTGCAATTATATAATTACTGAGCTGCCATCAATTTCTTGCAGTGCGTTTTGCTGTGTGGTCGCTCACTTTTTGTGTTTGTTGTCTTGCGGCAGCCTTTGTTTTTGTTTTCCGTCGTTTTCGTCTTTGTTTTTGTTGTTGACGTGGTCGGTGTTGTGTTGTTGCTGTTGATGTTGTTCTTGTCTTAGTCGTCTGTCCTTGTTACACTGTTTCAGTCGCAACATAATTTCTAGTCACCCCAGCCCCACCCCTTAATGGGATTGAAGGAGAAGGGGGCAGACACGGCAGCAGACGCGGGGATAAATAACGAAAACATCTGTGTGTGTGAGTTTTCGACTGGGTGTATGAGTATGTGCGTGAATGTGTGTGTCGGCACTCTTTGCCAATTGCAGAAAGACAAAACAAACAAACAAACGGAATGAACGAACGACGAACGAGCGAACTAAACGAACCGCAGGGGACAAAGCACAACGTTGCGTATGTGTAATATGTTGCACAAATTTATGTTGCACTTCTTTGGACTTCATTTTTATTATCATCAACGTTGTCGTCGTCTTCTTTGTCGTCGTCGGAGACGTTTGCTGCTTACGAAACCAATTTTCTAAATATAATGCACAACAGCAAGTGACACACACACACAGTCGCACACACACATTGAAGCCACCCCTTTGACTGTTGTGTAGTAGTGTTGTTGTTCTTCTATGTTGTTGTTATTATGACGAAAGATTACAAGCGACGACGACGCAAAAATAGGCTAAAATTAAAGTAGCTAAATTAATGGCATAGTTGCAGTCAACCTCTCTCGTTCGCTCTACCCTCTCCCCACTGTCACACCATTGCTAGCAGACAAAGGTGGAATGACTTTCGCATATGCCTCCTTTGGCTGTTGCATTTCTTATGCCTGATGCACGTTTCAAGATATAGACAACAACAGACTACACACTCCACACTCTACGAGCTCCACGAGCACATCGTTTTTGTGGCTGCAAGTCGTTGCAACTCCTCCATTGAGTAACTTTTGTGTTTTGTGCACTAATTGTCTGTTTTTGGACTCGAAATGCAAACGTTTTGCCACAACGGTTGACAGACAGCGAGCGAGCTGCACATAGACAGACACATCGACTGCTTCGTTTAATATGTGGCATGATAAACCAAAACACAATGTTGCATCCCACCCCAAACACGCCAGTGCGAGGTGAGCGAGTAGATGGCGACATGCAACAGACAACTTTAATAAAACGTTACGTTGATCGTCACTAAAGTGCATCTTCCAGACAGCTCTCTTACACCGCCCCTCGTCGCCGCCCCACCTCCCCCCCCTTCGCGACTCTCTGAAGCTTTTAAGTATTGTTTTTTGTTTTCTTATTGAAATTCCTGCTGCATCCAAGCCAAACCACATCATCAGCGTCGTCATTTGGCAAATGTTATTGTCTCCTTTTGCCCTGCCACTGACTCGTCCGTGCCGCTTGCCCCACATGCTCCACGCCAGACAGACAGCGATCTTTTGCATCGCCCAGCGGCTACTGTTTTATTGTTGATCTGTTTGTGTTTGGCATTCTCCACCTCGTCGTTATTGTTGTTTGTTGTTGCAATTTATTTGATTGCCTCTTCATTTATACTGTGGTCTGTCTTTATGTTTGGATCTTTTTTCTTTTTATCGCGTCATGGACTCCTTTTTGCTGCTTGGGGATCAACGTTAACTCGCAATTTATGTTGATCATAAAAACGCACTCAGACCCATAATTAATAAAAGTACCAAACCGAACAAAAAGAAGAACAATATAAACCACAGCTATAAAGTGCTGACAAGTGTCTCGCAACCGAAACTCTGTCTACTTTATGAGTCATTTCGCAATTCAATCTGAAGTGAGCAGCATCAGATTTAGGAACAGATGATAGTCCTATTATAGCAGCCTCAGTCAGTCTGTTTTATTTGTGTAATACTCAAGTTTCGATAGGGAATTGTCCATATTAGCCACTTGGAAACCATCTTTAATATATATTATTTTACTTAGTAAAAATGGATACCTAAATAGCGTATGTTAAAACAAAATTAATTGTTCTTAATTGAAGCTATTAGTAGTTTGAAATTGCTTTAAAAATAACTGAGAAATGAGATGATATAAATACTGTTTTAAACCAACAACTAAGCAAATAGTTAATACATCCTTAAGTAATTATATTGCATTCTTAAGAAATCGTCTATTTAAGCAATAAAAACTATAAGGAACTTTGGTTTAATTTTAGACTAAACTGGGTAATAAATAAATCGAGTAATTTACTACCTCAACGATAGTTTATAAATTTTCATTACACTTTCTTGTGACTTTATATTACAAGGAAAATCCATCTGCGACTAACACTATATAGTTCGTTAATCCAATAAATCCAACTCTGTACGCCGCCTAATGATTCAGTCTGAAATCTGGGGCAGAACAAAGCCTCTTTAATGATCTCGACTAATCCAAACGACCGGAAATACCATATTTCTTGAGAAAACATTATAAAGAAAATGTAAAAAACGAAATCAACAAGCACAACAATAATAATAATAATATCAACAACAACAAAACAAACAAATACAATATCGGCAGCAGCAACAACAACAACAACAAAGTCATTTGGCCATAGGCGTTTTCAGCTAATTCAAACACATTCCAGTTTATTTTTAAACAAGTCGCTAAATTCTTTTCATTTATTTTTGTACTAAAATGAAGCAGCAGGAATTTTGCAGCGCAAAAAAGGGCGAAGCGGGACGGGCGCAACAAATATGCAACGTGTTGCAGCGATAAACAATGTTATCGATAACAACGACCACGTTGGCATTTTAAAGATAAATAATAGAGTAGCAGATTGAAATGATTGTCAAAGTATGCACATTTTGTTATCAAGTTGGCAAGAGATTTATTTATTTATGTTTTTTCATTGTTTCGGGAATATTTTGTGAGGTTATGTGGTTGCATTTTTCTCTCTCTCTCTCTCTCTCTCTTTCTCTCTTGTACTTTTATAAAATGTTGAAAATCGTTCACATCTTTAGTTAGTTTAGTATAAATTTATGTTTTAACTTAAAATTTTTTATTTAAACATTTTTACTGGTTTCATACATAGTTAAAACTTATTTTATGATTTCATTAATCTCTGAATTCAAAGCAATTTAATTGCCATAAGTTTAATAGGGTATTTGATGTTCGTCAATTCAGTTGACACTGCACTTGTGTGTGTTTATGTTTTGGCGTTTATATGTGTGTGTGTGTATGCTAGTGTGTGCACATACCAAAGTCGAACGCCAATTTGACATTGAGCATACGTAAATTCCTGCGTAAATCGATGGAACACCACGAGACCGCAGCAAAGTCAATCGGCAAAAGAGGCGGCAAAAAAAGGTTGCAAACCTAAACCGAAACCGAAACGGAATCGTACTCGAGTCTCGAAAGAAATCGACCCGCAAACCGAACCGTAGTGGTTTAGAAGCGTGGCCGAAACGTAGAATCGTCGAAGAATTTCACACCTGACAGCGAAGAATGCGGCAAGCAAGTTGCGTCTTCAGCAAAACTGAAGGTACACCACACACACACACTATTGACACACTCTCTCTCTCTCTCTGTCTCTGACACTCGTTCACGCGCACACACACTCTTGAAACGCACTCACACGAACTTGCAGAAAGAGTATTTGGGTGGAAAAGCTTTGCACAGCTTTTCCCCCGTTTGTTGAGCACGGATATTAAAAAAATAAATAATATGCTTTTGATTATATGCGACAGATCTGCACTGTGTGTCTAATGAGGGAAGTGTTGTGGGTGTGGCTGTGGCTGTGACTGTGTGCTGTGTGTTGTAGGTAGACGCGTCTTATCCGAGAGAATAAGATACCGTTAGAACCGTACTTTCCCTAATTGCTGCAGGGCTGCAGTTGCAAATGCGCTGCGATCTTTTCGCTAACCTGCGCAGTACTGAACGCGATTGCGATTTTGCCGGCAGCTAACATAAAAACGTCCCCCGTTTGTCTCCAATAATTCACACGACGACAGCAAAATACACCGCGAGAGTGAAAACCATCATTTCTAATTACCATCCAACAAAATTCAGTTCAAATCTGTAGCTGAGTTTGCCAAAGAATTCTTAAAAGAAAAAAGTTTTATATCTCAACAAATAAATACTAATACTTAAATGTAATTGAATTCAAAAACGACAAAATACAAAGTCATAGTAATTTTCTAACAATATTTGATGGTTCGAAATATTAACAAATAAACAATAACTGCAATAAAAATTTATAAAAGTAATATGAAAATATGATCAAATTTGATATCTTCAATTTTGTATGCAGTTTAACAGTATATAATTTTGCGAAATGATATTTTTCAGCATTTTTTTCTCACTGTGTATACACATGCGATCGGCCCGCTGAAAGGGGAGCATGGCTGGGGGCGGTGTGTGCTGCACAGGAGGGTCGAAATAGAACCGACGACAACAACGACGTCGACGTCAAAGTCAGCGATAGCGACGACGACGACGACGGGCGTGTGTCGTGCCTTTATTTTTACCGCTCACTTTTTGTTGTTGTCGCGCACGAAAATTATTTTCGTACTTAAAAATAAATGGAAAAGCATTTTCTTCATCTGTTTTCTGTTTTTCTCTGCTTTCGCCAAACAACAACAGCCCCATGAAAATCAAGCGTGAAGCGTGCTACGCGAACCGCTGTTCCTCTCACCGCCCTCTTCTTCTCTGCCCTGTCCTGCCCCGTCCCGCTCCCCCGTTCCGCCCCGCCATTGCCATCTTTACAAAGACAGCCCCAGTCACAGCCCTGTCGGCGTCTGCCTCGAGTTGCCTTCTTGGCCAATTCTTCCTGGGAGTTGGCTGACTGCTCATTATATGCGAGTATGGCATTATCAGAGTCACAGTCGCAGTCACAGTCGCAGACATATTTAGTGGTCGTTGCAGCACTACAAACAGTCCAAAAATACTGCCAAAATACAAAAGAGAATGGGCAAATAGATGAAAGGCAGGGGGACGAAAGACGAAAGCGACAGAACATAATTTTGCCGCTGGATTTGCGATGATCAGGAATGTGCGAGGTAAACCTAAAGTAAGAGACGGGGGACTAACAAGTAAACGTATAACGTAGACAACTTGAGGAATGATTCACAGAGAGAAAGTATGCGAAACGCAGACAATCTTAAGACTAGTTAAATGCTCGCAAAAATAATCATAGTTGGGAAAATAAAATAATATTGGGACAACTCTTTGAATTCTTAGCACGAATCGAAATTAAAATACGTCTTGAAATCTTAAGAGCACAAACAAATTCAAAGCAAGAAAGGAATAAGCATAAAATGAAATAAAACAAAAAGAAAGCTCTAAAAAGGGCGTATGACGAAAGATTAATTTCCAGTTGGAAAAAAATTGGGTCAGACGAAAGAACATTAATGTAAGGATTCCTAAACTCTTTAAAATAAATATAATATTGGAGACAATATAAACGGAATATAAGCTAAAAAATGTGACTTCGATTATACAAAACTTAAATTGGAAAGTTCAAAAACAAGTCAAAGAGGCAAAAACCAAGTAGAATCAAAAGCAAAAGAATAAGAAACGACAAACTTTGATTGATGAATGTCTAAACCGACTTGAGTAATGTGTATAAAATATAGATGGATATCCATGTTGTGCAGAAAAAATCCCATAAAAAGGAAATATATATAGCCAGTGAGTGCTAAAGCTAGAAACATGCTTAAAGAAGTCATGTGAAAAGTGCATGCGAAATTGCATGAATTACGGAGCAAACTGCAGGGCGAAATCCACTCAGACGAAAGTCCTTAGACTTTGCTTTTCGGCAAAATAACACACATAAACAAGCAGCTGCAGTCGGACACGAACTCGGAGGCGGCGCCAGAGCAACGAGACCGAAATCGTGCACGAGACGGAGATGGAGACGGAGACGGAGACGTTGTTGCCTAAGTCAAATTCCGGAAGTTGCCACTGCAAAACTGACGCCGGAAGGAGACAGAGACGCGCCACACGGCGGCACGATGGCAGCGATGGCGACGATGGCTGGCTAAGAACAATGCTTACCTAGAGAATGAGCGCAAATCATGATGAAGATGCTCATAATCATGTTGCAGTTGAAGTTAATGATGAAGTACAATAATTACAAGAAGAAAGATTGCACTTTATGCAACAGCAGCAGCAGCAACGACAGCAACGACGAGAAATTGCAATCAGCGAAAACTAAAACAAAACAAGTTTTGCATTTTATAAGCTCACTATGCTGGCACGACTAGTATATACCCTTGGTTAGAATCGTATAATTTCTATAACATAAAGGAACAAATAATTTGTTTGACATTTTAATGTCTGCAATAATATATTGCGTTTGGTAGATCTGCTTTAATTTCAGTCTTTTAAAAACAATAAGATGAATTATTTTATCGAACTAGCGAAACGTGGGATTCAGAAAAAATGTATTAAATTTTGTTTTCAAAATATTATACTGCATTGACTATGGAAAACGTATTAAAATAAAACGATAGAAATTAATGAAGCTGTTAGTTAAATTTAGAAACAAAGTGGTAATTTTATGTTAACCAAAGAAATTTGAAGTTTTTTAAAAATCGTCAAAGTTCTGAAAAAGGCAATTGAAAGTTTAGAGTCTTATCTTGGTTATCCAATAGTTGACCATCCAATAATCTTATATTCGCAATATTAAACACACTTCTTTAAACCACAAACATTCGACAATCATTTACAAATGTGAATTGAATGTTCTGCCACCTGCAATAATAATGCTGTGAGCTGCGAGGCAAGTTGCCTTGTTTAGGGACGGTCGTGCTGCGCGCCAATTAAAGTGGACCTTATCCGGGGCAGTCGAATGCAGGTGACAAAATAATTTAGCACTTAATGCAATTGGTGCGGTGGGCGTTGACCAGCGGCATTCACATCCTTCCGATGCGCCAAACGGAGGCAGACACAAATGAGGCAAGGAGTGCTGTGCGGCATTGGCTGAGTGGTTGGCTGAGCGTCGACGCTGCAACGGTTTATGGTTTCCGCCAGCAAAGTGAGCAATTTTCAGTTGGCCAGACGACGGAGGAGACAGCAGGCAGTGTGGCAGCTGGGGCAGGCAACCCGTTGATGGTTTCTACATCATTAGATGCCATAGAAGGGGGGTAGGGGTTGGGGGCTGCATGCAACAGAGCGGCAGCTTGCTGCTGGCGCCAGACAACTTCCTTTTGGCTGCCACTGACCGTTGGACGGGTCTGTGGCGATTGCTGCACTGCTGTTGCTGTTGCTGTTGGCGCTGCTGTGGCGCGTCATATTGATTGAAATTTAAAATGCAAATCACTTAAAGCGTTCCATTTAATCAAATTATTACAATAACGACTCAGGCAGGCAGCCAAGCAGGCAGTTGGGAAGGTAGGAAGGTGGCACTGGCAACAACTGGCTGCAAGTGGCTGCTAACAGTTCGACGCAGGTTGCCGCAATGTGAGGCAACAATGGGGCCTAGTGTAGTTGACGACAACAAGTCATTTTCCACATTTCTGTTTGCGGTCAGCTGCCCCACTTGCACCGAGTCTATCAGCCTGCCGTTGCCCCATCGTGTGGCAGCCAATGTTGACTGGACGCAGACACACACGCACACAAGCAGATGGATACACTTGTGGTGCTTCCGCCTGTGGCGCCTCCTTCTGCTCGCTTCTCGGTATCGTCGGTTTTGTTGGCTTAATTAAATTGTGGTTGCAACTTGCAAACGAAGCGCGTACACAAAATCACACAACAAATGCAACAATGTGTTGCCTATTGTTACACGTTCTTTCTCTCTTCCCCGTCTTTCTTTCAACAACAGCAATAACTCATTGATAACCACAATTATGCACGCACCTGTTCAAAAAGCTATCTAAATTGACTTCCCTTCGTTATATATTTTATTACCTGTTGCACTTTGCAGTGCAGTTAGTAGTCAATAGAATTCCATTCTTATGCTGGATTTTCCCAAGTTCCTCTCAACTCTGCCATCCAGCAAAGTTTGAAGTCATCGTCAGAGTCTAGCGCATTTTATGGGTGATTAGTTGCTTAGAAAATTGCATGAAATCGCTAGCACTTTGCGAATTAGTTGCTGCACGAAGAACAAGCAGTTAATTATATAAATATTTAATTGAAATTACTGCAATTAAATGCAGCATTTTTCTAAATTGCTGGTGAAAACAAAAGCATAATGAAAGAATTTGACAACGTAGACGATTGTGGCAGGTTTAAAATGTTTTACTTTGATTATGTACGACTTGATTTCAATTTTTATGAAAGACAACGTTTTGTTTAACAGCGGTGGAACAAACCTCTACAAATGTTTTTTCTAGTTAAATATTGTTTACAAAAATAAAACACAAAACTCCAAAAACTGTTTGTTATATATTGAACATTTATTAATATATTTAAGTTGCTGCTTTATTTAAATTTACTTGAGGACCTTAAGTCTAAAATATTTAAGCCAAAAATATTCGTTTTAAATGCATTATTTTCTCTTCATTCTTATTAGTAACTCTCTTTACACAATATACAAAAAGATATTGTTATTTTACTCTTCACTTCGCTCAGTGTAGTTTTAGTGGGCGATAAAACTGCAAGTTGCAGTTGGCAGTTACAGCAAGCGTCTTGAATGTGCAACCAGGAAGCTGCGTGGCATGCAACTAAGTCTTTGTCTTGCTGCTCCTCTCAAATATGTCTGGGAAGGAGGTGAGAGCAGTTTATTGTGCATTTGTCCTTTGGCAACAGAAGGACAAAATTCAATGCGAAATTTTGTGCTGACGCTGTCGAATGTGTCTAACTCTCAATGGATCCTGAAGCTGCAAAGCCAACTCAAATTACAGCCTCAGAGAGAGGGAGGAGAAGGTGTCGCTGATGGGGCAGGGGTAATTCTAAAGCTATCCCTCGACCGCTCAGTTTCCCATTTCTATTTCCATTGGCTGGCGAGTCAATTGCGCCCGGTGACCTTTCAATGCCCGTTTGCGCGTTTTCACCAAGTGCAGCTGCCGCTCTGCACTCCCGCTTAATTTGCGGTCAGGGGGGAAGTTGGGGGGTGAGTGAGGGAGAGAGAGAGAGAGAGGGCGAGACAGGTGGTGAAAGAGATAGCGACTGTGGAGGAGCTTTGGCAGCTATCTCGTTGCCATTTTAAGTTGATTTGCTTTTTTGTTGAGCATAAAATTCAATCAGCTTTAGCTGCATTCAAAAGTTACGACGCATTCCCCACGCTGCCCTCCAACCAACATGGCCAGACAACCAGACACCCAGACAGCCAGACGTTTGTCCTTACATTGTCCTCTGGCAGGCAGCATTCCTTCCGTCTCCCTACGTCCGCAGTCTAGACCGCTGCAGGGGTCGTCGTCGTCGTCAGCAGTCGTTGCAAAGAGTGCAGTGTCATGACAACCGCATGCGATTTATGCTCTTGCCTCCTGGGATAAGTTCGCTATCTCTCTCTCTCTGTCTCGCTCTTTCTCCATAATTCCCTTTCGCACTTTTACGTGCCACAAACGACGCGTTAATATTATTAAATGCAAATTAAGCTTTATCTCATTTCGTTCATTAGCGGCCAATTTACGCGCGCCCTTGTTTATTATTAGAGAGGCATTGCAGTTGGAAGCTGAAGCTCCGCCAACTAGGGGTTGATTAGCTGTTTAAGCCGCAGCTTGGTCTGCGCCACACTTTGGCAGTGCATCATTTTTGTGGCTGGCCGCATTCCAATGCGTCGTTGAGCTGGAGGCATGTTCACTTCCTGGCGTCGTCGGCTAATTTGCGAACCAATTAAATGTCAATTTGAGGCATTGTTCGCCACTCTGTCCCTCTCTCTCTCTCTCTGTCTCTGTCTCTCTGTTGGCCGACACAATGTCTGCCGTGTCAGCGCGTAAAACTTTGCCCCAGACGCCGAGACATTGGTGCAACCTCTAAAGGCAGCAAGTGTGTTGTCGCCGCCTCAGCAACATTGTCGTTGTCGTTGTTGTTGTCGTTGTTGGCAGCAGCAAAGTTTTGCCACCGCCAAAGTTTTCACTCGATGTCTAGACGCGACTCAACTCAACTCAA
The DNA here is from genome assembly GCA_035047445.1 of Drosophila siamana. Taxonomy (NCBI): domain Eukaryota; kingdom Metazoa; phylum Arthropoda; class Insecta; order Diptera; family Drosophilidae; genus Drosophila; species Drosophila siamana. The sequence continues at coordinate 113,203 of JAWNPP010000007.1, read as the reverse complement.
CGCCGTGACGACGACGACGATGACGATGATGACGACTCTACTCCTTTGTAGACTCCGCCGACTTCAGTTTGGTCGCGTAGTTTGCATAAGTTTCAGCTGCCACAACTTCACTTCTCATTCACTCTAGCTCTGTCTCCATCTCTTGCTGGCTACTAAGTGCATTTTAATGCCCTTGCATTGGCCAAAAACTCGTGATTGAATTCACTACACGCTGTGCATTCATTCGTTCGTTCGTGCCCAATATGTCGCACGTGGCGTATGCGTAATACTTGTTAATCAGCTCGTACATTGAAACCTCAGCACATTAGCCCAAGTTGCCAAGATCTTTTGTTCATGCAGCTTCAAATTTTACGTGCTTAATGCTTTTTCTCGTTAACTCTTTCGTAATATTTATGCATATTTTGTATTTATTTATGCCTCTTAAGACTCCTCAATGAAAACACTAAAGCTGACGAACGGAGAAGAGCATCAAGTGGATCCACTCAGCACACAAACGAAGAACAAATGTGAACGCTGGGATCCTGTGATCGTCGTGATATGTGGAGCATCTTTTGAAGGAAGACTGTGTATTCAACACTCTTCGTAACATGGTCAATATTTCAAATATAAACAGCTTGATCGGAAAATTTTTAGAAACATTTTGATCAGTGATATTTGCTAATAAAAACAGTTAATTTTTGTTAAAAAATAAGTTATGTGTTGAGCTATGATTTTGATTAAAATATACTGAAATTTTAGATTTATTTTAAAACGAAAACTGAGAGCGATTTAGTCGACGGTTTGAAGCCAGTGTCATTGGCGCACCTGTCAAAAAGTTGAATGCATCTAAAAGCTGAACAATTTCGTCACTCATTATTTATGTCCATTTTGGCACTCTGTTATTTTTCTATGCAAATCCAGGCGGCCGTCGACTAGCGAAATGCCCAAAAGGCAGCGCCCACACAACCGCAGCAGGAAAACGGATTTTGTGCTACCAAAAATTTTTATGCAAATACGAATAGAGCGAAAGGAGCAGAAAAATCAACAACAGCAACAACAGCAGAAGCATCCTTGCAACGGAATATGGCTGCAGGATACTTTCATGCCACAGACACCCACGCAGCAGAAACGCGTGTGGGGTGAGTGGGGTGCGAGGTCGAGCTGGGCAATGAGTTTTTGAGCTGAAAGTTGAATTGTGCATCGGCAATTTCTCTGCCACTCCACTGACTGTGTGTGCGTGTGTGTGTGTGTCGTTTTCGACTGTCTGTGTGGTATGCACTTGTCTAGACTTTGGCTAGACAGTGTAAAACCGAACAACAACAGCAGCAGATAGACAGAGAGAGAGAGAGAGAGCGAGGAGAATGAGAGAAAAAAATGGCAGTGAGCATAAAAGCCGAAAACGAAATAGTACAATCCAACAACAATTACAGTCGAAAAATGCCAGCGACAAAACGAAACGAAACGATACCAATTTGCTGCACTGCATTGGCCTGTCACATACGTCCGCTGCTTAACCCTCCAACGTCCCGATCCTCTCCTCTAGCATTACACTTTGGAGTCGCCGCAGGCAGACGCTGCTGACAGAGACAAATTTTGACAAATTTGGCGAGCAAATAAGAACGAATCCAGCACGTTGGGTTTAAACAGTTGTGTTGCATTTACAAAGTACTCGCTTACAAACTAAATATTAATCAAAGTCCCAAGTCCAAGTCGACTACGCCTTGCCAAACTTCTTGCGTTTGTAGGGCTCCGGCAGCAGAGCAATCAGATTCTTACGCTGTATGCTAACCGTGACCATCTCCTTGTTGTGGAAGTGGGAAGCGTAGAGAAGCAACTGTGTGTGAAACAATAGAAATTAGCAATAGAACTAACAATAGTTAGGGGTGTAGACAACTAATTAGAAATAGCTATCATATGGAATCTTGTGCATTCCAATAACTAAGACAATGACTTGGTGACGAATTTCTTAAAAAAGTATAAATTATTCCTCTGGTAACTTAATTTAAATAAAAACAAAAATGTCAAAATTAAACAATTTCTCATTAGTTGCCCAATAGCTTTAAGTTAGTTACTCACCTTGCGCGAAAAGGACGAAACGAAGCTGTAGTCCTGCACGTCTTTGGCAGCAAATGAACTGTGCGCTCGCTTCGCCTTGTGGCTGAGCACCTGCTCTGTCTGAGGCTGCTCCACCGCCTTGAGCACATAGAAGTACGTCTCGTTGTAGGCCATTACGATCTTTGGCTTTTGCGGATCCAGGAGCAGGCCTTTAATGCAATGCGTTTCGGAATTGGGCACAAAATGCGTCGATGTCTCGCAGGCAAAACGACGCTCCGACAGATCGTAGTCGACAATGTGGCCATCAGCATAAGCCACCACGAGACGTGGTCGATCCTCTTGCAATGCCAGCGCTGTGGTGCCCGCTTTATAGCGTGGCAAATTCAGCAAATGCTTTGACTCCTTGCCATTCAATTGCCAGACCGCAACCAGATGATCCGACGTGGCTACCACAAAGTATGTGCCACAATGCGACAACTTCACCAGTCTGATGGACGCCTTGACTTGTGCACTCAGATTGATGCTGTACAAAAACTCCACATGATCGGTCGCCAGCTGGAAGCAGCGCAACTGTCGACTCTCCGTGTGAACGAGGAACAGTTGCTGCGACGATTGCGAGAAGAAAATGTGACTGGCCACCTCGAGTTCAGCGGGCAGCTGCTCTGTGAAGCGTTCCAACGCCATCGGCTCCAGTTGCAGACGACTCAAGCGCAACTCACTGTTGGTGGCATAGCACAGCCAGTTGCCATCCGGCGACAAGGCCGCAGCCTGTATCGACTTGGCATTTAACTCCAGCAACTTGTCGGGTGTATCCTGCAGCTGCAGCACCTGTATTCTGCCCGTTGTCTTGTGATTGCGCACATTGGGCCGCGCTTGTCCCAAGCTCCACAAATGCAAACTGTTTGGATAACGCAGCAGCAGCAGATGTGCGTTGGTCGCCACACTGCCGCATTCGCCCAGCAGAAATGGGCCGTATTCATCGGGGCTAATACGTTTGTCGGTTATAGATGAAATCATAAGCATGCCGTCCTCGCCGCCCGAGATGATGTTGTCGCCCACTACCAGTAAGGTCTTGACATAGTGACGATGCAGTTCGTGCTTCATGCACTTGATCCAACGCTCACTTTCGGAGTCTTCACGCCGAATTTGGGTTTTGTTCAGCACCGTGATATGCGGCGGCAAACGGCCGCTACAGACCATTCGATCCTCTGTCTCATTGATGGCCAGTGCAAAGACATTCTCATCCATCAGCTTGTTGCTTTCCAGCTGCGTGGCATTGGCGCCATTCCACATGGTCACATAACCATCTGAGTCGCCTGCAACAATCGTATTATTGCTCAGCACTAGCAAGGAATGCACAATAACTGTTGTGCTAGTCAGTGTCATAGTGTGCAGCGTGGTGCCCTTGGCCACGCTCCAGATGCGCACAGCACCTTGGGAGCCGGTGACGAGGCGTTTGCCCGGCTTGTCAAACTTGCAGCAGAGCACGCGTCCCTGTTGCTTGTTGAATAGCGTCTTGTAGTTAATTTCATCGTGCTCGATGCTCATTATATTGATGTGTCCCTCCTCGCTGCCTACGGCCAACTCTGTCTGTGCGCTATTCACGTCCAGGCACCACAGCGCGTTCCCTGTGGGCGACTGCTCGTTGCGCGGCTGCAGCGTATTCAAATCCCATTCAATCAGTTTGCCTGACAAGTCCACGGAGAAGAGTCGTTCGCCTGCCCAGGCCAAGGCTTCCACCTCGGCGTCAGCCGACAGGGATATCACGCGGTCCAGATACGGTGCGTAATGCATGTCCCACAGCTCAATGGAACCCTCCTCGCTACGAAATATTAATTATAACAAACTGTTGCACATTGCAATTGCATACGTCCGCTTTTCACTTACCGGCTGAGTGCCAGGCATTTCAGCTGTTTGCAGTATGCCAACGCCATGATGCCACGAGGCATGATTGTGTAGAAACGAACATTGTGCAAATAATAATTGCCTTTGGCCGTGCCCGATTTTGTCTTCATTTTGCCAGCTTAAATTTAATTCAGCTGCCCTTTAAAACATCGACGCACGTGTGCCGCAGCGTTGCCCCCTCGCGGCAAACAGAGTTGTAAACAATGCCATTCGCAGTGGTACGCAAATGGTATTATGCTATTATGGTAGGGTGTGACCATCGCCGATTCGGTATTTTTCACGCCAGCAAGCTGCGGTCACACTATGTGCAGACAGCTAAACAACGGGCAATGGGGGTAGTTTTGTGTTTTAGAAAAAATATACATTACTAATTGAATTATTCATAATTGATGAGTGTGCGCCCATGTAAACAGTACTAGTAGCATGCTCTAACAGCATAAACGTTAAACAGGCACACACACACACACCCACATACACACAGGAGTCAAAATGCCAAAATCAATGTGGAGCTGCAGCTGTCTGCTTCTGTTGCTGCTGCTGCTGCTCGGCACCCCCGCCATCTCGTCGCGCGTGCTGGAGCTGAGCGACCGCTTCATCGATGTGCGCCACGAAGGCCAGTGGCTGGTGATGTTCTATGCCCCATGGTGTGGCTACTGCAAAAAAACTGAACCCATCTTCGCACTCGTCGCCCAGGCGTTGCATGCCACCAATGTGCGAGTGGGGCGCCTCGACTGCACCAAATACCCAGCGGCAGCGCGGGAGTTCAAAGTGCGCGGCTACCCCACCATCATGTTCATCAAGGGCAACATGGAGTTCACGTACAACGGCGATCGCAGCAAAGACGAGCTCGTCGATTATGCGCTGCGCATGTCGGGTCCTCCAGTGCAGCTGGTAACGCGCACCGAGAGCGTCGACATGCTGAAGGGCTCACACACCATCTTCTTCATGTTTGTGGGCGCACAGCAAGGCGTCGTCTGGGACACTTACTACGCTGCAGCCGAGGGCTATCAGGAGCATGGTTTCTTCTATGCCACCAGCGAGGACATTGCCGCACAGCACTTTGACTTTGAGCAGTTGCCTGCGGTGATTGTGTACAAGGAGGAGCAGCATCACTTCTATCCGCACGGCCATGTGGCACACGAAATGCAGCCGCAGGATGTCAATGACACTATCTTCCAGTGGGTGAACGTGGAACGCTTTACGCTCTTCCCCAAAGTGACGCGTTTCAATATCCATCAGCTGCTTAAGACGCAGAAATATCTGGTGCTCGCTGTGGTGCAGGAGGACAAGCTGAATCAGATAGCCACGCATGAGCTGGAGTTTCGTGACATGGTCGAGGGCGTCATACGCAAGCATCGGGCGCGCTATCATGACCAGTTTCAGTTTGGATGGGTAAATCAAATCGCATCGATGTAATGTTCACTTGTAGTTAATCTTAACTGCCTTGCAGATTGGCGAGCCATCCATAGCACATTCCATTATACTGGGCCAATTGCCCACACCGCATTTAATTGCACTCAACTCGACCACACAGCATCATTATATACCCGATGACGATCCGCTGCAGCTTACGCCGCAAGCACTGCATCTGTTCCTCGAGTCCATCAGCAATGAGAGCGCCACCGTCTATGGAGGCGACACGTACTTTGTGCGTGTGAATCGTGCTCTATTCGAGGTGAAGCGTTCGCTGCGCGAGATGTGGAAGGGAAATCCAGTGCTGACTACTGTCATCTTTGGACTGCCGCTGGGCTTTTTATCGCTAATCATGTACTCAATATTCTGTGGCGATTGTCTGGTCACCGAGGAGGAGCAGGAGGAGGATCACGAAAAGCGAGAGTAGAAAGATGTGTGGAAAACAAAACAATTCATCTCATTGTTAAGCCAAAAATCTAGTCTTAATTTAAAACACATTTTGCTTATCTAGAATGAAACTCTTGTCTGAATCGCGATTCCTTTTCTCGGCTGTTAGCAACATTTTTATAGATTTGTGAGCTCGAAATGTGTATTTTTAATTTAATAAACATAGTTGGTAAAACTATCTTGACCTAATCAAACTGTTTCAATCGTCTGCAAAAAACGGAAAGAGTAGACAATATATATGTGGTGACAATAGAGAAGAGCCAAACAATTTAACTTATTGTAAAGTGAAATTCAACTCAAATCCTATTGTCAGCTGTTAGCATTTTTTTTGTGAGCTCGAAGTGTGTTTTTAATTTAATAAACATAGTTGGTTAAAACTATCCTGGTCTAATGCCATGTGTTTGATTCTGTTTAGTGTGTAAAAGGAAATCTTAAGCTTAGTATGCATATTTAACTTATCAATCTCCCAGCTGACAGGTGAGGAAATCAACAATCAGCAACCATAATCTTCATCGTCATCGCTGTCAATGGCCGCACGACGTCTGTCGTACTTCACGGTGGATTTACTCTGTGGCATTTGGGCGTTCACGCTCTCCAGGATGCTGACGAACTGCGCATCATCGAGCTTGCCGCGCACTTGACCCATTTGTGCCATGCGAATGACCATGCTTTCAACCATTTGTGCCTTCTCTGGTTTGCTTACTTTTAGTGTGTTGACTGCAAATTAACGAATTGAAGCCATTAAATCCAACAGTTGAGAAACCGGCTTTAAGAGATGTTTACTTACGGCGGGCGCGAGCTTGTTGATCGAGCACTTGAGAAAGAATTGAGTGCTTCATTTCCTCCTGGGCACGCATCTGCTCCTGCTGGGCCTGTTGCTTCTCGGCATCGTTGCCGCCGCCGCCACCCTGCGAGTAAAATCGAAATGTTTGTCAGTCAGGAAATGGATTTAAACGGACAGGTGCGCCAATCAATGAACAACATTAAACTTGATGAGTCACGCTCTGCCATGGAATGCTTTTAGGATACCAACAGTTGTATGACATTTTGCTTGGCTAAAGAAATGTTAATCGTGCATGGTTCGGCACCACAAACAAAAATATATCCAATTGGCATTTTAATTCTATTTTTGGCAATTGGCAACTCACTTGATCCAGCGGCCTTTGAGTTTAATCACGATCTCCATTTGATTGGTACTTACGTATTGTGACTGCATCTGAGCCATACGCTGTGCGCGCAATGCATTTAAGTCTCCGTCCGACATATTTTTATCACCGTTTTATTTATTTCAAGTAAATGAAGTATATAAAAATGAGGAACCATGCACTGCTCTGGCAGCTGGTGTAAAATACAATCGATAGCGCCGACAAAGTATCGAACATCGAGAAACTTCGAGTGCAGGCTGATTATATTAAATACCAAAGTTACAGTATTTATGAAACTGTTATTCAAGATATTATCGACGTAATATAGGGAAGTTTTGAAAATTAACGTCTGGTCACACTGAATATCGTGGAAACAACAGATGTTTGGTCAAGTTGTTTGTGAAGAAGGCAAAGATTTGTGCTAGAGAGAGTTTTTTAATAAATTGGGTGTAACAATTGGTTAAAATGACATCGCCTTTGGAGAATCTTGAAACACAGCTAGAGATGTTCATTGAAAACGTTCGTCAAATACGTATAATCGTCAGCGACTTCCAGCCCCAGGGACAAAATGTACTCAACCAAAAAATGTAAGAAGTTTTGCAATACTCCAAAACTATGCTAAATTATGAATCTTCCCGGCGACTTTAGCAACAGTTTAGTGACTGGACTTCAGGAAATTGACAAATTGCGGCCACAGGTGCAGGATGTCTATGTGCCTTTTGAGGTGTTCTTCGATTACATCGATCAAGACAAGAATCCGCAACTTTACACCAAGGATTGTGTGGAGAAGGCGCTGGCAAAGAATGAAGAAGTGAAAGGGAAAATCGAAAGCCTGAAAAAGTTCAAGTCGAACTTATTGCTGGAATTATACAAGACTTTTCCCACAGAGATGAATAACTATCGCGCCTACAGAAAAGATTCGATCTAAGTGAAATTGAGATCACGTATAATGCTAGTTTTATAAGCCTCATTTACGTATTTTGTAAGCGAAAATAAACGCATCTATGTACTTAGATAATAAGCGTAAATTTGTTTTTGAGATTTGTAAGGTTAAATGTCCTGGAGAGATGTAAGCCGTTGTTAGAAGAGGGCTCCGGAAGTTTTAATTTCAAATCGTCCATTTGGCAAATTTTTTTCCGAAGGCTCCAGTGGCGCAATTGGTTAGCGCACGGTACTTATAATCAGTAACTGTGTGATATGAGCAATGCCGGGGTTGTGAGTTCGAGCCTCACCTGGAGCAGCAGCGATTATCTCGTTGAGTTGCTAACTTTTTTTTTAAATTTTCTTTATTTTAAACAAAATAATTTTATTTTGCATGCTTGTGTCGCAAACGCATACAATTGCATAGAATTGCAAGAATATTGGTAAATTAAAATAATATGTATGCTATATATCAAGCATTATTCTGTTCACAACGTTGCCAGATCGCTGGATTGGCGTAGTCGGCCAGCTGTTTTTTGTTTTGCCCTGTCTGCTTGTGTAATTAATACCTCTTTATATTTTTTTTTTGCCATAATATGCGACGTGTTGTGACTATTTTAAAAACGGGTTCCAGCTTAATTTGCCGGCCATCGATCAATCCTAATATACAACGTTATGCATCATCGTCAGCGTTGCCAACTGTGGTCTGCTGGAACTGTCAGAAACCTGCAAGGCAAATGATTTGCGCAGATTGTGGCAGTTTGCAGGATGTGGATAATACAATTGTAAGTAAAGCTAGCGCCAAGTATAACCATTGTTTAAATAAACTGTTTATTGTAGAATTACTTTAACCTGATGGACTTCCCCAAGCAATTTGCGGTGCAGCCGCAGCAGTTGACACAACGGTTTCGTCAGTTGCAGGCGCGTGTGCATCCCGATAAATACAGCAACAAGTAAGTTGAATAATAACATTCAAGACTCGAAACTTTACGCTTAAATCTTACAAAGGAGCTCGCGGGAGCAGACAAATTCGGCGGATTGGAGTTCGCTCATCAACAAGGCATATAAAACGCTGGCTGCACCCGTGGAACGTGGTCAATACATGCTACAATTGGAGGGCGAACAAATGCCACAGGATAATAGTGCATTGAACGCCACCTTTTTGATGGCTATGATGGAGCGTAATGAGGAGGTGGAGGAGGCGGATACCAGCACGGAATTGGAACAGTTGAGCGCCAATATATCGAATGAGCTAGAGGCGTTTGCGAAGAAGCTAACAGCACAATTTGAGGCCAATGACGTGGCTGCTGTGAAGGCAACGCTCGTGGAAATGAAATATTTGCAAAGCATACAAAGCAGTATCAAAAAGAAACAACAAAATTTGATGTCGGCATAGGCAAATCGATTAATTGACCATCGGTCATCGATAAGTTCCAAAACAGCGCGAAGTTGGTTGCGACAGCGCCAACTGGACAAAGAAACAGCTGACGAATGGCACCAGACACAAGTGTTAGGAGCGGGAGTGTGAGAATGGTTCTCCGTCATGATCGATTTGTTATGTATATGAATGTGATTAAAAATCACAGGTGAATGCACCTGCTGATAAGTTAAAACAACTTAATTATTGTTGTTGCAATAACTTACAGTTTTTAAAGTGAAAATGCCAAACGTTATGAATAAGCAAGCAAACAAGTTTTTTTTCTGATTTTGCCGGCCTCAGGGGGTCTCAGTTTAGTAGCCAACTAAGCCAAAAAAAGCACAACAAAAAAAAACAGATAAAAGTTCCCCGTTTAGGTGTCTCATTGTTTTGTGCACCCTGCACTTGTGGAGTGGAGAAAATGGCAATTCATTGCTTGGTGATAATATTATTATCAATCTACGAGCACCAGCTCTAATGCCCACATACTTTGCTCTAAACTTGTGTGTGTGTGTGCGTTACTGTGTATGAGGGCAATTGTGACGCATTCGCAGCACACACACAAATACATTGCAGACACACGTACGTATGGGCTAACGATAATAGTATGGTATTTTTACCAGATATTTGTAGTGCAAATTGAATTTAAATTGAAAACGACTCTTGCTTCGCAATGCCAGTGCTCATTAGTTCATTGCGCAAGCTACACATACCAAAGAAGAGCAGGTGAACAATGCTGTTGCAATCCTTGTGCCTTGGAGTCCTGTTATGTGTGTTGTCCACGACTCAGGGCGCGGTTAATGGCAGTGTATCGCCCATCATTGGCATCCTGTCACAGGAGCTTTACCCGGACTCGCTATCAGCCACGACATATAATGCGACAAGCTACATTGCGGCATCCTACGTAAAGTTCGTGGAGGGCGCAGGAGGCAGAGTGGTGCCCATTTGGTGAGTGTGATTGCGAGATTGACGCTGACAGCTGATAATAACGACGTTATGCAAGTTATCAATGCGAGCCCTAAATTTACGCCAGTGTCACTTTTGTTAAGATGATACTTAATTTATTATCTTTTGTTTGTATTACGATCGCGATAAGTTGTTTGGCAGGGACATTTGAGTTGCTTAGGTCGTAATTTTATGCAGGTGCTCATCTTTATCTTGTTCTCATTTTAGGATCGGTCGTAATCAGAGTTACTATGAAAAGCTTTTGCAGAATCTAAATGGGTAAGTTAATGGAATAAATATAATTATCAATGTCATTCGTTGAAAACCTATAAATGAGAAATTTAAAAAAAATCATGAATCAACCAAAGACTTAAGTTATTTTATTATTACAATTTTTTTATTGGCAGTCAATTTTTAGTTTAATTTGATTTGTTTGATTTAATTTTAATATTGATAGGATATTATTTTATTTTGTATTTAAAAAAAAAATTTTTTTTTATAGAGTTTTGCTGCCTGGTGGAGCGACTTTCTTTAATGAGACCAATGGCTATGGCGATGCAGGCGAACATCTGATAAGAATTGCCAAGCAGATCAACGATAATGGTACTTTCTTTCCAGTGTGGGGCACCTGTCTGGGCATGGAGTTGATGGTTCTGAAAGTGGCCAACAACACCGAGACACGAAGCGATTGTTCATCGCTTGGACAAGTGCTACCTCTGGAATTTAAAACGGGTAAGTGATTGCGATTAGGTTACTTAGCTAATGACTGTAATTATGGATTAATATTTATTTCGCTTGCAGACTTCAAGACAAGTCGCCTCTTTGCCGGCGCTACCGAAGAGATAATTTCAACGTTGTCTAAGGAAAACACCACTTATAACTCTCATCGCTACTGCTACACGGTGGAGAGCTTTGATGAGCCTGCACTAAAAGACAATTGGCGCATAATGTCAGTGAATCATGATGTGAATGCCTACGAGTTTGTTTCCACCATTGAGCACCTAAAGTATCCCTTCTATGGCGTGCAATTCCATCCGGAGAAACCGCTTTACGAGTTCGTTAGCGCCAAAGTTCCTCACACAATATCGTCGGTGAAAGTTTCACAGTATTTCGCCGATTTCTTTTTGAGTGAAGCGCGTCGGTGTCCTCACGTGTTCGCAAATAGCACAGAGCAGCAGAGATCACTGATTTACAACTATAATCCAAAGTATACTTCTCTTGTGGGCTCTGCCTACACGCAGCAATATCTGTTCAACTTTGATGTCGTTGGTGGCGATGATGATGGCGACAATGATAGTCCTTATCCTCTGCCATATCCCTATCCTCCAAAAGGCAATGGCGCTGATTCGCGTTCTGTTGGATTTGCGCTTGTGATAGGAATTGTTTTCACTGCGTTCATCGGTACGCATGATAGCTGAAATTTATATTTGTGATAATTTTGTTTTATATTTTTGGTATTTTTTTTTTTGCTTTTGTTTATAAATAAATATGACTATAATTTTTAATTTGTATAGGCAATTTGTAGACTAAAAGTCTTTATATAGAGTCAAGCTTAACAATAATCTAATCTTAGATCTCTTGGGTTACAACACTTATGCTCGAATCGCCAATTTCCCAACGAGAATTACATCGATTTTATAAAGTGTTCAGATTTGTATACATTACCATATATTTTTTATAGAAACACGAAAGTTGCAGCTTCATTTTATTGGATTTAAGAACATATAATTTACTAATTAGTCGACATATATAGATGTTAAGAACTGAAATTTGGGCAGATTGTCTTCTTCAAATAGTTTATGGATTGCATCTGAAAGTATTGAAATCAGAGAGTTTTGTTATTATATATATAATAAGAATATTTAATCCAAATAGTAGGTTAAACCGACATTAATATAAATGTTATTATAGTCTTTTTTGTATTTGCGATTTTCACAGGAGTTTAACATTTTACTGACTCCTGAAAGTATGCTGCATTTTTTGTACTTTCCACTAGTCTTGCTCTTTGATGAAGGTAAACTAAATAGTACATGTAGATGTGTGTGTGTGTATGAGAGTGCAGAGCGTAAGAGGCGACATGTCTTCTCACTGTGAGGTTTTATGCATTTGAGAACGTTGTTTTTAGTCTTACAATATTTGTCTCAATGGCAACACGCGCCGCATCTGATAAATCACACATACCAGTAGTGGGTATAATTTGCATCGACATTGCGCACACACTGGCCAAGATTTACGAAGATGAGCCATCTTATAGTTACATTGCTGCATCGTATGTCAAATGTCTGCAATCTGCGGGAGCACTTGTTGTGCCCATCTGGTAAGCGCATAAGACGTGCAATAGATGTAGATATAATAAATGGATTTGTTCTACTTAGCTGAATGTTAAAATGCTTGCATTACACCGTTACAATAAAGATATATAGGATTAACTTATGTCTACAGTAGAGTAGATAACAGGCAGAATTGATGAGCCTGTGTAAGTATGTATGCGAGGGTGGGCCAATTAATATTTTAGATATCCATTTTAGCTGAGTTCCCTATGTAATAAAAGGTGCTTCAAATTAACGTTTTTCTGATGAATAATTTATTTTTTTTTTTAAATTCGGTAGATTCATAGGCTAGAAGGGTATTATAGCTTTCCGACTTCAGGAACCGATGTCGAGTAACCAGCCTAATTTTATTAAAATGGGAAGCATTTTTATCCGACCCCATAAAGTATAAAATTTTTAAAAAAAAAACACAAAAAAAACACATTTTTTTTTTTTTTTTATATTTTTGGTCAGGGTCACCAGCCGAGTCGATATAGCCATGTCCGTCTGTCCGTCTGTCAGTCTGTCTGTATAAACACCTGGATCATTAGTAACCGAAAACCGTTAGTGTGCTGATATCATGAAGTAATTGTATATAGAGTTCTCGCACCTTTTTCTTAAAAATATATGTAATGGTATATTGGAGAGTGAGTCAAATAACGCGAATGGTTTGAAAGCTTATCATTTGTAAAACACTTGCTTTGAATGACAGCATTTATAAATTGTTTAAAATGTATGAACTATTTGCAGTCATGTTGTATGTGACTAGCTGTCAAAACAAAATAAAAGGCTAACTATTCTCTCTATTGCTGTCCCGTTGCTGTTTTATTTTTTATCAGTTTAGTTGGTTTTATAAGTCAAAATTCACAGTGAGTATTGCATGCACAAGGCTCGTCAAGAGTTCATTTACTGTTTGTTACCGATGGAAAATGGCGACTGGATGAAACGAGCGCACAATCCGCATATCGGTATCATGTGCATGGATATGGCGAAATCGTTGGAGAAGTATTTGGGTGTCGGAATTTGGCATAGCTATTTGCCGGCCTCATACGTTAAACACTTGGAATCTGTGGGAGCTGCCGTTATACCGATTTGGTGAGTGACGGATCGACTGCACAAACAGTGTGCAACGTCACCTTGAAATTGCTTGCGGTGCGGCAGAGCAGAATACATTAAAGAGAACATTGAATAGAGAGGCAGTGAACAGAGAACAGCAGGGCAATTTCTTTCAGTTGGCCAAGTGCCAATGGCGTCGGGCAAATTGTTTAATTGTTTATCTGTTTTGAATTTTTTGATGCACAATTTATACAAATGTTTCGCGATTTTACGCATTGTCGATTTATTAATTGTCTTATACCTGCCACTTAGGAGCAAGCGAAAGAGTTTATTCAATCAGTGAGGAATCGACGCATTTTCAGAATAGAATTTAAATATGTTAGTTTTCAGTGAGAAATATTAATTACCCTAATTGTAATCAAAATTTAATTATTATTGGCATATCTAACAAAAAAAAAAAATCCTTTCTTTGAACCGTATCCGTATTTTGTGTTGTTATTAATTATGTGGAACTATATTCAAATACAATTAATAGCAACATTTTAAAATTAAATGTTTTAAATGAATTACATCTGAACGAATTTTTAATTTATCTATTCTATTTGTCTTTAACAATCTTAATTATATTAAGCGTATTTCGCCATTAAGTTTCCTCTTTGCTTATACTTAATTATATATTCATTGTTTCTTGCTTTTAAAATAATTAACTTTTAAATTCTCAAATGCATTTAATTTCATTTGATTTCCTGTTTTGCAGGATTGGCCGCGATCGTGACTACTACGAGTCGATAATGCGACTAGTGAATGGAGTCCTGTTGCCCGGTGGCGCCGTCTTCCTCGACGACGAGGAGGGCCAGGAGCAGCCGCGTCTAACGAATGACTGTGTGGCTGCCGTACGGCACATCTATGAGATTGCAATGGCAAAGAATGCGGCAGGCGAACACTTTCCGGTGTGGGGCACCTGTCTGGGCTTTCAGCTGATGATGATCAATGCGGCGCGCACCAAAGAGGTGCGTACCAAATGCCGCAAGGCGCGCTTCGAGGCACTACCGCTGCAGCTGACTCACGACTACGCCGAATCACAGCTATTCGCTGGCCAGCCAGCCGAGTTGGCCCAACAGATGCGTAGCCAGCCATTTGCCTGTCATCAGCATAGATACTGCATCACAGAGAGCGAGCTGCGGCGCTTCAAGCTGCACGAGGATTGGCATGTGTTGGCCACACGCGAAGATGGCGAGGATGGCGACCACGATGCGCCGCGCTTCGTGACGCTCATCGAGCATCGCAAATATCCGATCGCTGGGGCTCAATTCCATCCCGAGAAAGTGGGCTACGAGCAGCTGTTCGCCAAGCCGGACACTTGCTATCAATCGCACACCAGCGACTGCATCAAGTTGGCGCAGCACTTTGCCAACTTCATTGTGAATGCGTGTCGTCGCAATGCCAACAGATTCGCCAGCCCCGATCAGTTAGCTCGCCACATGATCTGCAATTGGCAGCCCGTCTTCTGTGGCAAATTCGTCGACTCGCATTGGCTGGAGTGCTATTTATTCAAGCAGGATGTGGACTATCCCAAGGAATCTGAATCGCAATCGCTGCCCACTTTCATCACCACTGAAGCAACGGCAACGCAGTAAATGTTGCTCAAATTTAGTAAACTTTCCATTCTCGCTACTTTTCCGCCTCGACGCTTATCGCATGCAAATATTTCGTGGGCTCGCAGGAGGCTCGTCGCTCTGAAGGTGTGTGTGTGAGTGTAATTAGCCCTAGTGCGCATTTGTCTGGCGCGTGCTCACAGACGTGCGTGAAATAAAGAGAAAAATAAAAATAATTGTCTGCCTTGTGTATCGTTTTTTGTTTTCGTTTTGCCGTCGTCTTGTTGTCTTGACTCGGCTGGGGCATTGTTTGCTCAGGTCGAGACGGGCATTGTTCGTCAACGAGACACGTATTTTATTTCCCTAAACTATCAGGTAAGCCACAAGCATGACCAGGAGTAAGACTGATAGTGTCGTCTGGCTGAGACTGCAGCGCATAGCATAGCATTAATCATCACGCATACGACGCGTGCAGGGCATTAAATAATTCACATTGGGAACGTGACATTTGAACGCTTCATTTGCTGCTGGCTAGCGAGAGCGGCCTGTGTATTAGGCACTGCTCATTTAACCCGTCTACTTTTAGTCAGCACAATTGCCGGTCCAAATGCCCTTGTGCCCATTTCCCCCACACACAAACACACAGACATACAATACCCACAATACACAATCGGGCTGAGCTGAAAAGTAAATTCGCATGTATTTTAAACACACACTCAAAATAAGCCGTCGCCTCAGTGTGAAGCATGCAACACTTGCCACAATACACACGGGCGCACACACAGAGCACACTTATACACACTTAAGCACACCCTTCTTTTTTAATGACGTCATAGGCGCTGGCGCTTCAAAAAGAATTGAGCACACAGCCTCTGTGGCGAAACCGAAACTGAAACCGACTCTGCACTGGAACCGAAACCGAAATCGAATCTGAAACTGAGTCTCTGTGTCCCTTCAGCTCTTAACCTAGTTGGCGTGCATTGAACCGGCCCAACAGCCCCTTCCCTCTCTCTCTCTCTCTCTCTCTCTCCCTCCCTCTCCCTCTCTATTGCTCTCTGGTCTTTCGCTTTTTGCGCAGCTGCGGCTCTCAAGCTGCCCCATGCAGGCTGCAGCTGCAACGGGCAATGAACTGCCAGCAACAAGGACATTGCAGTCACAGGCCGGCACCAACACACCCAACACACTAACACACTCACATACTCGCATTCACATACATTCGCTTGACAGTTTTTGCCCGGTTATGAAACAACAATACAATAGTAAAGCTGCCTCGCCCGTTGTTTGCCACTTGGCGTAGACGAGCAATTTGCGCCGATTTGGCATTTAACAACAGTTGAAGGATGCGCAGCGCGTCGCCAAGCTGAAGCTGTGGCGGTGGCTACTCGAAAGGATTCAGCTGCTAACCTTTCTCTCAAGGCAACGAACCGTAAATTGGCCACACACCATACACACACTTAACGCATTGATTCGCGAACCTTCGCCCAATTTCCGCTTTATTTGCCGTTGCCTACTTTCGAGCGCTGTTCGTTCATTGCGGTGGCTGGTGTTAAAATTAAGCTGACATTTCGAAGCGCATGCATGCGGTTGTCTGTCTGTCCCTCCGTCCGTCCGTCCATCTGCCTGTGTGCGTGACGTCATCAGCTTTGAAGCCGGTCGAAGGTCGGTGAACAAAGGCAGGCAACGCTGCGCCAAGCTACTATAAAAGTACATGCATATATATTTAAGTTAAGCCCAACTGAGGCTTAGGTGTCGTCCTTAATGGGCCATATCCTGCACATTAATCTGCGTGAGTTTTGGGTCAAGTGAGTCGCATTCTTTTCTGCCTAAACGTGCGCCTGCTGCCGCATCCTTTGGCCTTTCTTTCTTTCTAGTCGCTGTCTCTCGAAATTGTTGCAATTGTTGAACCGCTTTTATGTTGGTCTGCAAGGTTGCCCCCCGTTGCAAGCGCTATTTTTAGAGGGTCGCTGAGTTATGCAAGCCACGCGATGGCAGCGAAGCCGACGTCGCGTCGCCTGCCTTTTGTTTCGTTAGTTTATTAATATATACAGTACAAAGGATGCACCCAAGGATGCGGCAAAGGAGATGCATGTATATAAATAAAATATACAGCGCGCTCGCTGCGTCACATGCATATCATCAATTCAATTATGCGCCGCCGCGTGACGTATACGCAATGTGTGACAGCTAATGGGTGTCTTTGTGGTAGCAATAGCTCGTCAATTGCTTAATTTCTATAGTAACACGTCGCATTGCCCCCAACTCTACGGTGGGTGGGGCTGTGACGCTGCAGCAGTTTCAAGAATGAATTGCACAAGGATGTTGCATGTTGCAAGCCGACGACAAACGTCAACGTTTGGGGCCGAGCCACGTTGCCCGACAGCCCTGACCCAGTTAGCGGCATTCGCATGGTTCTCACTTGCATGATGCGGCAGATAACGACGTCACAATTGAACCTTCAGCGTGTGGTCAAGTCAAAGTACCTGCTTTGCGACAGAGAGCAGCGTATTTTTACAAGCACATAGCGCGTATACGCAATAAACTAATCAACTTTATTTGGCATTTGACTAATTGAAGGCGACTCAACAGTTCATTGGCTGGGGAGTTTGCAGGTGCACTGTTTATTCCCTACTCGCTGACAGCATATTTTGTATGTGGGTGTGTGTGTTGGCGATAATTGAGTTGGGGCTCTGCTATATGGTTTCCCGTGGGTTTCTTCGTCAACGAGGTCGAGGTTGTTAGCGGCGGGCTTCCGGCCAATTATGAATGAAATCCTTTAAAGGAAGAGCAGCGGGAAGCATTCGCATGAAACTGGGTGAGCTGGATAAGCGAGTTGTTGATGCTGTTATTGTTGTAGCTGTTGTTGGCCCGGCGTTGTCCGGTCTGAAGGTGTTGAAGGCCAGACACAGGACGCAGGATGTGCGCGCTGCTCTCTGTCTGACGTATGACCCGATCAAGGATGCGACTGGCACAACTGCCAAGTGGGTACGTCATCGACGAGAGACGCTGCATTGTCCTCCAGCGGAATTATTAACCTTCGCCCCGGCTGCGAATTGCCAGCTGCGTTTTGTGAATGAATGAGTGAATGCAGTCCAGCTGCAGCTGCAGCTCTGTAGATGAGTTGAGGGTTAATTGACCTTCCCCTATTCACTTACTGGCCCTGCAACTAATGCTGCTAAAAGGGATACAATTAATTAGGCACGACCCTGGACTGTCCCTAATCGAGTAATTGTAGGCTATGTGACTTCATATCTCTTTTCGCCCATCGCCCTAACTCACTCCCTACCTCCCTCTCTTCCTCTCTTTCCCTCTTCCTCTGGCTGTTTGAGTGCAAATGAGTGTTGTCACTTAGTGTTTTCGTTGCCTACTTTTATGCGCTGTCCATGTCACGTAGCCAGCGCAGCTCATTACGAGCCCTAGCAGCATTGAAGAGCATTGGACCATTGGAGCATTGCCAGAGCTAATGTGGTCGCAGTGCGCATAATATTTTTGGACCCTTCGAGATGCTCGCTTTAATGGCTTGTCATGCATCCGAAATAAGCCGCACATCTGTGCCCACTGCAGATGCCACCTAAACGAACAGCAGATGCTCTCGAATCAGCCATGAAATAAAGTGAAATTTATAAAAATGAACTCAAAAACGGCGAAAAGAGTTTGAGTATTTGTGGAAGTCTAAATAAGGTATTATTATAAATTGCAAGTAGTCAAGTATTTTTAGTATTTTTTTGTTTGAAGCTCTAAATGAGACCTATTATATGTACTTTATATTTTAAATGATAATGATTTAAGTGATTTATTAATAGATGATCAATAATCAGGGTCCAACGAAATGTATTAATGATTCACGCATTAAATGAAACAAAGCTAAGCAATTTATTTAGGATTTTTATTAATTGTTCAACAAATATACTTTCTGACAACTAAGGAAACGATTGGATAAACTGTGTGTAGACTTAGCAACTCAGTTTGAAAATGTATTCAAAAGTAAACGACTATTAGTTATACTGTAGCTAAATTTATCAATATCAAACGCAAGTAGGAAATAGTCTAAGAAATTTACTTTGCAAGTATTAACGCAAATAGTTTCTACTTTAAACTATGCAAATATTTTAAGAGCAAGCAAATGAAACAACTCAACTTACGAAAGGCTGCAAAAACTAAAATGTTCTTAGAGAATAAAAGAATGCTTAAATATGATACTGTAAGCCACATTGTTGATCTATATATATTGCCAAAATTCATCAGTTATTGTGACTTTTATGTATTTTTACATGTTTATTCTTCATCATATTATTGTTACTAACTTATATTTAGCATCTGGCAAGTGGAAAAGTGTAGCCTAATAAAAGAATAACCCTTAGCTAAACTCAAAACTTTCATTCGTTTACTCGCACCCGTTCGACATTCACTTGTCGCCTCAAACCATGCGATGTGACTTTCTCATTTCAGGCACAGCTCACTTTTGGGCAATCTCCAGAGCATTGACTATTTTTGTGCGTCTTTTCTTAGCTGCCTTTTGGCTGCCAAACGGTAAGTGTAAATACAGGGCCCAAAATGTAGACGTTTTGTTTTGCGTATTGACTTCAATTACCGACACATCGTGCATATTTTATGAGCTGCCAGACAAACTGAAACACAGGAAGTAAGACCAATAGGGCGTGTAGCATATAACACTCGTATAATTTATTATTTACTTAGTTCATGTCATTCGCTCTTGAGTTGGATTTGCGGGCAGGTCCTTTGTTTTGTGACACGTTTATCAAGCGCGGTTACACACATCTCGTATTTGGGTCAAAGTACAAATTAGCATGCAAGTTGGGTGATTGGTTCGTTTGTACGTTTGCACGTTCAACGTGACGTATACGTAACGCGTTGTCGAGATAGTCTCGGTGTCTATTGTATTTGTATTGGCATCGGTCGCGTGGCTTGAAGTGTCTTCAATTTGAGCAGGCAATAAGCGAAGATTTCTTGCTCGCGTGGCGTCTAAAAATAGCAGAACGGTTGTACTCGAAATATTTATTAAACGCTTTGTCTCGAGCACGAGCTCGCAGCATTCCCACCTCCCCCCACCCCCCACACACCCACCACATCGCCCTTCATTGTCAGTCTGCGTCCCGCAAAGTATGCAGCAATATTTTCAAAATGAAATTACAACCGAGTGCCATTAAAAGCAACGGAAAGAGCCGTAAAGATAACAAGTATGAGGAGACGTAATAAAAAAAATGCCTTGCACAACAGAACAAGCAGCATGATAAAGGTAAACAGAATTCACACAAATATTGACATACTCGTAAAAGGCGGGGGGGCTGAGGCGGAGTGCCAACAACGCAAGCAGCAGCAAACTTATAAACACATGAACATATCATTCATTCGTGATGGAAACCGGAAATATTCCAAAACTGGGTACAAGCAAAACTCATCAGAGAATGCGTCTCCGTCTTGTGTATTTCGTTTTTTTTTTGTTTTGTGTTGTGCGCTTTGCGTTATGGGCCAAAGAAGATTAATTATTGGGTTGTACCGAGTGCCTAACGTTGCGCTCCTCTTCACACGCCTCTCTCGATTGTCGCGGCGCGTGAAACAAATTAACGCGACCTGCATCGTAAAAATGCCTTTTTTGCGACGGGTGTCGAGTCAAGTCGAATCGAGTCGAGTCGAGTTTTCAGTGTGCCTACGGTGTGCTATTAGATCCAGAATTAGACCCCTCGGTATCGTTTTGCAATGTGTGTGCAACAAAAATGATGTTTGCCCAGACAATTTTAGTCGTTTATTAATAACCTAAAGTTTCACTTGGTTTCATTTGAGGCGACCGCGATGATATGATATGGAGAATAATCGACTAGCAACTTTTGTAGGATAAATATAAATAGACAAATTGCTAAAAATAGCAGCGAAAAACAAAAAAAAAAATACACAAACACACAGAGCAGAAGATGAAACTTAATTAAATGTTGTGGCAGTTGGACGTTAACGTTAACCAAAACAAACAGAAATTAAATGACATGGGAATGGAGCCCAGAGGAGGAGGGAGAGAGAAAGAGGTTGAGAACAAGGGAGAGGAAGAGGGAGAGGGAGACGGTGAGGGGCTGGCAACTTGAAGCCGCTCGACTGCGCGGCTGCCTTGAGGCAGGTTTGGCATAGCGAAAACTGACTACGTGACTGGGGTCGCCTCTGGTAACATTATACACAATTGCTATTTTCCATTTCAGTGATTTGCCAACGACGTCGAGAAGCCAACGGGTCGTATGCGCAACAGTGGCAGCAGGCAGCACCAGTGGCTGCTATAAAAATCACACATACGACTAGTTGCCGGGCAACACTCGGATTCGGATTTGGATTCGGATGCCTAATACCACACTGGCCCACACATTTGTCGTCTGTCAGTTAGGGTTCATAAACTGTCAACGGGAATTGGGTCAATGATAAGTATTTTTAGTGCCAGTCTCAATCCGTCCTCTGCTCCGCCCTAGACACGCCCACTAGGCGTACAAAACCCATACAAATTGCCACTTTCGGCGATGCTGATGCTGATGTTCCCATGTCGACATATGACTTTTCCTGCTTTACTCCATGTGCTGCTGACGCACGCAACGTATTTCCTCAAACTAGTTGATGGCCAGGCTATTAGGACATTTGATTGGCTTGTCTGGCTCGCTAATTTGTGCTGTTCTTTACCTCCCGCCTCAGTCCAAGCATTGGCAGCATATCGCATTTATACGCAATACGACTAAGTTAATTGCTATTTGTGAGTACATAAAATGTGCACTGTTTTCGCCCAAGAATTTATGAGGTAATTATTTCCATATCAATTCGTCTATTCATTCAGTTGGAATAATGTTAATAAAATCAGGCAACAACAACAGCAACAGCAGCAGACGACGACTGTCTGCGTCTTGTCGACTTGTTGTAAATTCAATGCGAGCATTTCAAATTTCATAAATTTTGATATACATTTTTTATGGCGTTCGCCTGGCAACAACATCCCTATCCATATCCATAGCCATATCGATATCCATTGCCAACGAATAAAAAAGAAGGCAACAATATTAATGGCTTTTCAATCGCTGACCTACTTTTTGATGCCACGCCTGTGGACTTCTGCCATTCGCCACTTCTTGCGTTGCTGACAGCCGAAGCAACAAATAATCAGCCATAGATTGAGTGTTGAGATTGTAGATTGCGTATACGCAACGTAACACACAGTGTCAGTGTGATTCACATTCAATGGCCATAATTAGGCTTGATTCATTCTAATTGCCATGGCTATTTTCGGTGCTGCCAAAACTTTTGGCAATCGTCAAGAGATTTCCAAGTGGGTCAGTCATCATTAGGCATAATAAGAATTCGCAAACAAATATAGATTTTTATGTGCAAACTCCAATTAAATGGAAGAAGCAAACAACAACGAATGGGTAACGATTTCTGGTGTAAATTATTTCATTTATTGAACTGGCTTCTGTGTTGTGAGAAATTCCTCGTAAATGCTGATCAGTTAATCTAATTTTGCTTGCTACGAGAATTGTAGTTTTGTTTGGTAAATAGTTAACTTACGATTAAATATATTATTAGTATATATATGGTATTGTATATATATGTATGTATGTTAATATCTGCTGTATACGAGTATAATCAAATGTATTGCTTATTTGCCATTTTCGATATAGATTATTGAGACTGTTTTTTTTTCTTTTTTTTGTATATGTTTTGCTGTATATATATTTTTACTTTATATGTATATAATCAGCTTTGGAATTTCAATATTTGTCTGTGAAGTGCTGTGCGATTATTTCGAATCAATAATGTATTAAGTGAATCTTAACTAAACATAGCTGATAGACTTAAAGTAACTACACTGCCTGACGCGAATTTTGGAAATTTAATATTTGTCTGTGAAGTGCTGTGCGACTATTTCGAATCAATAATGTATCAAGTGAATCTTAACTAAACATAGCTGAAAGACTTAAAGACTTAAAGTAACTACACTGCCTGACGCGAATTTTGATCCCATTGCAGCAAATGAATTGAGTACGTATCGAAAGTGAGTGGAACGAGTGTTCCTAAGTAATTAATTAATCAAAGAGTTGCAAATTTGTTTTATACATTTTTTTTTTTTGAATTTGAATTTTGATCAATGCATGGGATAAAGGCACGAATGTACAATCATAATATATTAGAATTATTTATATATACTTAAGTTGTAAAACCTTCCAATTGTAGTGTGTTCAATACAAAATTCTGATCTGCTTTTCGAACTCTCCGCTGACAGTCTTTGGTATTGTTTTTTTTTTCTTTTTTCTTTTGTTGTTGCTGTGGATGCTTTACCCAAAAGCGTCGTGTTGGAATATATACTTATGTATCGTTTAACTCTAGGTGCTTAAGTCTTAACAATTTGTTCTACATTTTCGAAATGAGTATTTTGCGATTGGCATTTTGTTGCGACGTTTCTCTATTTGTTGGGTGTGGATATGAAGAAGATTTTTGTATCACAGATTTCGAAATGAATAATGTGATGTCATGGGGACTTTCTCCTTCGGGGTCAAAAGCTATATATCTAAGGTCTAGCTGAACTATATCAAATTGCTGAACTTGCGGCTACTTGAGAGTCTCTATATTTTTGTTTTGTTTGGTTTCTTTTTGTTCCTTTTGGGCATTTAGCGACGCGCATACTGACAACAAACCGAGCTGCGAGGCACCCGTTGAGTCGGCAGACCGGACATGCCCTTTAGATATGTGTAGGAGACGGGCTGACGCAGGATGCGCTGCGGCGGCGGCTTCGACTTGCTCTTGCTCGTCGCTGTTGTGCTGGAGGTGGTCGACGAGGATGTGGAGCAGGCGCTGGAGCTGCTCGCCGATTTGGAGGCCAATCTGTGCTGATGCTGATGTGAATGTGAATGTGGATGCCGTTGATGCAGCTCGACGGTCGATGCCGACTTCAGAGCCGACTTCAATGGCAACGCCGTTGTTGTTGTGTTGTTGCCTGGCCCTGATGCAGAGGGCGGCGGCGAGGGGCCGCTGCAGGAGAGCGAACGTGATGTCAGCGAGAGGCTCTCGAAGGCGCGCCGCAACGACGACGTCGACCGGCGATGCAGTCGTGAGAAGCTCGTGCGGCTCATCGATTTGCGTTTGCCACTTGATTTCGACTGTTGTTGTTGCTGTTGCTGCTGATGTTGCAGCTGCAAATGCTGCTCCAATTGCTGTTCGTCGATGTCGATGGTGCTGCTGGTTTCGCTGGAGGCGCACGACATCAGCCCATCGAGTCGTGTCAATGCAGCCAGATTACTGCTGCCCCCGCTGCGTCCTGCGGCCATCGACGACGAATACGAGTCGGTCGATGAACTGTTGGCGTCCTCCTCGTGGGCTGTGCAGCTTGCGGCACTGCCACTGCAGCCGGTGGCTGCGTCATCGCTGCCGCCATGAACTAGGTCATCGATTGACCTCAGGCCGAAGCGTCGGCTTAGCTGCTGAAAGAAGCCCATGTTACGCTCGTAGCGTGGCGTTGGCGAGATGCTCTGGCTGCTGCTGCAGGGCGAATGCGCTGATCGGCTGGGCTCCAGCTCGAGCAACCATTTCTTGGTGTTGTTGCCACTGCCGCTACCGCTGCTGCTGCTGTTGCTGCTGTTGCTATTGTTGTTGTTGTTGTTGCTGCTGCCGTTGCCATTGCGCTCCTCCGGCTGCAGTTCGTCCGCAAAGCAGACGTGCGGTGTGACCATCTCACAGCTGTCTGTCTAAACTCCACTTGCTGGCTGTCCTTTCTTTGTTCGCCGACTTCCTTGTTGTGTGCTTCCTGCTTTGTTGCAGTTCCGCCTTTGTTGTTACCGGTCTTTGTTGCTTACGCACCTACACACACACACACACTCGTACATGGACACGCACACTTAGAGGCAGTCGCGAAAAGCGTATTGTAGTTGCTGCTTTGTCGGCTTTTTTGGCTGCTCGCTTCGTGTGTGTACACAGACGTTGTCCTTTCGCGTTTGAGTCGGCAAATCGCACGCCGCTTCCTTTTATAGACTCGCCCGGCTGCAGACGCCGCATTCTGCAAAGCGGCTGCTCTCTCGCTGTCGCCCTTAAAGAGAGACACACTTACACAGTGGGAACAAAAGGGAGAGGGAGGGAGGCAGCTGTTGTGGGGTAGGGCGGCACATCCTTTTCTTTGTTTCTGAAATTTGGCGTTGTGACTGCTGTGTGTCTGTGCGTTGCCTAATAGCAAAACAGGATATGAAATTGTGGCATTTTGTTTACCTGTTCTCTGTTGACACTTCTGACCGCCAGGTGGCGTTCATCTAACATATCTGTCGGCTGCCACTATCACAAATATTCACTTGCTAGCCCTGCGGCTGCAGTTTAATTGTTGGCAACCGCAATTGCAAATCGATTTTGTGCCGTTTGAATTGCAATTCAATTCGTTTTCATTTCCCGTTTCTTTTCTACCTACCCCTTTCTCGTATACTGTCTACCTTTGCACAATATCCTTATTACGTTTTGTGCTCTAAGAATAGACCTTTTGATAAGCCTTTTTCTATTTCAAAAGTTCTAATGGCTTTTTGCTGCGCAGTTCTTATTCTCTGTTTCTGTTGTTGTTATTCTCACTTGGCGAGATGTCGCTTGGAAAATTCATAAGCCGCAATTAAGGCTGTCAAAAATAGATGTCGCTTATTGTTTTCGCCCATGTTGTTGTCTTTTTATTTAATTACGCACGAAATTGATTTTAATGTGCTATAAATAAAACCGACTGCCAATTTTACGCCTCACTGATGGCCTGCCTAGAGTAGTTGATGGCGACAGACTGAGAGAGAGAGAGAGAGAGAGAGAGAGTGAGAGAGGGGTTTTTTAATGCTCGAATGTTGGACGATTTAATGAAGTCTGTTGTCTTCTTAATGCCGCCTCCACAGAGTGTGAGTGCGAATGTGAGTGTGTGAGTGTGAGTTTGAGTCTGTTCCTGTCGTGTTGTTTATCTTCTAATTAAGGGCGTAATTGTTGACTCCTGACGTCAGGCCATTAACAGCTTTAGCGTTGTCAATTTAGCGACCAGAATATCTGACAAACAACGCGAATAGTTTTTAACTAAAATTGAGCAGACTACAAAGACTGGCGCACCTCAATTAACAACGATTCGCAGCGGATTAGTTGGTTGTTTATATCAATCATTTGTTGACTGCCCAAATTATATTGTTTGCGGCCTATTACTGACCTACTTACCCCCCCAATTTTTTTTTAAAATATACATTTTTTTTACTTCAATCTTTTAATATCTTAATTTCTCATTAAAATATTTGTTCTCTGAACTTTAACTTTTGCTGTATAATTTACTACAAAATTATTTTGTGTGTTCCGAATTCTTGTAATAACATGTTGAATGCATAGCTTAGGACCGTAAAACTACATGATAATCGCAATCCTATAATTTACGCTTAAAATTGTTTTAAATTGTTACCTCCTATCGATTTACCAAGCAAAGTCTCTCTTACTAATGTAGTCAACGATTTCACAATAATTTCCCAGAAGTGTTTGCTCAGAGCACCGTTTAAATTACCGCGAATTTCTCAGAAACTTCAGTGGCGCCAATCGTTAAAATTCACAGTGTTAGAATTGCAAATACTCTGTGGTGGATTTAATTTCTTTGTAAATGCTTCTGATTAAACAAGATCAGATTTAATAAAATACAATTTACTATTCCTAAATTAACTATCAAGTGGAAATTATTGTAATTAAATTAATAATATATATGAACGTATTAAACTAAGTAGTCTCTAAATCCCTTGAAGAAGTTGTCGTCAAGGATCAAGCCACTTATGGGGGCTGCATTTGGTGGGGCGGCCATCAAAATTGTAATCAGCTGCATTTGCATTTAGCGGATTTGCGTACACTTACTCGTACAGCATGCGGCAAACAGCATGTGGCATGTGGCATATGGCGATTAACGTCATCGTCGTTCTTAGCACCATATACGAAGAATAGTCGCAGACATGATATCGTATGTCAAAACTGTAAGGTCGAGTCCTTCACCAACTTGAAATTGAGGACTTTACCTACATCATCAGTCGCCGCAGCAGCTGCAGCAGCAGCAGCAACAGCAGCAGCAGCAGCAGCAGCAGCAGCAGCAGCAGCAGCAGCAGCAGCAGCAGCAGGAGCAGCAGCAGGAGCAGCAGCAGCAGCAGCAGCAGCAGGAGCAGCAGCAGGAGCAGCAGCAGCAGCAGCAGCAGCAGTAGCAGCAGCAGCAGCAGCAGCAGCAGAAGCAGCATCAACTGCAGCAGCAGGGACAATTAACGAACTGTTCCCTGGGTACAGTCGGGTACATATGCAACGTGTGGCAAGGCGCAGGCGCATGCCCCAACGATGTGCAACGAGCTTTTACCTTCGAACGTGTCCTTTAAATGCCGAAGCTTTGTTCATGCCAAAAACTGTGTTAAAAGCTTGCAGACCCGTTAAGTGCCATTTGAATGAAAATGTCATATTATTATTTTGGATTTCGTTTAGATTGGTTTTTATTTGTTTTGAGGGCTAGACTTAGGCTTACGGTTATATGCTCTAAAAATATATATGTATATATATATTTATATATATATGGGGTATTTATTTGCTTAGTCTCTAAACATTTTGCTATTTCTTGTTATTCGTATCTCTTGTTAATAGTTAATAAAAAAGTGTATCTCGTATTCAGTGTGTTTTCCTTTTTTTCTTTTTGTTTTAGTTTTTTTCTGTTGGTTTAAAATGGAAATAAGTAAACTTTTGTGGCGACTAAAGATTTTGGATTATTACAATATCATATAATAATAATAATAATAATAATACTCATATATATGTATGTATATATATTTTTGTACAATTTTGATTATTTTTTGCATGTATAATTTATTTTGTGTTTCGGTAAATTCGTAATTTTGTCTAGTCAAGTGCCCGTTGAAATAAGTGCAAAGAATAGTAAAAATGGCAAACATTTCGAAATGGTTTTTTCATTGTACATTGTATTTGTAATAAGTTAATAATATTTTTTTTTTTTGTTTTTTTTTGGTTTTTTTTTTGTTTTTTTTAGTTAGCCAAGCTCCAAAAAATTGAGTCAAACATTTTAAGAACTACTTGGAGGAGATATGTGTGGAAGTTAAGGGAGTTATTGTGTGTGTATGTTTTTGTTGTTGGGTTTTTTTTTTAACTAAATATTTTGCTACTGTAAACTGAAAGTCCATAATAGCTAGAGATTAGAGTACTTAGTTTGGCTAAACATTGACACATTTATAAAATATGTTGTGTGTTTTGGTTGTTCTTATTCGATCGCTGCTGCATCGCTTGCCAATTCGCAGATTCTCTATCCGGCTCTCTAGTTTATTCCCTTTCCTAAACATACTCGTATTATTTATGTGTTCGTTCTTTAGGCACTACATCACTGTTCACTATAAACTACCCGCCCCCCAAAAAACCAACTGTCTGTGGCCTTCACCCGCTCCCATTGTGCTGGGCAATGTCCTCGTCGCGATGACGCCTCTCTCTCGCTCTATCGCTTTCTCCTTCGTCGCTCTGCTGCCGTCACGCTCTAATACATGTGGTGCAACGTGTAAGGGCAGCAGACCGCATAGCTGGGCACCCGCGAGTACAAGCCAGACATGCCCTTCATGTACACGTACTGCACTGGAGGTCGCAGGATGCTCTGCTGCTTCTTCTCCTTTTTGGCTGACTTCGATGAATTGCTGTTGTGGCTGCTGCTGCTGCTGCTGCAACTGCTGCTGTTGCTGCTGCTACTGCTGCTGCTGTTGCTGTTATGACTGTTGCTGCTGCCGTGCGGCGTCAGCGACTTTTTCGTCATCGCCGCCACTGTCGAGGACACCACAGTGCGTTGCGCTCGTAGCTGCCGCAACGGTGTGCTGCTGCAGGACAGGGAACGCAGCGATGCGGTGGCCGTTGTTGCCGCCGATGTGGAGAAATGCTGCAGCATGCGGCTGACCGACGACGAGATCGAAATGCGACTCAAATGCAGGCCGCCGCTCTTCGATGTGTGGCCAGCGGACGCAGCGGACGCTGAACGCGGCTGTGCTTCGTTGTTGTTGTGTGGCTTCAAATTCTCATTCTCATTCTCGTTCTCATTCTCATCCACATGCGCCACCTCGTTGTCCTCGTCGTCGTCATCGTCCTCTACGCTGCTGTTGTCATCGTAGTGCGTAGGCTGCAGCTGCTCCATGGCGCTGCCCGGACGATACACGGTCTCCACATAGATGTGTGTGTTGTTGTCGTAGAACTCCAGGCCAGGCGAATACGAAGCGGACGAGGTGCGCGATGTGTTCTCTAGGTCCAGGCTGGAGCCACCGTGCAACACCTCCTCCAAGCACTCGTTGCGCGATCCGCGCTCGTAGCTCAGACTGAACGAGTCCGTCGAGGAGCTGCGTATGTCGTCCTGGCTGCTGTAAACGGTGTCGTTCTGATGGTGATGGTGCTGGAAGTGTCGGCCCAGATGCTTGCTGAGCAGCTGCAGCAGACTGCGCGATCTCGACAGCTTCTGGCCGCGTTGGCGCTGCTTCGACTGCTTGGGTGGCTTGTCGCCCAGGTCCATGGAGGAGCTGGTCGCTGAGCTGCCGCTGGAACTCGACTTGGAGCAATTGTTTGGCGATAGCGTATCCATCTCACGTTCAATTTCTAGTCGATTGGTTTTGTATATTTTGATTCACTTTTGAAGTCCTTATAGTTTGATTTTTATTCTCAGAGAGAGTCACTTTGAGTTTGAATGCGTTGCGCGACGTCTTGTCACTGACTGCTGTGGCAGGCGTCCGTGCAGCGGCTTTTATAGTGGCACTCAATGTCGAGCGCTTCGCGTTTAACCTTCGTGTGTGTGGCACACACAGCCTCGTCGCTCTGTGGCGTCGCCACATCCTGGCCACGACGAGGACACTTCGTGCGACGGCCAGAGCTGCCGACTGCGGCAGCCCAGCGACGAAGCGGGCTCGACAGTGCCACAGCAGCAGTCGTTGCATCCACAACGTGAGCTACTCGTCGCTTGCCACACTTTTTGGTGCTGGCAATTTTCTTCAGAGGACAACCTGTTGCCCCTTCACTAAGTGCGAAAGTGCGAAGTGAAAAAGTGTTTTCCTTGTTTTTGCCATTCGCGAAACGTCAACGTGACTCTTGCTGCCTATTGTTGCTGCTTTTGCTATTGTTGCGCCTCGCCTCACTCCCACGGCCACAACAATGGGGCACACACAAAACGAGAAACGACGGTGTTGCACTTTTTAGTTTTGAGACTTTGCCTGCTGCGTGATTGGGAACGTGACCCTTGCACGTCATCCGGAGCGACCCCAGCATTTCCCTAAGCACTAAGTTTAGCAATTGACTGTTGACAGCAAAAACTCTTGCCTCCAAGTTGTGCACTGATGCGGCTACCCTCGCCACTCTCTGCCACTTGCCACTTGCCACTTGCCACTAGCCACCTCCGCCACTTGCCACTCGGCACTTGCTACGCCTGCAATTTGGCGCTTACCCTTGACTAATTGATTGCCCGTTTTCGTTCATTAAGTGCAATTGTTTGCGGCTGATGGCCACAGATACTTGCGCTGCTTGGAGGATTATTTTCGTGACCTATAAATAGTTGACACCCTGACTGTGTTTTGGATTTAGTTCAAGTGCAGCCACCTCTATCACTTAAGCCAAGAACCTTCGAGCTTGTTATCTTAGAGCTTCTGTCGTTTGCTGTCATACGGCAACCTACGACACTTTACTTTAATTAAGTGTCAACTATTTCTTGCCCTTCTGGCAGAAGCTGTTTTATTCATGAGTTTTTTTATGCGCCATATTTTTAATAGTTTGTTTAGCTTTGTCTGTAAGATATAATCATATTTCTATTATTCCTTTAGCTTAGTCATATAAGTTCTTTGTGTAGTAGCTCGACTCTGATATACTTTTTCTATTGCCCACTGTTTTAATTTGTATTTATTTATTTACTCATTACACATTCGGTGCACTCTATGAGCAATATTAATCTAATTACTTATTAATCTAATTAATTGTTACCTCAGCGAATTCATTGAAAGTATTTCAGCAAAATAATTCAGATTCTGTCAATACGGTTTATTGCTTAAGTTAAAGAATTAGATTTTTCTATACACTTGATTTTGACTGTATTTATTCTGGTTATCCTTAATAGTTATTACTGTAAGAGTTTGTAATACTTGACATACTGATTAACGTCTTATTTTTATTGCTGCTCTAGATATTTTATTTTTTTATATATACACATTAACTGTATCGTTTTTTACCCACTCCTAATAAAATTGACGTTAACATTTGTCTGTATCATCGATGCCGCCCACTTTCAACCTTTAGATTCTATACTTAGAAAGAGTTTTTTTATGTAAGGCTGCATTTTGTTCACGTGTTTTTAAATATTTTTCTATACACAGGGGAAAAATTCTATACCTAAATACATTTCGCTTTTCTGGATGACAGCAGATGCCACTTTAAATGGTTTTTTAACAACCTTCTTGTGGTAGATGCTCCTAGTGGAAAAGTATTTATTTACTTTTACTTGACCTTCATGACGTGGAGGCATCTTGGCGAGAGCCGAAAGTCATTAGTGTATCTATTTATCGAAAGTGTTTCAGTGGAGCATTGGAGCTGGGGAATTGGGGCAGAGCCAAGGTCAGAGCGAAACTGGGAAATGTGTAACAATGTCACGTAGCAGCGATTTGGACACCTGTTGCTCCTGTTGTTTGGTCTCTGCCCCAACGTGTGGAAGCTTAATAACGTTGTCCCAGTCTCAGCTGACAAATTGAAGTAAAACGCATAAAGAGGAATTGCTTGCTGGCTTTATTAGTTGACTCTGTTTCTTTCTCTTTTGTCGCTTTTGCACACACATTTTCACATTTTCACATTGCGCTCTGGCTCTTCACTTGGCAAATATTCAGTCTACTGATGGATTTTTGTCCCGCTGTGACCATCAAAGCAGAAACGGGGTTAACGACAAGGCCCCAATGCCAAAGTCGAGTGCTCCATAGCGATTGCCAGGCGAATAAGGAGCCGGATAGTAGGACTGCGCATAGGGGTAGCCGGGGGGATATCTATTCGAATACGTGCCACCATAATACCCATTGTAGCCGTAGTAATTGTTGTAGTACGGTTCCGTGTAGGGAGCTGGATAAGGCCTCGCTGCCGTCTGCACTCCGATGCCAAAGGAGACCAGAGGCTTGGCCTTGACGCCGCCCAGTTGAAGACAGCAGGCGGCTAGAAGCAGCCACCACTGCAGGTGGTTATCAAAATATTAGCAAATGATTGAATGGCAAAGAGAAGCAAAGATTTGCCTGGGAATTTACTCACCCAAAGATAATTGCGCATTTTCCTCAAGTCCTCAATGCCTTAGCTTAGCGATAGTAGCACTTAATAGTTCCTACACTCTAGCTCCTTTTGTTGGCTATTGATGGTTTCGCTCGCCGTTGTCGAGTGCTCCTGTGCTGCGGCCCTTTTATACCTTCTGGCCAGTGTCGATGGGCCGGTTTTTTTGGTTGCACTCGAAACAGGCTTTGTCATGTGCCACATTATTCAGCCCTGTGCCTGTTCCTTAATGCGAGTCTTTGAGTTCTGCCGGCACGCCCACTTGAGGTTCAAACTTGTTTGAACAATGTTCGTAAGCAGCTGCAACTGATACCCTCAACTAGTCCCATCTGCAATGATCTATCTGGTATAAATTCAAATTAACCATTTCAGATGACTTCGCATCGTGTTTCGCTGGACTTAACGACTGGACTGAGGTTTCATTAGTGAGTAGAGTTTGTTGCTTCATCGACTAGCAGGTACCCTATTATCTATACGATATGGATAGTTTAGTAATTGATGTGTATGCCATGATATCGAGTTTCAGATAGCAATTGCTCATTTGCCTTGATATCAAGTAACAATTACAATTGAATATTAAAATAACTTATTTTTCTCTAACTCTATTTTTGCATAGGGAAAATAATTATGTCAATTTGTACACAATTTAAATGGGAGACTTATTTGTCAATAATCGTTTTCAATATAATCATTCATATGGACATTTAAAATAACTGTTTTTATTCCATTAATAAAAAACTATATATAAATTAATACTCAATTGAAATTTTTTTCTTATGCTTTTATTATGCTATTTACTAACTATTTTTCTGCATTTTTCAGTCTCAATCTAACAATTATTTCTCTTGATTCAGCAGTTATATGCGTAATTTCTCCAAAGCTCATTTATTTGGGATTAATTTCGAGCCACGAATATCGCAATATAATTTCCCAAGTCAAGTGGCAAACAAAAACTGAATCCACCTGTTTACCACAATTCAAACAGCTGCGCAATATCGTTGTATCCTTTCTGAATCGCTCAGCCAACTCCGTAGGGTATAAAAAGCAATCAAATATTAATTAATTTATGCGATTATATTAGCAACGTTTCCGCGAAGCATTTGCGTATGCGTCGTCGAATCCCCAGTTCAGTCCCGGAGTGTATGCATCTCTGTTTCCGAATCCATGTGACCAGCGATGGGTCACGTTTTCAGGCGTGCTGAGACAGGGAACGCAAGTGAAAAGCAGAAAACTTTCCCATTGCAGAAAAGTTGGGCTAGTCGGCGTGTTAGCTTTGCCCGCTGGATTTGATTTGTTGATTTGTCGTGGCAACAACAAGAACGAGAAAACAGCTCGAGTGGCAACTGTTTGGTTTCCATGTGCAGCGCAGGCGACGCATCGCTGACGTGCGACACGCCCTCCGTGAAACACCTGTAGCTTTACTTGCTGCACGATTTATTTTAAACACTGTCCCGGGCCACAGGTTGAAGGTGCACGGCCGCAGGACACTCGATATGCCGTTCACAGATGATCCGCCCAGCTTTATTTACCCCCGCTTGTGTTGTGCCGAGGCCAATAACTGACCGCGGGGTTCAACACACCACAGAATATAGCCATGAGTATCAGCACCACAGGGAAACTAAAACAAAAAATAGAAGACAATGACGCTTTTGCTTTTGCTCACAATGCAGGCTGATCAACTTTATTCAGATTTCGTGGAAAATAATTGCACTTAAAGCGTGCGACGCTTCAGTAGACATATTCGTAGGTCATGGGCTGATAGTCGCTGCGATACTGCTGCTGAAAGGAGTTGGGTGTCTCAACGCTGTGATAGACATGCGATTGAGTGGCAGCTGACAGCAGACGAGCAAGGCCAAAGGCACCACAGTGTGCGCATAATTTAATCCATGGCTCGCATAAAAGCCGTAAACCAGCGGCTCATGTCCCAAAGCCGCAGCGAAAAGGCAAGCGAAGAGCATCAAGAACTGCAAGAAAGTGTTTGGAGATTGAGAAGTAGTTGAGTAGAGTTTGAACTTCCTTACCAGCTTCATTGTGGAGTCCGATTTGATCTGCAGGAAAAGCGCACACAAACTGAATGCCATGGACAGCGGAGTTTTGCCTTTTATAGGCCCAAAGGCGTCCACTTCGAGGTCAAAGGCATTTGGCTATGTGTTGCGGCGAATTGAAAGAAACCCTTAACTCACTTTGAATGTGTTTGCAGTTGCTGTGTGTTGTTGTTGTTGTAGCATCGATTGAGAACAAGTCCAGAGCTTGCATTTGATCGTCGTGGCCGGCTGACAAGATAAACTTATCCCCAATACACACTACAGCCTGCCTGCCACACATTGTGGCAACTTGTGGCACATTGTGTGATTCTCGTTCAATGAGCACTTCATCTTCATGGCCCATTCAATCCCTCTCGCGCCCTGGCTCCTTTCTGGCTGTTTACACTTCTTGGGTGCGTTTGTTTTGGTTACGTTTCACACGAAATCAACAATTAAGTGAGGCAAAGTGCTAGGCTGGCACTTCCGGTATTTCTTTCACATCGTCTTTCAAGGTCAGCACCGAAACCCGCTGTGGGCGTATTTTATTTGCTTAGCTGCCCTTGAAATTGCGAAGTTTTCCAAGTGCGCAACGCGTTTTTTTTTCTGCTCTGCGGCCAAGAGGAATTGGGGAAGAGAGTATCATTTGATGTGGACCCGTAAACAAAATCCTACGCACTCGGCAATTAATATTTGGCCCTATTGTCAATAACATTTATTTATCTGCGTCGCATTATTTTCGGGCAGTTTCGGATTGTGGCCAATTGCGCAGCTTCTTCTGTTGCCACAAAAGTCGTCGTGACTGCCTTCGTCCACGACGACTTTTGTGGTTGTGTTGCAATATCACCATCAAAGCTTGGCAAGCGAAACGACCCACTAGCCTCGGTCTTTGTTGCCTCTGAGCGCGGCGTGTAATTTAAGCCAGCTGAAACTCGAGCTGACTCCACAAAGAAGTGCAGCAAGGTTGCTGGTTGCCACTTGCAACTTGGACGTTATATAAATGCCGCGACACAATGGAGCCAATCAACGAGTCTTCGCTTGCCAGCTTTGCCAATCGAGTCGAAATCAACGCCCTCACAAACATGTTCAAACTGGTGGGTTAATAGCCTTTAACGGCCAATCATCCTTTTCGCATCAACTTCATCCTCCTGTCATCTATCTATCTACTATTTTTTTGTTTCGTTCTGCCAGTTTTTGCTGCTCTCTCTGTGCGCCGTCCTCGCCTACGCGGCGCCCAGCCTGTCAAGCCTGTCCACGCTGTCGAGTGTGCCCATCCTGAGCGGCGCAGCGTCGTACCATGGCTGGCCACAGGCTGTGCAAGTGGTGCGTCCCGTTTGGACGCCACACACTATTGTGCGGCCCATCATTCACGGCAATCTCGGCCTTAATGGCTACGGTTATGGCCATGGCTGGCTGTAAAACTGCCACAGCTGCCACAGCGCTGTCAGAGGCGGCCAGCAGCATCACATGATGTGGCGGCTCCTTCACAATTGTCTGCGTTTGCGTTTGCGTCTGCGTCTGCATCACCTGAAATAAACCGTTGAAATTGATTGAAATCTTTCATTGCCATTCACTCATTTTATTCCTTTTTTTGGCTGGTATAAAAGCCCCATGGCTTGACCAACTCTGTTGCAGTTGGCCGCAAAGCCTTGCTGCAACATGCGGCTGCTTTGCAGTTGCTCCACTATTATTCTGCTGGGCTTGACGCTGTTGCACTTGTTGTGCGCCCAGCCGGTACAAGTTTATCTGCTGACGCCCGTATGGCAGCAGGTGGAGGTGATGGAGCTGCACAACGATCTCGACGAAATTCATGCACCCTTGGAAGTTATGCGTCACATGGTGCTGAGCATGTATCAGATAATGCAGCCAACTTACAGCCACAGTCAGGATCCGGGCAGATCGAAGAAGCACAAGAAGCCGCCGCCGAAAAAGCCACCGCCAACCAAAGTGATACTCAATCGTCTGGGCTTTGGCAATCTCTCGTTTACTCTGGGATTTTCGTTTAATTTTGAAGTGACCAACAGCGTGGGATTCGGAAACAATCGGCAGCTGAGTCAAGTTGTGCTTAACACCGAGTCAGTGCCAAGGGTTAATTAGTTGAAAAATGTAGCATACTTTCGGGCAGTGGTGTAATTCAATCGATTCAAATAAAGGCATTTTGATGATGGTTTCGATTGTTGTGTACTCTTTACTGTCAAGCTCGGGATTCAATTATTCGTATAAGACGGCTAATGGGCGCAACCACATCTAGGTCTCTAAGTAACTGTCACTAGTATAGTTTCCCATTTTCTCCAAATAGTTGAGCTAAAAATCGTAGCATACTTTCAAGCGGCAACGAAAATCTATTAATTCAAATAAATGAAAATTATATAGTTTCGTTTGAGGTTGTCAATTTTTTATTATTTCGTTCCGAGTGTCAGCAGCATTGTTGAGTCGGAGTCGTCGCTTCGTCTACTTGCGGAGCAGCAGAGGTGAGGTATAGGCAGCAGCGTACGGCGAGGCGACATAGGGAGACGCCACATAGGGAGATGCCACATAGGGGGAGGCAAAGTTGCCGTGATACTCAGTGCTGTAGACGGCGGCGGCTGGTGCAGCAGCCACATAGTTGGCGGAGTAGGCCAGTGGTGCAACAATGCCAGGCTTGGCGGCGACGCAGGCGATCAGAGCGAAGACGGCGAGAACGATGAACTTGAACATGTTGTTTGAGTTTGGTTGGTTTTGCTTGACTTGTTGAGGGAACAAATGAAACTGATGCTTAACCAAGTGACAAACTGTGCCTTATATACTAATAGCGCGACCACCAACTAGCGACAAATCCAACAAGCAGTTAAACAATTTGCTACGACCTTGCAAGGTAATGCAGGTAATGCCCTGCCTAAATTCTGTTGCCAATTGATGCGCAGCGCACGTACGCACAGCGAATTGGTCATAACATAATCGCCGTTGTTAACGCGTTGGCTGACTTTAAGCAATTTCTTGAACTCCGCTTACCGAATTAGTTGGTCAGGCCAGGCAAGGCAAGTTAAGGTTGGCATGCCAAGTCTAAGTCTGGCCAAGGCTCTACCTACTTCCCGCCCGGCAGGCAGCTTGTATAAAAGGGCTTTGCGAAGTGGCAAACGGCATCAGTTCAGTTTCTACGAACCAACCAAACAAATCCTCAACAACCCATCCAAGATGTTCAAGTTCATCGTTCTCGCCGTGCTCGCTCTGGTTGCCTGCGTCGCCGCCAAGCCAGGAATTGTTGCACCACTGGCCTACTCCGCCAACTATGTGGCATCTCCGTATGTGGCATCGCCCTATGTGGCTGCATCTCCCTACGTGGCGTCCTCCTACGTGGCATCTCCCTATGTGGCTTCCCCCTATGTGGCATCGCCCTACACCGCCGCCTACAGCGCAGCCCCGCTGCTGCTAAGGAAGTAGATAAACAAACACAACAAGGCACCCACCCGGAAAGATTGACTCCCAGAATGAATGAATAAAGAAACTGATACTCAAAATGCATTCGCTGTAGTTGTTATTGTTATTGTTTGGTGTTTTATCTTCACAGCTGGACTTGGTTCAAGGTCTTTGCTTGCGCAGCTTATCGCGGCTGCTAACAGGAAGCGTCTCGTCTTCCGAATCGCTCTCTCTCTCTCTCTCTCTCTATCTTCGCACTGTATAAAGCTCAAAGAATTTCTGGTCGGCGAATTGTACACTTATTTCTATTCGAATCGAACATATCTTAGGCTACAGCTTGCAGTAAATAAATCTCTAGGTGTTGCTAAGATTTTAAAGCTAAGGATTTTCTAGTGGTCAAGTAGAATCCTGTATTTGTATTCTATCCGACTTAACATAGACTACAGCACACAAATATTTTAGAGACGATGCCTAAATCTAGTGTTTCTCGTTTCCCACTTCTATAAACTTAACTCAAGCTTGATTCACATTGCAACCTGCAATTCTTTGGATTCTAATCTTTTATTTGGAATATGCATAACTTCGACACTAAGCTTACACTAGCAGATCTCCCGCTCCGTCTTACTCCAATGTTAGATTCGCCTCCATGGTGGCATTCGATTGGAAGACAATGCTTCTGCGATCATAACGACCCGACCGTCGCACTTTCAGATACTTTAACGTCACGATGGACACGAGAGCAGCAAGTATAATGCCGCCAATGGCGTAGAGAAAGACCTTCAGAAAGGTCAAGTGCAGCTCCAGGTTCTGCGAGTGAATGCGCAGCAGCTCCAGTTGCTTGTGCAGCGCCACCTCGGGATCTGCAAGTCGAGCTGGTGGCGCCACCGCGGGGGCTGTGTCAGCCTTTTGCTGCACATTGCTGATGCAGGAGACGTCGCGTATGTGCGGCGTCTCGTCGGTGCTGTCGTCGGGCTCGATGTGCAGCGAGACGGTGTCGAATAAATAGGGCGGAATGAGCAGATGATGCAGATAGGAGCAGTTGAAGCGATTGCGCGATATCCCCAATTTCTGGAGCAGTGGAAAGGCTTGCGAGAAGGTGCGATTGCCCTGCAGCTCGTGCAGTGCATTGCCATCGACAAAGAACTGCTTCATGTTGGTCAGATAGGGCACAAAAAGATCAAGATTGAGACTGCTCAGATTGTTGAACGACAAGTCGAGTATCTCGAGGTATTTCTGCTTCGAGAACATGCCAAACTCCAGCTCACGTATGCCATTGGAGCGTAGATAAAGATTGCGCAGACGCTTCAGCTGATCGAAAGTGCTGACGCTGAGCGGTCCAATGGGATTGTAGGAGACATCCAGGTGCAGCAGCGCCGTCATATTTGTGATGTTGGCAATGCTGCTCAGGCGATTGTTGCGCAACTCCAGCGTCTCCAGTTGCAGCGTTTGGTGCATGTAGATCTCGCTGATGTTGTTGTGATTGGCGCGCACAAAGCGAGTGGCATTTATGGTCAGATTGGTCAGATGATTGTAGTCGAGATGCAGCTGATGCACAATGCTCTTGTCGGTCAGCGAAAAGGCCTCCAGCGAGTTGACGGCCAGCAGCAAACTCTCCAAGCTCGACGCCTCCGCGAACATGTCGGGATGGATGCGCAGCAGTTTGTTGTGCGACAGATTCACCTCCTTGATGCGACGCATGCGACTGAAGACCTCCGGCTCGACGTAGGTGAGCAGATTGCCCTCGAGCGACACGGACTCCAGGTACTCGTTGTCCTTGAAGATATCCTTGTGCAGTTCGGTCAAGCGATTGCCATTCAACTGCAGCTTATTCAAAATGGGCAGCCCACAAAACGTATTCTCGCTGAGCACCATTATGCGATTGTAGGACAGATCCAGGCGCATCAACGCATTCGCCCCAATGAACACCGACGTCTGCAGCGACGTCATGTTGTTGTAGCTCAGATTGAGGCTCGTCAGGTTGCCAGCCGCACTGAAAGTGTTGCGTGTGAGCTCCAGAATACTGGTGTAGGACACATCCAGCGTCTTGAGGAATGTGAATGTCTCGAAGAGCCGAAAGGGCACATAGAGCAGCGTTGAATCGTAGAACTTCATGAACTTGACCATGTTGCCGGGCACAAAGTTCTTGATCACCACATTCTGGCTGTGGGTGACAATGAAGCCGGTGACCGTGCAGAAGGCCTCATTGGGATCCATGAACATGTGCTGCTCGAACTCGTCGCAGCTCAAATACACATCGCCGGCCAGCGCACGCCTGGTGTGGCCGAACAGGAGAAGCAGGAGAAGGAGCTGACTCCAATTATTAAGTATACGCATTGTGTGTGACCCGAGCGAGACGAAGGCTTTTCGCAAACTGCCTCAAATGAGTTGCATGATCTGAGAGAAATGCAGTTTATCAAAGCTGCAAATTATATACAGTAGTTGTTGTTGTCGTTGCGCGATAAGAAATGTCGGTCCGTTATGTTATGTTATGTTCTGTTTTCGTCTCGCTTTTGTGGCGTCGCAATGATATGGGAAATGGGAGTGCAACTTTTGGCTGTCTGCAGTCCAATGACTGCGGCATAATCGACTTAAAACTTTGTCTGCCGATTGCGGCACAGTTGCAAGCCGCGTTGCATAAACAAATTGAGCCGGCCAAACGCACACGACCTTGAGCGCAATGGAATCGGATTAAGCCACATGCCACATGGCATATGCCACATATGCAACTGATTCCGCATTGCAGGTCAGTTATTCGCTGCTGACCGCATAATCAATTCCACTTAAATTCAACGCAAAATAAACTGCTACCGAATTCAATTTTTTTGGGGCTACCTTCAAAAGCACGGCGACAATTTTTATGGGCTCACCATTGAAACGTGCTCGACATACGCAAGCAGAGACCTCTGAGACGCAGACTGAGACACAGACTGGTGGTCATCCATCCACTGGGCACGTAGCCAGAGAGCATTCCGACTCGCCTTCTAATTCGGCGCTTGTAGAACAATGAAACCAAAAGTGTTCGCCAATTGCGGGGGCGACTATAAAAGTGCAGGCGCCCGCACTGCAAAAACATAGTCAACTCCGTTAGCTTCAACAAACCATTTCAAGATGTTCAAACTGGTGCGTTTGCAGAGCTCGCCAGGATGGCGGCTAAACAAGTTATAACTTATTATTTGCTATCATTCTAGTCTGCTGCTCTCTTCGTCCTGTGCGCTGTGGTCGCCTGCATTGAGGCCAAGCCAGCTGTGCTGGTGGATGCTGCTCCAGCTGTGGTCACCGCAACCAGCTCCCAGTATGTGGCACGCAACTTCAATGGCATCGCTGCTGCCCCAGTCGTCGCTGCCGCTTACACTGCTCCAGTTGCCGCTGCTTACACTGCCCCAGTTGCTGCTGCTTACACTGCCCCAGTTGCTTCCGCCTACTCTGCCTACAGCTATCCCTACACAGCTGGCTACACCACTTACCTATAAGTGACTCATTCAGAAACTCACACGGCTTGATCATCATTCAAATATAGACAATTGCTCAACCAAACACTTACGATTTTCATTTTTAGATGGGGAAATGAATAGATCAATAATGACTTTCCTGTCAACGTCCCTAGCAATAAATTAAATTGTAATTGTTATTATTCAACTGAGCTAGCTGTTTAGAAACTCAGAAAGTTCCGAGAAAATTACGCTCTCTTTCCATATGCAAATATTTAAGACTCTTATTATCAATTCCAGTTGCAATTGTCAATTTACTTAGAAGCCTCAAAATAAAAGAAAGTCAGCTGAAGAACATATATGCGCGATATTTGGACAATTGCTTAATACAGGTTCCGGGTTCGGATACCAAAGTGAATATGCAAATTTCACAGGTTTATTTTTAATGAAATGCAATGATTCTCAGCCGTTCAACTGAATAAGTTCAAGGTGGCGCAACGTAAATAAACAATATTTCATTGGCAAAGTGCTCGATTTACATATTTAATACATATTGGCGTGAAGAATATTCAATTGAAAATACAAAATAAGAGTTTGCAATGTTTATGACCCGGATTTATTGTATATGTATGATTTTTTTCAAACATTTGCAATAAATTTATGCGATTTGGCAGACAGTTTGAAATAAATATATATTTAGAAGAATGAAAATGTAAATAGTATTTAAAGTAGGCTCTCTACAGTTGTAGTTAAATTAATACTCTCTATACTTGTAGTTAAATTAATACATTTATTGCGTTTTCCGATATATTTATTAAATTAACTATTACATAAATTTAATGATATGCACGAGTGTTTTACAGTTTGTTGAGTAACCAGAAAATCTCTTTGCTGACTTATCAGTCGCGT
The DNA here is from genome assembly GCA_035047445.1 of Drosophila siamana. NCBI lineage: Eukaryota > Metazoa > Arthropoda > Insecta > Diptera > Drosophilidae > Drosophila > Drosophila siamana. Next base: position 70,964 of record JAWNPP010000007.1, on the reverse strand, counting down.
ATCTGCGTCATTCTTATAAATAAATAATCGTAATAAATTCGACGTCATATCACTTATTATCAAATATATTTGCTAACAATTACTATAAGTAGTTTCGTTTAAATGAAATTCAGCAGCAACAACTGCAACAATGCGAGCTGCCAGTGACGTGCAACTTGCCTATTGTCATCGCATCAGTGGCAGGCATCAACCAGTGACTGCCACTTGTGCAACATTTGTGCTGCTGCTCGCCCATAGCCTGCAACGCACGAATGGCGCCCACACAGCTGGGCAGGATGAGCGATGCAGTGCAGAGTGGACACAGAGCCTGTGGACAGCACAGCTCACAGCAATTGCAATCTGTTGTGGTTTCCGATTCCGTTTCCGGCTCCGTGGACAGTTGTTTATAGCGGCCCGAGTCGCGAGAGGAGATCGTCTCGTCTGTTGCCGCTGTTGATCTGCGCTTGAAGCTGAGCAACTTCTTGTACATTGTGTTCTAATCGCTTTCCGGTTGGCAAATGAAACGACATATGGGGCAAACACTACGCTTTATAAATTCCGGCTCAGAGAGAACGAGAGAGGCGGAGAGATTAAGGTTGTTGTTGAGTGGGTCAGCAAACCCCAGGCCAGTAGATCTCAATTCCAGGTGACAGCATTGGCTATAGCTCAATAACCACACAAGTACTGCGAGTACATACATATACATATGTATCTGTGGTATGCTGAGCACGTGCTTCGATTGGTTCGATTTGTTGATTCGTTTTGTTTGCTTTGTGGTTCGTCACGCGTTTAAAAATACTCAGTGCGAATGAAACTAAAAGTAAAGTGAACAAAAAAAAATCAAATAGATTTTTTTGTGTTGACGAGCCGAGATTCTCCTTGGCGTCAATTGATATGACGAGGCGTCGTCGCAATTGGCAGGCAAGAGCATCCATCTGGACAACTGGCGGCTGGTGGTGCATAATAATTGCTGGTGCGCTTACCTTCATGCGATTTTAGGGTTCCATTTAGTGTGACTGCGTATATAAGTTGCCGCTGTGCTGCCTGTAAACATCAGTCAAGTTCTTCAGAACCAACAGCCAAGTAGTCAACAGCTCACCAGCAACCCCAACCAAACGCATCAAAATGTTCAAATTCGTAAGTATTTTTCACTAATTGCTTATATCGCATATCCTTCATTAACTTCTTCGCATTCCTTTAGTTCGCTCTCTGCCTGTTCGCCATCGTCGCCTGCGTGGCCGCCAAGCCCGCCATTGTGGCCTCTCCGCTGGCCTACAGCGCCTACACTGCTGCCCCAGTGGCCTACAGCTCGCCCTACACCGCCGCCTACACCGCAGCCGCTGCTTATCCCTACTCTGCCTACCCTTATGCCGCTGCCTACTCCGCCTACCCCTATGCCGCCTACTACCGTTAAGAATACTGCATCATCGCTGCACCTCTGAACCTCTGATCTACTGGACCAACTCGCACATGTATTCTTAGTTTACACTCCTTAACCTGGCTTTTTGTTTCATTCACTTTACTTCTGACCTAATGATTCCCTAGTATTATGCGATGTTTGGGAAGTTCTGCTGAAGGAATATTGTTTTTTTTTCGTAATCTGGAATAAATGCACTTTGCGTAAAACGTACACAAGTCAAGCAGATTATTATTATTTATACTCAGGATGTTTTGGTAGACAACTTGAACACTTTATAAATTTAATTTTATGCTTGGGAAGTTCTCTGCTCAAGGCATATTTTAAATAAATGCACTTTGCCTTTACATTCTTGTTAATTTGGTGCATTATTGTTTTGTTGCAATGCTCTCAGAAATTACAATTTTATTTATAGTCAAGCAAGGACTTGAGTTATTGCCCTTTTGCCTTCACCTTGGGGTTGCGAAAGTAAAGTAAAGGGCTGACTGATCAACTTGGTACCCATGGCGATAATCAGTATCTATTTTTACTTTAACTGCATCACAATTAAAATGCACAGCCAGAGTTGTTGCAACTGCGGCACTTTGAAATGGACAGCACGTAGCCACACAACACACACACACAACACACAGACAACCCACAACTTAGGGATTGCGAACTGTTGAATTATGTTAATCGCAAATTCGCAGAAGGCAGTGCGCAGAAGATGATGACGCCAGCCATGGTTCCTCCCACAAACGCTGCCACAGAGGCGGAAGTGACTAAGGAATTCGATATAGGGCTGGAATGTGGCGCTGTGATCACAAGACACAACAATTTGAATTTCGATAGGATTTGTTAACCTTGCTTCCCTCACAAAAAAAAAAAAATACTCACTCGCCGTAATCGTAATCGCAAGTCGCTGTTAACCCTGGTTTATGTGCGTGCGTATGGCCATTGATTTCAATTATTCATTACGGGTAAACGACGTCGTCGTCGTCTGTGGGTCATTAGTAGGCTGTGTTGGCCGGTTTATGGTCTCGCTTTGAGGCTATGCGAAGTGATAATAAAAACAATCAAGTCAAGAAGTCGTCGACAAAAATGCACTGCACGCGTGCCACAAAGTCAAACAAACAACATCCTACACGCGACCTTAGACCCTAAACACTAGACCCGACCCGACACCGACACTGACAACGACACCGACACTGGACCCGACCCTGTGTCAGTTCATTCGCCTCGCCAGTGACATTGAAGCATCACATAATCCTCTGCTGCCATTGTTTTGCCTTCTTTCAATCGTTATTTTTATACTTGTGGCAGGGTTTATAATTGTGCGCATCAAAAGCGTTTGCGGCGAGGGGTATTTTGTTAGAGTTAGATAGCTAAACTTCTTCGGGAGCTAACTTCGATGGAGCACTTCAAGTATACAAATTTAAATAGAGAATAACATAGTACAACAATAATCGACAATGATTTACTACCTGATGTTCTTCTTTTGTATTAGAGTTTGCAGCATTATAAATTTGAATATTCTCCATATTGAGTTTACATTTTTAATTCAATCTACCCTATAAACACTTCATTTCAGTTGCGTGGTATCGTTTTGCAGCGACCCGCATTCTGACTTCATTTTTAATTGAAATGTGGCGCATTTGTTGCGTGTGGCTGCCACAGCTGGCCGCCAGCATTTACACAGCTTGCCACATGCCTCGTACTGGTTGCCACTTGCCACTTGCAGCCGTTGTTGTTTTCCATTTGTTGTTGCAGTTGTTGCTATTACATTGCGTTTAATTAAAAGGCGCCACTCGAAACAGACTTTTGCTAATCTGAACAATCAATAACCTGAACGCCCTCCACATTTGAATGCCGCACGGACTGTGCGGGGCAAGCCCCTTTTGCTGCAAGCAGCCGCATCAAGTGTATTAATCATACGCCGCGTGTCACCGCCAACAATTGACTGGCCAAAAAGGAAAAACTGTAGTTGGGTTATATTAAATGTTTAATGTCGAGCTAGGTTGGAAAAATTAAATCAAATGCTTGTGCAGAACCCCCGACTTTTCGCGTAGTTTGTGCACTTTGTCAAACGCCCACAGCTGCAGTTGAAGCCGCCGCAACTAATTTACTCGTTTTTTGCTTGTTTTGTTGCGCTCTTGCGCCTTTGTGTGCGTTGTGCGAAGCCCCTGCCAATTTGCTTTACCAGCCACGCCCCGTTCAACGCCTTTATAATTGCTACAGCTTAATGCTGCATTCAACAAGTTTCCCAGGCAACTCGTTTATTATTATTCGATTGCACGTTTTAATCAGCTTCCCGCGTGGCTTTAGATTGCCATATTCTCAGAGGCGAGTATGAGAAGTTTTCCAAGAACGTTGAAGTGTTTAAAAGCCTAAAAGGATCTGCGCAGTTTATAGAAGCTTCGCTGTTACAGAGAAATAATACTCAAGTTTAAACTCTTATGATAATTCAAGAAAGGGTAATTTGAATTTCTCATAATTTTTTAATTGGCTTTAATTTAAATGAATTATTTAATTAATTTTGTCAAGATTTGCAATTTATAGGTAGAGTAGCTTATAATTGATATTGCTGTCGATCTAAACGTAGACAGTGCCGCCTGTCAGTTAACGGCTACACTGCCCAGAATTTGTCAGTTGCCTAACAAGCTGGCACATTCAATTTGCGAAAACATCCATAAAGGTCACTCGGAGAGCCAATAAATTGCAGCTGAATTAATCGACGCACGGTGCAGACGACAAAACTTTAATTGAGTTAAATTTTTTACACTGTAACCCAAGACTAAACCGGATTCGCATAGGCCAGCGTGTGATCTATGGTTTGGCAAGAGCACCTCCGCATGGTGACCACATGGAGCTGTATGGAACGAAATGGAATGAACGCTGAGGTAGCCAGTAAAGTCGCCCACTCGCCTCGATGCCAAATACAAATGCGAATATGAATACGAATTTATATGCAAATATTTGGCGCTGGGCGTAAGTTACGCATAATCACTGCTCGCAATTAGCCACGACAACCTGGCCAAGGCTCTGGCTCTAGCTAAAATGCTTCTAACCAGCCAACCAGCCTCTCCATTGTCACCTGGATGGAGCCTTTCCAATTGGCCCGAGGGGGGAAGGTGCTGGCCACAAAATGTACGCAGTCAATTTGAAGTTGCTCCGCAGGGCGGTTCAACTAGAGCAGCAATCAGGTGGTTGGGTTGCTTACGTAAGGTCTGACTTTGAGTTATGCGTGGAGTCGGCGGTGAAGCATGTGGAGTGCCGTCTGGTGTGGCAATTAACTGGCGGCGGCAACAACAACTCTTAGAATTATGACAACAGCAGTTGCATTTGCATTGTGCTCGCTGTGGCACGCAGCTGATAGCTTTTGAATTTATGATTGCATTTAAAACTAGCTGCTTTGTTGTTGTTGTTGTTGTTTTTTCTTCTACAAATCACAATGCAGTGGCATGCCTCTAAGGGGCTGACTATTAATCCCACTGTTGGCGTTGACCTTGCCACGCCACTGCCACGTGAAGTTGTCAGCTGCGGCCCGCAACAGCTTATCGACAACTGACTGCCCTAGATAATGCCTAGACATGGCGACGCAGGTCCGGCTCAGTCCGCCAGCCGCCAGCCGACAGCCGACTTAATAGCTGCACTAACCAAAAAGTGTGCAAAGAAGGAAATATTCCGAGTGCACAATATACAAATTTGCAAAGCTTTAATATTCAAAGTCGCATAATTATATGTTGCTTTAAATTGTCTCGTATCTTTTATTTTATTTCATTTGTACTGTCCATGCTTTCTCTCAGTGTAGCTAAAGCTACAGCTTATGCAGTCAACGCCCAACAGTCGATTTGAGACAAATCAAATCCATTAAAAAGTCAAGATCAGGCAATAAATATGAGTAAATTATTTCAACAGTTGTTTTGCAGTTAACTAAAGTTTCTATAGCTGTCTAATTGAGAATAATTGAATGTGTTCTAATTTTTTTAGTTGTCTTTGTTTTCTTCCAGTGTAGCTTAAGTTAGTTTGGAATCAACGCCCAGCATTCTATCGGCAGCAGCGTTATAATTATGTCTTAATCTTGCGATCCTAAATGCTCACTTTACGCACTGAGCCAGATAATTGCGCCTGCACAATGCTCAACACACCACGCAGCAAGCACCACCCGGCACCACGCACCACCCGGTCAGCACCACCGCGTTGACCAGTTCTTAAATGTTTTCGGAAACTCGTTCAATTACAATTTGAATTTTTGCTTTTTTTCAAACTATTTTTTATTTTTTTTTTTTTGTCGGTTTCTCACAGATGCCATTTATCAGCGGCCCAAACATCCGCATTTGCCGCGACTGCAGCGGTGCGGTTTGGGGCGGGTCTCTTTTATCGCACCACCCGCTGCAGCGCCGCCCGCCACTCGTGCTGCATGAGCCGGCAACTGTTGCACTTTGCATGCACACGAAGTCGAAGCTGTAGTCGAAGTTGACTCTCACAGCCTCCAACAAAAGTAAAAGTGCATTTGGCCGGCATTTGGGCCGTGATGCATTTTGGGCTCGACTCGATTCGGCTATAAAAACGTTTGAGCCCAGGCAACTAGCATTATTAGACGTTGTGTTCTCGACCCGAGTAAATCAGCTACAATATTAACATTTGCAACATGTTCAAATACGTAAGTTGTGCTACGGCAACCGCCACAAAATAAATTGTCTCTCTAATCTCCTTCTCTGACCCTTCCCGCAGTTCGTTTTGGCCTTCTGCTGCTTGGCGAGCGCTGCTGCCGCTCCTGGCTACCTGGGTGGCTTGGCTGCCCCAGCTCTGCCTTTGGCCGCTGCTCCGGCCATCTCCTACGGCCATGCGCTGGCCGCACCATCGATTGCCTCCTATGGCCTGGCTCCCAGGATCAGCTATGCCGCTCCAGCTTTGGCCCACGCTCCTCTGGCTGCTCCGGCTTACCCTAGCTATGGACTGGCGCCCAGGATTAGCTATGCTGCCCCAGCTATTGCTCATGCCGCACCACTTGGCCTGGCGCATGCTCCGCTTGGACTCGGCTACAGATCCTACGCTGCTCCTTCCCTCGGCCTGGCACATGGCTGGTAAACAGAGGATGCTTTTGTCGTTGGTCCGTGCAGATTCTTCGGTGTCAAATTTCATTTCGTATCGGCTGAGGAATTTTGAATAATATTGAAATAAAAAACTGCGCAAATTTCATGTTCTTTTATTGTCGCTATGGGATTGATTGGTTTTGATTGACAGATTGATTGACTGAATAGATGAAGTTTTGGATACGATGTGCAATTTATCGCTCAAGAACTCCAAATCCCTCGTTAAATACTCTTGTATAATGGACTGACTGATAATTCTCAATTGATTAGTTCTGTTTAATATTCGATTAAGTTCGATCTACGATTGTTCAATCAGTAAATCACTGATGAATTGAATACAGTTAATGCATGTGCAGATAAGTATCTCTCAAGAACTTTAAATCGAAAGTTTTATAAAGCGCCACTAACATTGACTAAATGATTGATCGATTATTTCTATTTATTATTATTTTACTATTTGAAGAGAAGTTATGATGAGAGGATTCTTCGAGAGCTACAGACATATGAATTTAATTGATGGCTTTGTACATTTCTCAAGAAGTTTAATATGGTTATATATATGGTTAAAATAATGATTGTTTAGTTCATAGTTTATTGATATTTTATTGGAAGACTATGATTATGATTATCCTTTAAGAGTTGAAAATGAATTTTATTGTTGACTTGGATCTATCAGTAAATAACTGATGATTAAAATAAATATGTATGCAGAGACTTCATAAAAATGAGTGAAAATTCCATTGTAGACTGCATAAACAACAGCTTAATTGACAATAAGTAATTTGAAGTCAATAGAAAAATTCGCAGTTGTCAAGATACTTTATTTCTCGATGGAGCTACGTACAAATATAATATAAGATTGAACACTTGAATCTATTACTGATTGACTGACTGATTGCATGATTAGTTCTAGTTAATATTTGGATGTAAACAGTAAAGAGTTGGTTTGTTTATATCTCCCACACGTTCCCAAAACGCCTCTTCCTCCACTCAACGCTCTACCAGCCATAGCCATGTCCATAGCCCAGTCCCAGGCCCAAGCCCAGTCCGTGTCCATAGAGACCGTGTCCATATCCACCGAGGTAGCCGTGTCCCAGGCCATAGCCGTAGCCACCCAGATAGCTCTTGCCAATGATGGTCTTAGAGATGATGGGCGCGCCAATGGTCTTGATGATGGGCGCATGGTAGCCCAGTCCCAAGCCCAGACCGTAGCCACCGAAGCCACTAGTGTCCACCATAGTGGCCGAGGCCTAAGCCCAAGCCGAGGCCGCCGTAGCCCAGGTAATCATGTCCGTATCCAATGCTGGGTGCAGGAGCTGGCGCTGGCGCTGGAGCCGGAGCTGGAGCTGGTTCGGGAGCCGGAGCTGCGAGGCTGCTCGTCACGCAGAGCGCAGCCAAGAGTATTAGCTGACAGTTGGGAGAGAAAAAAAGAGACAGAATTGATTTTAGTTGGCTTAAGTTCGTGAAGTTGGCAGCCATTGGGTGGTCTACTACTCACTGCTTTGTACATTTCGCTGGCGCCTTTGACAATCGCTCGCCCGAAACTCTGGTGCGTTAGTGCCGTTGCATTGGCTCGGCGCGTGCGTCTTTTATACGCCGATTTGCCGGTTGCAACAAGGAACCAAAGTGGCAGCATCCAAAATGGGCTTTCGATGATCTAATGTGGACTGCATTTGGCCATTCGGTTTGGCGTGGCCGCTTCAGTTAATCTACTTTACGTGTATTTGGGCAAAGACATTTCACTCGCTCGCATTGCGCATACGCAATGTGGCACGCACAGCACACATATATTATACACACACACACACACAAGTGCTTTGATTTAATTGGCAAAAGTGTTGAATTTACAACATACCACAACGCTGCCCTCCTCACTAAAGCGTTGTGTAGTCGATACAATATTTTGAACCTGTCTCCACACTGGGAACACATTAAATGTCCAGTTTTGGGCTGGGCTGTGGCTGTATCTCTGTCGCTGGCTCTATCTCTGGCTCTGGCTGTGCCAGTCATTGTATAAACAGCGTAGCAGCTTGGCTAGTTTTTGTGGTCTACTAAATCCAACCGCAAAGCAAGCAAGTATTTGTGGTTGCCACCTAACTGTTTATTGTGGTGGGTGTAACGTCTGTTTGGCATTTTCTAGAATCGATTAGACATCAAGCGGAGCGGGAGAGAAAACAGTTAAAACCGATATTAAAATAAGGTCAATGTGCTCACAAATTATGACTGGAGGGGGGATCGAGCAGCGAGCAAGTCCCAACGACAGCAACAAATTTAAGTCATGTGACGCAATAATTTATGTATAAAGAGCAACAGATCATCGCCGTCGCCTCTTGTCTCGCAAAATGCCGAACAAAAGCATTCGCGTTCGCATAGAAGCGCCACAGTAATCAATTCTCTACAGTCAAAGTGTCGATCATAAAGTGATTGCCCAATCATTAACTCTTTGAGACGAACAGCTCGTAAACTGCAGGCAGCTCAGTGCGAAACAATGGGCAACTAGCTCAGCTGACTGGCATCAAAACAAATGTAAAAGAAATACGACTATCACAACTATCAAAAATTATAACAAAGCGACCGCTTCGTTTTTAGGCTCTTGAACTAACAGATTCCCTGTAATCATCTCATCGATCTCAAGTGATTTGCATGCCTTCAACTTGAATAGCTGTGATTAAGCTGCTGATTTTGGGCAAAGTCTTTATAACTTACTGACTTACTTTTCTGATAGAACTATCTCTTTTATGGCTGATTGTGGATTAGTACACCATTAAAAAAACCAGAACTCTAAACCACTAGTTTTAATGTCAACGTTCTTCCTTAGCTTTCAACTAATGTGGCTTGGGAAAACCTTAAATGTCTTCTGTTTGAAGTGGATGTTTTAAAGTGATTAGTGAATGTAGAAGACTATGGAATACCCAGCAGTAATTACTGCTTGGATAAGCTTCTTATTCTCTGACATACTTGTAAAATGCATTTATTTTAAAGCCATTTTTATGAATCTTCTTTACTTCATAACTTAAAGAAAATTTATAAGTGAAGCTTTAATATAAATAACTAATAACTCCTTTTATGCTTCAATATACAGGGTACCAGAGTAATAAAAACACATTCATAAGCTCCACAAAAGAGTCACTGACACTTTGACAAAACTTCAGACTGTGAGACGACAACAAAAATAACAATAACAGCAGCGACAACGACAACAACAACGACACCAACGACGACAACGACGACAACTACAAAGCGTTAAACTTGAACTTGAAAACGAGTTTTGGGAGCGCCGACAACAAAGTGGAGTAAAAGATGGTTAACTGTGGAGCTGTGTGTGCGTTGCAACAGGTTCCCAGGGAACAGCAAAAAAATGCAGCAGCGTTGCACGGCAAACCGGTTGAAGATGCCACCAGCTTCTTTCTAACTGTACAAAGCAGCTCTGCGGCAGCCTCAACTGCAGCTTAGTTGAACTGCAGTCAGTTGAGGGAACGGATCAGAATGCGTGGACTCCAACTTGTGCTTGTGCTTGTGTTTGTGCTGTGCCTTGGCCTCTATCAAGTGGAGAGCGCCACTCTGGTGTATCACCAGCCCACGGCCGTTGTCTACCATCATCCTGCGACGTTGAACGAGGAACAGCAACATCCTGGTTATACCATTGTGGCGCCACTCACCAAGATCGCTCACGTCACCTACGACTCTGTGCCCATTTCGCACACACCCTTCGAGCATGTGCCGCTCTTCCAGCGCATTGGCCACGTGAAGGGCATCAGACTGTAGTAGAGAATGTGTGGAGAAGCGAATAAAGTAAATTTTAAAATGTATTTGCCAAGCAGTTTGCTTTCTAGTTGAGATTGATGCTAAGTCTGTGAGAGGGTTAAGAGAATTGTTGTTAATAAGCTACGAGCTACGTCTAGAAGAAGTAAGGCGCAGGCGCGAACTTGGGTGCGACGGCCAGAGGAGCGGGCAGCGGTGCGGCGAAGGGGGCAGCAAAGGGAGCAGCTGCTGGCAGACCGAATCTGGCGGGTGCGCCGAAACCCAAAGGCGCAGGAGCAGCGTATCCGAAGGGAGTGGCCAGAGGAGCGCCGAGAGGGGCAGCCAGAGGAGCGCCCAGAGGAGCAGCCAGTGGGGCAGCCAAAGGAGCAGCCAGAGGAGCGCCCAATGGGGCAGCCAGTGGGGCAGCAACTGGAGCAGGAAGTGGAGCAAAGGCTGGAGCAGGTGCCAAAGCTGGAGCGGCGAACGCCACCTTGGGTGGAGCGAAAGCCACAGGCGCTGGCACTGGAGCAGCCAGCGCAACAGGAGCTGGTGCTACGGGCAGCGCCACAGCGTGGTTAATCCGATGGGCATTGAAGCTGGAGGCATAGGGAGCCACCACGCCGGCGGCAGCTAGTGGAGCGGGTGCAGCAAAGGGCAACAGACCAGCCTGGGCACCGGCCACGCACAGAGCAACACAGAGCTGTAAAGCAAGTGGAAGAATGCGTCTTAAGTCAAAGCTATAATCCTTTTTTGTGGTGTAACGCAAACTTACCATCAGCTTGGCAAACATTTTGATTTGGTTTTTTGGCTGGGTTTGGATTAGGTTTTGGGTGGTTTGTTTGAGTGCTAACTCGAGTTTGATGTGCAATTGTCAAGTGTGGGGCGTTTTTATAATTCTCGCTGCCGTTGACATCGCTGCGGCAAGCATACGCAAACACCCTGCAAGACTTTCTATATACGGCCCACTGTCGAAGGGCGTTAACCGTGTACGCGTGTTTAAAAATCAATTGGCCGCCTCTTACGTATTGATCGAGACAACCAAGCAACAACCACTTTCATAATTGCACGCAATCGACACAAAAATCGACACCAAATTCGAAATTCATATAACCGACAACTGGCTAACTAGCCCACTGGCCGATATTCGTGGCTGTCGTTGTTGTTGTTGTGGTTGTTGTGGTTGTTGTGGTTGTGCGTTGGGCAAGTTTTCGTTTTCATTTTTGTTTTGCGCACAATATTTCAGTGGCAACGATTCATCAACCACAAATGATCCACACTTACCAGACGTGACATACGTGCTGCACTTCTCTCCATCTCCCTCTCTCTCCCTCTCTCTCTTTCTCTTTTGCTTTCTTTTCCTGTCTCCCTCTTTTTCATCTGTCTCCTTTTTGCTGCTCTCTTTCGCGTGGGTGCCCAATTAACATTCAATTTCTTCACTGCAATTGAGTTACTTACCTTCTCCTGCCTCTTTCCTCTATGTTTTCCCACTGACTTTTCCATGTGCTCGGCATGCCTAATTCGCTGCCTTCCTAGTGTCGTGTGCCGACTGCACCACTTTGTCAAATCACATAATAATAAGCGTCTAGCCAGCCAGTCAGTCTTTGAGTTGCGCGTTCAAAACAATAGCTGGCTGGTGGGTTTGTTAGCCGGGTTAACCCGACGTTGCCCGTGACATTAAAATGCATTCACAGCTGATCTGCTCGTAGATAAAATTTGGCACCAATGACCTCGACACCGATTCCCACACTTACAGCCTTCAATCATCCATTTTCCACTTGGGGAATGCATTTCAATTTGCCATTTTATAGTAGGTGCATAAATTGCGAGTTTTATTTGTCTCGGAATTGGATTACATCATTTTTTTTTTTTGTTTTTGAATTCGGTATTCCCCATTTTTTTGGCAAATTCAATTATTGCGACACATCAATCGTATGTTGCACGTGTGTTAAGAAAGTAGTTACTGTAAAAGGTAATTTCTAAAAATGTGATTTTTGCATATTGGATCAATTGTAAGTATCAGCATTATGCGAATAAATAAACAGCATACGCATTTTTGAAAAATTTCCACTCAACAAAATATTGAAAACTTAACCAAACTTACAAAGTACAAATGCTCCATAAAGTTTTAGACTTAATTCAAAAATAATAATATTGCTTTAGGAAAAAAATTTTTTATAAAAACACCCACAAAAAAATGTGCCAAATTTACAAAAAAATATCTACGGCTTTTATAAATAATATATTTGATTTGTATTCGTATCCACTGTCAAGTTTGTCTTTTAAGCTTCAATCCATCTGATTATCCACCGATGTTGAAATATGCATCTCAGAAACTATGTGAACTAGAACTCAATTATAATTTTGGGATTTTATTGCTAAACAATGAACACAATAATTTTCAATTGTTTGCCAATATTTTAGTATTTGTATATTTAGATATAAATACATAATTTAAGGTATACGTGTTTGTACATGACTGAAAACGTCTTTGGTTCGGTTCAATGCAGCTACGATTAACTATGCAGATTAAGATATGACTCCGATTGCCGATGCAATGCTAAACTAGAAGAGCGAATGATGATGATGATGATGATGAGCCAACTTCAGCGGCAGTGCACGCAGATGGGCATGTGGAGCCGCGACCAGCTTGGGGAACGCATAGCCCAGAGACACGCGATGCGAGGTGGTCTTGGGTCCGGGAATGGCGCGATAGCTGGAAGCAAACGGCACCGACTCCAGCACAGGCGGCAGCAGCTGTGTCACCGTCGGCAGATGCACCTCAGTGGTGGGCAGCACATGAGTGTGTGCAGCAGGTGGACACGGAATGGCAGCGGGCAGCAGTGGAGCCGGAGCGGGCAACAGAGCTGGCAGTGGAGCAGGCGCTAGCGGTGCTGCTGCAGGCCAAACTGGAGCGGGCAGCAGTGGAGCGGGAGCAGGCAACAGAGGAGCTGGAGCTGGCGTCCAGAGTGGTGCAGGTGCCGGGGCAGGCAGCAGTGGAGCTGGAGCTGGAGCTGGTGCCCAGAGTGGAGCAGGTGCCGGTGCAGGCAGCAGTGGAGCAGGCGCCACAGGAGCGGGCGCAGGCCAAACTGGAGCAGGCGCTGCCACGGGTGCATAGGATTCCAACAGCGGTGCCGAGTAGTCAACGTGATCCACATGCGCATGCAGCGGCTCGAAGTGATTGAAGTGTGGCTCGAAGTGGTGATTAAAGTGGTGCGAGGGACGCGCTTCGCTGCCGAGCAAAGCCAGGGCCACAAAGAAAGCCTAAGCCAAAAGAAAGGAAGCAGGCTTAGCTGCTCATCAAGCCTGCAAGTTGTTGTCGCCCTCAATGCTTACCAATTGGAGCTGCCACATATTGCTTGGTTGTGTTGGGTTTTGGTGGTGCTACTGCTTGGTCTGAAGACGCTTCAGTCAATGTGTTGACCATGGCAAGTGCAATTGAATTTATAGTGGACACAATTGGCCAGCCGCCCAATGCTACGTGCAGCGCTTCGCTTTCGTTTGAACCGTCCCCCCACCAAAAAGTGCAACACGCTGAGTTGAGTTGAGCTGTCTGCCTGCCCCCATTATGGCTGGTGTGGTGGTGTGGTAAGCGCAGAAACGTGACTCGATTCGAAAGAAATTACATTTGTAAAGCGATCGCGAGGGGCGGTTCAATACACTTCTTATTATATAAGCACCTTTGACATTTCGTCGGCCCACTGCAAATGGTAACGCTTTATGACAGCCCATAAACTATGATTAAGCCGCTGATTTACGATCGGCGATCAACGCTTGCTGATTTCGCAAATTTGTAAACTTGATTTTATTTCAACTGAGACTAAAAAGCATTACACGGATTTAGGCAACAACTGCTGGGGCAGCGGGGGCGGCAAAGCTGTAGGGAGCTGCCAGTGGAGCGCCGAAGCTGTAGGGAGCGGCATAGGGAGCGGCGTAGGGAGCAGCGTAGGGAGCAGCCAGAGGAGCTGCGTAGGAAGCGGCCAGAGGAGCGCCCAGTGGGGCAGCGTATGAAGCAGCCAGTGGAGCGCTCAGACGGGCGGCCAGAGGAGCAGCAACTGGAGCAGCGGCCAGAGGAGCAGCGGCCAGGGAGCAGCGGCCAGTGGAGCAGCAACTGGAGCAGCGGCGTAGGCAGCTGGAATGCCAGAGACATAGCGGCTGGAGTAGGGCGGCGTCAGCTCGAAGGGAGCCGTGGTGTAGGAGGACTGAGTGCCATCGTAGTTGTTGCGCACATCCACCTGGCTGCTGCCGCCGGCGGCGTAGAGTGGAGCATTCGCATAGGCGAGTGGTGCAGCGGCCAGCGGTGCAGCGGCCAGTGGTGCAATCACGCCGGGCTTGGCAGCAGCGCAAGCGACAACAGCGGCAATGATGAGCTGCAGAGCAAAAAGCAAGGATTAAGCCTCGAAATGCACAGTTTTGTCGATTGGGGAGTTGAACTTACGAATTTGAACATGTTTGCAGTTGGTTGATGGAGTCTTAAACTCTGAACTGATAATGTCTTTTGGCAGCCAGAGCATTGCCTTATATAGCAACTGCAATTGCCCGACTTTAGCTATGTATTTTGGTCGCTTCTTTGTCCAACGGAACGGGACGTGTTCAGCCTGTGATAGTGGGGGCCATGTAGGAAGTCGCTAAACTCGACAGTTTCCCAAAATACCAAAACACCAAACGAAACAAAACTGATTTCGCAAAGTGGTGCTGGCAATTTGTATGCAGACAAAACCGTCCGACAGGCAAACGCAATGCAAAGCAAACGCGAAGCAATCGCAACGAGAGTGGGCCAATTGTTGGCCAGTGGTTTTTGGCTCGGGCTGTTTTCGGGCTAAGTTGGCTATAAAATGCGTGTCGCATGGCTCAAATGTCGCATTAGTGCCGCTTTTAATGCTCGACCATAAAAAATTTCAATTTCAATCGGTGCCCCCATCGTAAATTGCCAACAGTCCCGCCTTGTTCTTCCTCCTGTCCCTCTTCTCGAACGCTTCTCGCATCCTGCGCTGACCTTGGCAACAGGATGTGGCTGGTGGCGAAGAGTCAACAACTGTTTACGCCATTATGTGGCAGTGGCTGCCCTCACTAATTGACCCGCCACAGACGCTTCTGACTCTGCTGGCTGAGAAGAGCGCTGCCTCAAAATAAAACTGAAACCGGCTCTTGGACTTAATGAGCAAAAATGATTGGACTTCGCTTTGGTTTTTTGGTTGCGGTCACGTGCTGGCAACGTCATCAGCAACATCATGTGCTTGGCCCCTCAATCGCTTGCTCTCCTTCCTCTCCACTGTCTCTCTTTCTCTTTAGCTGCCTCGATTCGCAGCGATGAGCTCAAGGCCCCCCAGCGATGAGTCGTACTCGAGTTAGCCGCGTCTTGCCCCACGCATGTAACTGTATCCGCATCTTTAGCCACTCCACGCTGTTGATCATCATCATCATCGTCTTTTTTGCTGACTGAGAGCAACCACAGGCGGTCGACCGACCTCTCACACAATCGAAGATCTCTAGAGCTTCATCCAGCAGGTTGATCTTTATGCGGAAATCTGTAATCTGCCGCTCACTTCCTAGACGCCTTCTTGGAAGGCGGGTCGCTCAACTGACGATTTACATACGCACATCATATTTATACAATATATGTATATATCACAGTTATATTATGTAGTATATTTAACAAAATGATTATAAATCAGACTGCACCTTAATTTGCTGCTGGGTACCGTTGGATTTTATTTGTCTTGTCGTTGTTATTATTAAACTTAATTTAATTGCAGTTATTCCCGTTCCGAAAAGCGGTTTCTGCTTAAAGCTGGATCAGTGTTCCGTTTGCCGATTAATCCACATCCGTTTAGGTAGCTTGCGATAATCAATTGGCATCCGGCGGGTGTGCACGGGACGGGGGTAGGGGGCAGGTTAAGCATTAAATTATATAGCTAAATCAATGCCAAGTTTAAGGCCTTAGATTCATTGATCACCTGCCAATGTGATCAGCTGGTCGAGCGCACTCGACTCGACTTGAGCGTGAGCGCGAGCTCTTCAATATGCAAATAATATTTTGAAGATTGCCACCTCGCTGCTGCTTCTGCTGCTCCTCAACCCGTGCTGTCCCTGAGGCCTAGACAAACATCATGGCTGAGGTGAAAGGTGCGAACGGTGGTCTTCGATCTATTGATGAAGACGTCTTTGTGCCTGCCTGCCTGCTTGCCTGCTGCCTGACCTTCGACTCATTTTATGCAAATGCAGCAGCGGCCCAGCTGAAGTCAGACAACCCAGCCATAGCGATAATCATTATCATTATCACGTTGAACAGCATCAGATGGGCCATAACAAAAAAGATTTCCAAGCTGTTTTTCTATAGCAATGCGAGCGCTTCGTCGAGCTGGCAAGTCGCTTTTACTTTATTTATGAGTATTATTCGACCATTTAGATATCGATATCGGGTATTCACTAGTCTCACACACACACACACACACAAACACACACACACTCAATGCATACACACTCACAGTCACACACAGATGCACACACACTCAGTCAGGCTTATAAAATACAAAGCACACAATCAGCTGCCTAGCGGCGTTGCAGTTGTGCGGTGCCATAGGATGTGAGGCCCGTGGTGTGTGGCACCGAGGCGTAGGGGGCACCAGCCTGCAGCGGCAAGTGGGCCACGTTGAGTGGCATGACGCCAAAGGGCACCGGCAGCTTGAGGTTCAGCGAGTTGGCGTCCGCATGCAACGCGGGGCCAGCAATCGAGCGACCCGTCGACACAGCAGCTGTTGCAATTGGCGCTGATGCGGCGGCGGCGTTAGAGGCGACTGCAGAGTTGCCGCCAAAAACGTAGCCACGACTGGTCAGCGCTTGGGTGAAGGCGGCATGCTCCAAGGCGGGGGCGGCAAACTGTCGCGCCACCTGCTGTTGCTGGTGACGCAGTTGTTGTCCTCGCGGCACCGGATAATGATAGTAGGCCACCTGTGAGCTGGGCGTGATCGAGTACTCCAGGTTGGTTGCGCCGGGCAGATGCGAGACATCGCCCAACGCCACTGCGGCGAGTCCGAGCAGCAGCAGCAGAAGTTGAGCAAGAGATTTCTGAAAGACACCGTTAGAGATTAGCATCCAATTGCACAATAGTCAGCACATTGTTCAGTCACAGCGAAAACACTCACATTGGCATTCATTTTAATTGTCGTTATTAATATGCTACTTGTGTCACTTTTGTCACTCGCGATTCAATTCGCTTCGATTCGATTCGTTTCGACTATTTTTGCGATTTTGCTGGTTATTGTCGACGGGCGAAGCTTTTGGAGCTGATTAAAATTTGTGCGGCAGCTGAAGATGCTTTTTATACGAACATCAAGAGCTGCACAACAAGAAGAAGCAAAAGCAGCGAACTCAGCTGAGCCAAAGCTCGGTTCTGCCAGCCGACAGTCGACAGACGATCAGACAGACGATCAGACAACCAGGTGAGACACTCAACCAGTCAAACAGTGGACTGCTCGACCAGTCGAGAGCTAAGCACAAAAGCCACAAGTGAATGGGGCGCACGCAATGTTTGCACGACTCCAGAAATACCCTGTTATATTCCCATCACCTTGAGCATAATTTGTCGATTTTAAGAACTTTGCTTGCACTTTTACGAGACCCTGAAGGCTATAAACATAATTCTCAGCCAACATTTTAATGTTCTTCTCATGCGTCCTTCTGGTTTGTATTAATTGCGTGGGTTGTTAGTCTAATTGTTACGCTGAGCAATTACAGTGAGCCTGTAAATCTGCCTTAGATACCCTGTAATCTAAGTTATGACTTATGTTTTGTTGTGACTTCCGCTTCTTTGTTAAGTGATTAACAATACGACAAACAGTTATCCTGTCAACAATGCTAAGTCCGACTTTGAGTACGCTTATTAACACCAAATGCTTAGCATATCTATATCTGTTTCCTGCTTTAGTTACCTCTAACTCTAACACAACTAGAACATACCCTGCAAAGTATTGTTCAATCACAAACACTTACATGTATTCCTTAAGTAGTTTAATCACAATTAGAATTTTGTATTCTATAATTCTAATAAATTGTGTTCAACACAACATTGTTTTCCTTTTCATTAAATAATCAAAAATCTAAATCGCTTTGAAGAGCATGTAACTAGGTTTACAGGGTATCACAAACAATATCAATATCAATATGCTGCCTCTGCTGCTGCTGTTGGCGGCATTCAATTTTTGGCTTTCAGCTGAGCTGAGCTTGTTGTTGACTCTCTGACGACATGGCTGTTGGCCAAAAGCCTTAACTTAACTTATTCATTCTGCTTCTGTTTTACCGTTTGTTGTTGCTGCGTTTCTTGCGTTTGTGTCTCTATTGGGTTTTTTTCTTTTTTTTGTATTTGTATTTCTTTGGTTTTGTTGTGTCGCTTTAATTTGATGCCGTCGTCGACTGCAGCTCTGGCATTTGTTATTGTTATTGTTATTGTTGTTGCTATCTTGTGACTCTGTTTATTTATCTGTGCTAAGTTGTTGGCTTTTTTATTTCATGAGCTGCTTTGCCATTTACTGCTGTTGTTTCTGCAGCTGTTGTTATTGTTGTTTCTTTTTGTTGTTGTTATTGTTGCGCTGACTGTTGAGCAGCGCCTATTGATAATACATATTTAGTTTGCCTTGCATATAAATCAATGTTGGTCATTTCGATTGGCATCCAAACTATGCACAACGCGGCGGTCAAATAGTCTGTCAGGGTCGCCGCCGAGGGGGTTCAAAACTGATTAGTCGCCCAGGGCGCCCAATGTAAATGTCAATTCAAAAATTACTATATTTCCAAGATTGCAAATTAAACTTCAAAAAATAAAATGTAATTTATGATAATCTGTTGTAATTTATTGGAGACTACTTCTTGCATATATTATAAGGCAAATCAATTAGAATCTTTGTCGATTCAAAACGTTAATTTAGTTTTCCCCAATTAATACTGAATAAATCTCAAACTATCTTTTTTAGAAAGAAGCGCGAATCGCAAATATTTGTTGTATTAAATTCCACCCCTGAGACGTTTACATCCCCTCAGATGGGGACGCTCCTGTCTAGTGTTGAACAACAACACGTACACTGGCAACGACTACAACAATGTCGACACCTTGCAAGCATTTAAACATTTGAGCAGTTGAGTATTTGAGCATTCGAACAGTTGAGCATTTGGGCTTATTAAACACAAAATCGACTGTCATGTGACACCAACCAGCAAACGACTGCGACGTCGACGTCAACTGCGACAGCGTCAGTGACTGCGACTGCGACTACGACGGAGAGTTGAGCGCAGAGCTCATTGACTGGCTAATAAGTTGGGCATTAATGTTGTTTAGGAACTTAATGGAGATGGCGACTACCTGTGGCTGCCAGACCCCAAAAGAGATGCGAGTGGCTGACCTCCTAACGATACGGCGATAAATATGTATATTCAGTTATAATTTGTGGTAATTGAGTCGTCGTTTGACTCCTCTGAATTAATGCACAGACCGCTGAACCGCTGACCCATTTGATGGATTTGCTTAACACAACACTGACAGCTTCAATAGACAGCGCATTGAGGCTGGTCATCATTGGATTCGTTTGGATTGGATTGGATTGGATCGGATCGATTGATCTGCCATTTGGCTATGAGTTTCGTATTATTTATCAGCTTCTTCTACTTCGTTATTTTCTGTATCTTTAATATTTATTTGGTTGCCCACACTTGGCGATGGCTCGTTGCATAACTTAAGATGCCGCCAGTCGTTGGGGGTTCTTTATTATGCCGCGGAAGATGATCGTATCGAAATATTTTAAACACGCACTTATCATTCATTCTTAATTAATTGCTAATTTGCGCCATGGCGCGCTGCGGTGATTAACATTGAAAATTAACACAATGCTAATGATGATCGCCCGATTACCAGTCGGTGTCGCATGGCAGTGGAAGTTCAGCTTCAACGGCTGCCACGGGTGCCGCATAAGTGGCAATCGGAGGTGCGGCATGCACTGCAAATTTGCTGTGGTACGGATACGGCGGTGGTGCAGCCAATCTGGCCACAAATGTGGCTGGCTGTGGCGCTGGGGCTGGCGCATAGTGAACAGCTGGCGAAGCTGCTGCCGAGTAGTGAACAGCTGGCGGTGGGGCAGCATAATGAACAGCTGCTGACGGTGGTGGTGCAGCATAGTGAATAGCTGGTGGCGGTGGGGCAGCATAGTGAACAGCTGGAGGTGGTGGTGGTGCTGCTGCAGCCGCAAAGCCAGTATAAGTTGTAGTTGTGGTGGTGACGGGTGCACCTAGCGTATACTTGATAACAGGCGCTGGCACAGCGGCTGCATAGGTGCTGACATGATGAGCAGGCGCGGCGTACTTGACGTAGGTATGTGGGACATGTGGTGCGGCAGCATAGGTTACGGCAGGTGGTGCGCTGTAAACAGCTTGAACGGCAACGGGAGCAGATGGTGCAGCATGCAGGAAACTGGCGATTGAACTGGAACAGCAGCCAAGCAGCAGCAGAATAAACTGAAGAGAGGGCAAAAGGAAAGTTTGAAATTCTCAGCTCATCTCAATGCACATTCACTTTTTACTTACCACTTGAAACATTTTGTAGCTTCCGTGGTGTGGTTTAAATGATATCAGACTTTCTCGCGGAATGAATTGATTTGGTTAAGTAATGCCCGTATTTATAGCGTACTGCAGAGTTACGCGCATTGCCGAAAAGTAAAACTCCATTACGGGAGCATTTCACGCAGCCAGAGGCCGCCACCAGCCACGTTCAATCGACAAGCAAATCGTGCGGCAAATGCACGCGACACGTTTCGCAATTCATTGCAGACGCAGTTGTGCACATTCAACTACTACTAATACTTCGATAATACGACCACAATCACCATCCATCCACAAGCTCAGTCGCAGTCCCTGAAGACTGGGACTTGGGAAATGGGGTTAGAATATGCGGCATGACTGCCACTTGCCTCACATGCAATGGCAAACACGTTTCACGCCTTATGTCTTGTGTCTCATGACGCTGTGATTGATTGTGCATACTGTGAATAAATGTCAAAATATCATAACATACTCGTAAAACATTTCAAAGCCTACGCCGCAAAGTAGGCTCTAAATTTTGCGAATAAAACACAACGCGCAAAAGTATGCAATGAAAACAACAATGGAGATTCTGACAGCTTGGACAGCTAAAGTGGCCACTCAGCGGCGGTCATATTATGCTGATATGTTGGCTGAGTTGCATTTTGGACAGCACAGGCTGCTGGTAATGCGAGTGAAAAACCAAAAAAAAAAAGAAATATATACGAGTATAGAGTGGCGAATGGAAATCAACAAAAGGGCAGCAAAGTGTGAGACGCACACATGCAAAGTAGGCCAAAATATGCTTCGCTGAGCCAACGTAGCTTCGCGTATGAGTTATGCACAGAACTCTCCCCTCGAACCATCTAAAATGTAGCACTCATCATATGTCAGGTGAGGCACAAAGTAAGACGGCAGGCGGAGACCGAGCTGTTGTGCTGTCCCACAAATTTGTTGCAGCAGCAGCAGCAGCACTAACAACAACAACAGTGAGAAGCAACAAGCAACAAGTTTATATGCACATTGTTGAGTCGCCAACAGGAGACATGCCATTCATTTGTTTGAACAAACTTTGCGAGGGATTTTCGAGAACGCTGAACACACAACACAATTCGAATTGAATTTAAATGGCGGAAGGAAGGGACAATTTTCGCCTACCACTCTTCCTGACTACAATTAGACCGACTGACAATGTACATAATTTGTAACTACGCATAGGAAACTTTAACGTTAACATTGACGTTGACGTTGGCTTTAGCCATGTGGTCGTTGTCTGCAAGTGACATGCCACAAACTGATTCGCAACATTTAGCTTAAAAGAAATTGCAACTAGAGTAACATTTTCCGGTAATGACAAACACATTGTGTGTTAAAAGTTGCCTCTATAACTGAATCAAGTTCGCATCGCCCTTACTGGTGAAAAAAAGACCCAGTGGGACAACTGAAGGCTCTGCAAGACAAAGCTACAACGGCAGCACGAGCCGCTTCGGTCTGATAGCCCAACATCCAGATTAAATGGAATATGATACTGGCTTGGTACTACCTAGTACTAGCCAAGAGGCCGCAATCTCTGAAATAAATTGTGCCAATGGTAGCAACAAGGCAATGCCTAAGCCTCCACCCATTGTTATTCTTCCTGAACATCGCTGCTGCAGCCGATAATAAAGAAGCACTTGCCATCAAATCTCTGTGCCATATGCGGGTTAAAGTTGAGGCCCTTCGCAAGCGGACGGCAATCGTCCAATGCCACAGATGCCAACAATTTGGTCACTCCGCGAAGTACTGACGGAAGACACATATTTGCGTGAAATGTGCTGGGGAACACCAAGCCAACATCTGCACTCGGCCAAAAAGTGAGCTGTGCACATGTTACAATTGTGGCCAAGAGCACCCGGCTAACTACTCTGGTTGCCCCAAGTACCAGGTTTACCTGCAACGATCTAAGCCCAAGAGTGGTGTTGATTCGCGGAGCACTGTCCTGGAGCAACGCTCATCCAAGCCACACACGCCTCTCCTGACAATACGTACAGGTGTGACATACGCTGATATAGCCAAAGGGAGCACACCAAACAGCAACAGCCACCACAGCAGCAAACACTACAGCAACAGGCACTACGTCAACCAGAAAGAGAGAGCAGAGACATATCGAGCCATTGGAATGCAGAACAGCCATCCCGAACCAGCTGTAGCATAGAGTCCAAGCTGGAGATCCTGGCGGAGAGCATCAATTCGCTACGCCTACTCCAGGAGAAGCAGATGGACATCATGCTGATGATGCTGAAGCAGCAGCAGCAACAGACACAGCAGCAGGGACAGATAATAAATCTGCTCACTGCTCTCCAAACGCAGAAAACCTCTAAGTTATGCCTCTAAGTAATACCCAACGATCGAGAGACTGGCGACTAAACAATCCAACATCGCAGTTTTCCAACAACACCTGGAACGATCGTTGCACCTCAATGTTGAAATCACCACAGTTAGCGAATTGGAGAAAGCCGTCGATCAGCTTGTCGATAAGGTCAAACTGGCGTCTGCTGCTGCAACTAGTAATTTGTCGCCCAGGAGGCCAGCAGCGGCAACTATCCCACTCGCCCAGGAATTACTGCACCTCATTGCCGAAAAAAGGCGGCTGCGCAGTAGGTGGATGAGGTCCCGCCATCCTTTAGACAAGGCTGCGTGGAACAGAGCACAAGGTGAGCTTCGTAGTGCACTTGCAGACCACAAAGCTGCTTGGTTTGATGCGAGATTGGCTGACACAGGAGGTAATAGGGACGCGACTCACTCACTTTGGAAGGCGACACGAGCAATAAAAAGAAGGTGCACATGCAAGGGACCGCTAGCAAAAACCCAGGACAGACTTGGAGCAAGCGGAAGTGTTTGCTGCATACCTCGCCGAGCGTTTTCAGCCATTTGATCTTGCCAGCCCGCAGCAAGTTTGTGAGACGCAGGAAAGGCTGACCCAACCACTCCAGATGGACATGCCCATCGATCCTTTGGCGAATGTCTTTAGTCGCCAAGATTCCAAAAAAGCACCGGGATACGACATGCTATGCAACACCACCTTGAAGGCACTCCCAAATGGCGCGATCCTCTATATAACATTGATCCACAAACCTGGCAAGCCGGAAAAAGACCTTGCGTCTTACCGGCCGATCAGTCTCCTCCCTTCGATCTCGAAGGTGTTTGAGAGACTACTTGCCGCGCGGATTGTTAGGATTATGGAATCTCGGAAAATTATTCCCGAGCACCAGTTCGGCTTCCGTGCTGGCCACGGCACAGTTGAGCAGCTGCATCGGATCGTCAACCAGATCCTGGCTGCCTTCGACAGGAAGGAGTATTGCAACGCGCTGTTCTTGGACGTAAGAGAGGCTTTCGATCGTGTCTGGCATACTGGCCTACTTGTAAAAATAAAGGATACGCTGCCTGCGCCGTTTTTCGGTCTGCTGAGGTCGTACTTGAAGGATAGGAAATTCGCTGTACGTTTCCACACGGCGACATCGTCCAAGCACAGTGTGGCAGCTGGCGTGCCGCAAGGGAGTGTCCTTGGACCCCTACTATATTGCCTCTTCACGCATGACCTGCCGAGACCATTCTACGGACTGTCTGCAAACACAATGCTTGCCACTTTTGCCGATGACGTCTGCATTACATACAGGTCATACAGGAGTCTGCGACAGCATGCACCCAATGGGCAAGAAGGTGGATATTGTCAAGCAGCCCACTTCGGCCAAATACCTAGGGATCACCCTGGACAGGAGGTTGACCTTCGCAAAACACATAACGGCGTTGAAGGCTTGTATACGCACATCCGTGGCCAAACATTATTGGCTACTAGGCTCACGGAGCAAACTGCCATTGGCAAGTAACCTGTGCGTGTACAAGCAAGTCATCGCCCCAATTTGGATGTATGGCTGCCAAATATGGGGGTTGGCTTGCGAAAGCCAGATCAGGCGCATCCAGGTAGCCCAAAACCGGATCGCCAGGATTATTACTGGAAGTCAGTGGTTCGTGAGGAACCGCACCATTCATCGCGACCTGAAGCTGTCCACGGTCCTTGACCAAATTAACGCCCACTCCAGAAGATATAACGCCAGACTGTCGATCCACCGAAATTGGCTAGCGAAAAGGCCAATGCGGAG
The DNA here is from genome assembly GCA_035047445.1 of Drosophila siamana. NCBI lineage: Eukaryota > Metazoa > Arthropoda > Insecta > Diptera > Drosophilidae > Drosophila > Drosophila siamana. The sequence goes on along the minus strand of JAWNPP010000007.1, from coordinate 46,053 downwards.
AATAGTGAGGAGGACACCCTTTGAGTTGATGGAAAGAGTTCCAGGAGCTCGACCAGCTACTTCACTCTGATCTCAGAGATGTACTACTTGTGATATTGTTATTGTTATTTTGTAATAGTTAATTGTTAATTGTTGATTAAGTAGACAAAGCTAGCCGGTGCGCCCTTATGGGCTGAATGTATAGATGCGAAGGCCATAAAGGGGTATATAGTCTCCCCGTATGCCTTAATGAAATTAAAATAAAAAAAAAAAAAAACAATTTGGCAAGTTGTATCACATACGCCAATTAAATTGCGCCACGTGTGCTTATTAAATCTGCGCAGGGAAAAAAAATGTCAACAAAACAAGCATAAGTTGGAGTTTGGGGGAAATTAGCATAACGAAGTACTCCATCCCAATCAGAAATCAATATAATAACGTACCTTGCATGATATATGTCTGACTTGTGTTGTGAGCAGGCTAAAGTTATGCGATTCGTTTGTTCGAGTATGCCACATGCCACATGCCACTTGAAGTTGTAAGCGGAGGCAACGACGACGACTGCAAAGCAAGTGAAGTGCCACTGGCAACAGAAGATGCCATCGCGTAATGCGTTTTAAATTGGCGCACGTGTTCCGCAAGTTCAGTCTGCTGCCTCCAACCCACAACCCCAACACCCAATCCTCTAACTCAGTGGACTGATTCGCCTGTTGCTGCTGCTGATGCGAGTTACCTTTCGGCAGAAGAAAAATGCTTCGGCTCGAGTACAATGCGAGTACACATGCCCCACACTTGAGGCACGCGCAACGCACACGCTGCTCAAAAATCTGTCACGCATTGTTGCCTTTTGATGTTTCTTGCCCCGTCCACATTCGCTCCTGCTGAATGCTCCCTTTCAGTTTGAATGCGTGTGTGTGGCAGTGACAGTTCATTATGCTGCAAGGCACATGTTGCTCGTTGCTCATACGCAATGTTGCCTGTCATTGAACCCGCAATTTGCAGCAAAACAACAGCAGAGCCGCTTTTCAACTGCGGCTTAACAACAAAAATAAATATTGTTTTTTACATTTGACAGCGGAAAAATACCCACAAAGCAACTGTATCCAACATATATTTTATACAAAGAATGTATACAGAGTATGCTAACAACTAAAAGACCCCATTTGAACTGCTCTTCTAGGATATTGTTCTAGCTAAAGTCAATGCGCTCAGGAAGGTCAAATGATGATTGTGTACATTGCACATTACGTGTTTGCAGTGCTGTGCTGTACTTGCAACGTGCATTTCCTGCGGCCAGGATCAGCTTGCAACAGCTGGCTGAGTTGGTTGACCGAGCGCAATCTTAATTAAGCTGCACACTTGTTATGCAACGCCACGTGATTCTGGCTATTCTTGCGAAATCAATTCAATGCTCTTTTAATTGCAAGTGCACAGAGAGTGTGTGATGTTTGATGTTGTTTATTTATCCTGGTCAGCAGCGAGGTCCTTGCACTGTGTCCAATGGCTTGTAAATAATGCTTGAGCACGTCCCAGCTGGTGGTTGGCTTAACAAATGCAAATGTTGCCAACTTGATAAACATACAGTAAGTAATTAAATGCAAATATAATTGCATACTTTTAAGCTGTAAACTAAACTCAAACTGCTGCAAAAGCACTCAAAGCAACGCCTCAATTTTGAGTACTCAGAGTGCTCAGAGACCAGCTGAGCTCCAACTGCAGGCAGGTGTTTCAATTGCAGCTCGTGGCCTCACGGTGTGGGAAATCAAGCTGCCAGCCGACGGGAGGTAACTGTGCCATGAGAGCACACCACTCTCCACCTCCCAACCATCGCCCCTCTGAGTACTAAGTGCATTCATTGTGGCAGAGACAATGATTTGCTTGAATGAATATTCAATGCGCACATTGCAAGTAGGAAGCTACCCACATTTTGTCTTTATTCTCCATCTATCTCTCTCTCTCTCTTGCTTTAAGTATTTCTCATAATTTGCCTATTCGTTGGCAAGGTCGTTGCCAAATTGTGGTGCGGCCTTTTGTTGAACGCATCAGTGGCTAACTAATCCATACAGATGGACGGACAATCGACGGGTGTCAACGTTGTTAATAACCAAAAGCAACTCCAACTAATCATAATAATAGACTTTACGATCGTTGCGGGCATAATTTATGCCGATAATGCGCATTGTATCTTGTATTTGGCATCTTGGCCATAATTGTTGTACATTTGTTGGCTGCGTCTAAGGTCAATCATGTGTTTCTTCGTTTTTTGTTCATCATTTGTTTGTTTGTGCCCACAATGCCCACATTCTATAACCATCTACAAAGTCCTCGAGTGAATCGCATTTGCAGTAGCCATCAAAATTTAATAGCTCAACAAACACTTCCACAGAGCCACTAAAATTGGCCACAACAAATTATGTGACACATTTTTAGCAATTGACAGACTCCGAGTACTGCTCCAATTTCTCAATTGCCAAGCGAATCAAGAAAACATTCAGACAGATAGTCTGTGGAATAGTCGGATAGTCCGAAAGCCGGACAGACTTGGACTTGCTTTAATAAATAATTATTTGAAATTGCACCACTCGTCGACGCACTTTCGTTGCAGCCACCACCTGTCAGCTCACAGCCACTCACCCGGCCCCACTACGCCTCGCCTCGCCCCATCTACAAGTTCCCCTTCCAATCGTCAACATTTGTCAACAGGCAGCCGCATAATTGCCAGGCGTTGGCATTTGAATTGAATTTGTTCAAGGAAGTTTCAACACTTTTACATGTTGCACTGATAAAAACAAAAATTTCATAACTGAATTTGCAATTCGATAGAACTGCTAAGCACAAAAAATATGACAGGCGTTTCGTGTGGCTCAAATTTATGGCATAATTATGACTCAGATTATACAAATCTATTTTACACTGTGCAAAACTGGCTTCCATAAAAGCACAGCACAGTAGAGAGATGATGAAATAAACTTCGAGTATGATTATTATTATAAAATAGACTTACCCTCGTCATATGTGAGTCCTGTAAATGAAAACAGAAAGATATTTGTTTTGAATAATGTTGGTTGAACAAATACGAAATAGAAACGTATGAAGAAATTTAATATTATACTTATCTCAAATCTAAACCACGCTTCATAGCTGCGATTAATTTAATCGCATGGTTCATAAACTATTCTAATATTTTAACTTACTTATTCATCAATTTATTCTTATAACAATTGCAAACAAATTTGTATGCCTTGCGTTTTTGGAATAAAATTTTTCAGAACTTTTAAGTGTATTGAGATGAGACCTTGAATTCTTGTAGTACTTACTAGATCTCCAAGTGTACAAAAGAAAAGAATGTTACATTGTTTTAGTTTCAGAGTTTTTTTTAAATCGTTTATTTACTTAAGTGGAAACCACGAGCATTGCACAATAACAAAAGTAATAATTAACAGCATTGACTCGATCTCTTGCTCATTCTCTCTAGCTCTCACACTATCTCTATCTCTCTCAGCCAGTGTCTCTGTCTCCGTCTGCAGGTTGTAATGAATTTTGTGAACACGACTGTGAGTTTTGCACTTTGACAGCGGCAAAATGTCGAACATGTTGTACTGAGGAAACTCACACAATCTCTCGGTTAATCCGATGGGAAAATGTAGATGTTATTGGTGTTGTTGATGTTATTCTTGTTGTGTCGAGGATGCTAATGGATATGGTCGGTCGTCAACGAGATGCCGCGAGTGCGTGAGCACTTAGTGCAGATAACCATGGCCATAGCCGGCATATCCCAGACCGTAGCTGCCATAGCTGCCATAGCCGCCATAGGCACCATGTCCGTGGTAGGTGGAGGTGGTGTGCAGAGCGGGGGCAGTCACAACGGCGGGTGCGTGATAGACGGGAGCAGCATGCACCACGGGGTAGGCCTTGGTGGCGACCTTGTAGGTGTTGGCGTACGAGGTGGCCAATGGAGCAATGGTCTTCACAATGGGAGCGTGCACAATGGGAGCAGCGTAGCTCTTGATGATGGGAGCGTGCGAGATCACGGCGGGGGCGGCGTAAGCGGGAGCCAGGGCGGCACCATAGCCCAGGCCATAACCATGGCTGTAGGGAGCGATGACGCCAGCGTTGGCAACGGCGCACAGAGCGGACAGGACGGCGATCTAAATGGGGGAATTGGAGAGCAGGTTAGTGTTGCGGTGGCAAGTTTGTGGCCTGAGTCTTTTGTATCCTTACCAGCTTGAACATTTTGGGTTTGGTTGTTTTTGGTTGCTTGGCTACTTCTTGGTTGAAGAGTTGAGTGTGTTATGTTTGAACAGCGCAGCGCGTGGCATATTTATACCAAAATCAAAACACTGAGAAATATTCTGAGACCGCCGCACAGACAATGCGCCAAGCGAAACGAAACAGCAACAACAGCAACGTGTACAACAAACAACAACAAGAGCAGAGAGTGCGAGCGGCTTTGCGAACTACGAATCAAAAGCGTGAACGCCCTGCCCTGTCCACGACTTCGGCGGGCCGACTTCAGTCTCACAGTCGCAACTCCAGCCACAGCTTCGGCAAAACTCGAGCTCGCCATCGGCGCTCGCTTTGAGAATAGCATGCAGAGCTTTGAGATATGATCTCGATCGATCCACACACAGAAATCAGTCACGCGCCCTCTTGTTGTTGCCGCTTGCTACTTGCTGCATGCAGTTTTCCCAGACATTTGCGGTAGCCGAGTGGAAAACGAGAAAATCTCAAAAACAACTCAGAAACAAAAACAACAAGAAGAAAATGGCGAAAACTCTTCGATCGCTGGCAATGATCAATTCAATTAGTTGTCTTGTTCGCACCCAAGTGAGTTGTCAGCAGGCTTCGCCATCGACTCCAAATCCGATTTCGACTCCGACTTCGACTCCCAATGGGAGGCGAATCGAGTTAGTGTGCCGGAAATCAAAGGCTAAAGCCGTTGCATGACATTTTTCTAGCCACTGCACTATTGTTGCATGCTGTTTGTACATTATACTGTACTTTGTTCTTGTGGTTTCTTGGTTTCTGTTGCGGTCGCTTAATTGTTCTTATTGTAATTTGCGGTTTACTTAAAGCGCAATTAACTTGAATGCCGCCTGCGAAATGGTGCGAGCTCTGGTGGCGTCACACATTAGGCTAAAATATCATTGGGCAATGCACACATAGTTTTGTGGCTCCCACATTTAGATACAGATTCCTTTCTAAAAGCGGCGCATTTTGTGGTCTAAATACACGCACGTGATTATCAATCAGCATTGCAGCTGATTGACAGCGCACTCGACGATCTCTGTAGGTGTAGAAAATGCAAAACACACTTTGACCATGCAAATACAGCGGCTCCCTCTCCAAAATCCCGTTCAAATCGACGCACATGAAAAATCGAGCTGCTTAATAACTGACAACAAATTGAGAGTGAACGACGACAACGACGAGTGTCCAGTTTAGTGTCCAGCTGCTGGCAGTGGTCAGTGGTCAGTGGTTAGCAGTGCTTGCCACTTTGTTGCTCGACGTTTTCACATTAATTTTTGTTTTAACCGATCTCTTATCTCTCGTTGGCACGGCGTACGCGGCGTATGCGTAACTTGCAATTCATTGGAAAATCAATTCGCATCGCAAATGCAAATAAATTAGAAATATAAACAAGTACGATTGTGTGCAAATGCTGCAGGGCAGACTAGCAGGTACCCTGTACTTTATTTTAAAAAGTCCCATTTGTATTTTTGATTTTATGCTTGCTTTTTTCTTGTTTTGAATTGTGGGAGTGTTCCCAAAGAAATTTGCATATTTTTTCAATAATACTTAAAGTTAATGAAATCGAATTAGATTAGAGAGTAATTTTAATGTCATATAGAGGCGGCATTATGTTTGAGTGCATCTAAAATAGCAAAGTTACCTTCATATCAAGTTACCAGTTTTTAAAACGTTATTTAAGTTAAATTGTAGTAATTACATTTATGAGTTTATGAAATGATGATACTTAACAAGTTCTACAGAATTAGCCCATATATTTTTATTCTCTCAAGTCATGCATGCCCCATTTTTGATTGCCATTTATGTTTACTGGGTAGCAGGCTCATATTTGAGCACTCGTTTTAATGGCCTGCCAGATTTCTTAATAGCCATTCTTAATTTTGTGTTTGTCTCCCTCCCTGCTGTGTCTCCCACTCTTCCCGCACTCCAAGCTGGCTCCCTTGCAGCAGCTACTCCCTCTTGCCTTAGCTGGCCACGCCTTATCACTATCGACCGGCAATCTGCTTAAGCAGCTGGGAAAACAGCGGCAAAGCTGGTAGCTGGGAGTCGAAGCTGACGCTGAAGCTGAAGCTGACCGCGGCAGCATAATCAATGCAACAATCGTAACAACAAATAGCCAAACAACTACGCGTATTTGCTGTTGCTGTTGTTGTTGCTGTAATTGTGTGATACGACAAAAGGCGATTATACAATCGGCCGGGCGTAGGCCTGATGCTGAGGCCTTGACTGATGGCAGCTGCTGTGAGCTCTTGAGCTCTTGAGAGTTTTGATTCTGCACCACACAAAGCGCGCTTAAAGTTTATGGCGCATAAATCAATCGCGCAAAACAAACGACACAAAAAAACTCGACTATTCAGTTGGTGGACAATTCTTTTGGCTGGTTTCCAATTGTCGAAAATCTGCATATTGACAACGGCAGCAGCTACAACGTCAACCCTTCACCGGACACCTCGTTGTGGCAGCAATTTGCATGTGTTGTGACTTGATCGATATGCAAATCGTATCGAGCAGACAAGCGAAATCAGGCGTTTGATTGACACAAAACAGGATACGAATTGCGTGACCCACCCACCCACTGTTGCCGTCGCAGTCGCACTCCCAGCTTCACTCACAGCCGCAAACCACAGTTACTTCCACAAAACCACTTCCACACCACCCAGAAAGTGGTGTGGCGTTGCAGAGCGCTCTTGTGGCCAGTCATTGTGGCTGTAATTACATTTTAATGGCTTCGTGGCCGGTGCATTGCCTGCTGCATTGGGCAATGTGCGGAGCTTGCCACACTGCCACACTGCCACACTGCCGCATGCTGCATGCTGCCACAACTGCACAATTGCTGCAAATGCAACACAAATCATTCAAACTTCAAATTAATAGGCATCAATTTTTTGGTTTTACCCATTTTTTGATTTATTTGCTGGTCGTGTGATTTATACAATTTGGGAGAAAATGTGATTTTCATATTCGCAATCGATATCCAGAAATTTCTCAATGCTTGTGGCGAAATGCGGCGCTAAAGAGACAGAGAATGCGCCTGTCTAATTAGCGTACAATGAAGTCTTGCAAAAAGTTATTTAATTAAGGTTTAATTTGTGTTAGCTTTACATAATTATATGGTGCGCAACGGTGACGCGGCCAACGAGTGTGCCAATTAAGTATACCACATGTTGGACGCGGTCAAGGTCGCGTAATGTCGTGCACATTAAAGTCGACAACAACAACTAATAATAATAATACCAACAGCAGTTGTAGCAGCAGCAGCAGCAGCGACAGCAACTGAAAACTGTAACAATGGCACGACAATTGAAAAAAATTACTAGAATACCTTCAATTGACTGCAAAATAAAGCAAGCAACTGCGACGAGCACATGCGAGTGTACCTCGCAAACAGTAAGAAAATAATGGACTTGTCTTATGGTTAATGAAGTCGGAATACTCTTTGTAATTGCACTTATATAAAGCAATTTGTGAGCAAGCGTCAGACTTTTGATTCAATTGAAAATTTATCGCATAGCTATATAGTCAGAGTGTTAAATGAAATCAGTTAGTTAATAACTTCGTTAAATTGCTAATTTATAGCTTCCATTTCACTCGTATTATATCTGTAACAATTGATTTTTACAATTATCTGTAAACTTACAAATTTTGAGGTTATATATAAAACTGAGTATCTTCTATCATGGGTTTTTGCACATTTTTTGCAGACTCAATTAATCACCTATGAGTTTATTTTGAATATGACTTTTATTTAAGCAATATGCTGGCAATCTAGCTGGCTTCTCTATACATTCTTTGCGTCCGTTGCACATTTTCCAAGAAACCGCGTGTACCTCTTGTCAAAGGGCATAGCAATGAAGTAGCTGTCGTGCCATTAATAAAATTAAAACGACCTCCTGCTGCTGCGGCTGCTCTGCAGCTGTCAGCGACAATTAGGTAGCAGTCTCACCTTCGGCTTGACCGCGAGCTGGCGACTTGTCTTTGAGGTTTATCCCAAGCTTTGGTCAATCTGCTAAAACCAACGGCTTTTTTTTTGTCTGCGCGTTGAGGACATTGCGCAATTACGATTTTGCCAACTGACAATAAAAGCACGTAGCATAGCAACTACTTGTAGTTCTGATTGTTGTAGTTGCTGTTGTTGGCCATGCATGTTAACTTTTGAAGCTGAGATTATTTGACAGCTTCAATGAGCGGAGTTTGCCGTTTCAATGCAAATTGCAGAATTGGCTTCATAATTAAGTAGTTTAACAGCCGCCTGCCACAAAAATCCGTACACACGCACAGACCAATTTGTGCAGCAGCAACAACCGTAACAACGCCCCTAACTTATGCTCGTAAATTAAAAACAGCAAACACCCCAATGGCAGATTGAAGTTATCGTAGTCGTCGTTGTTAATTCAAATACTCTTTTGTGTTGAGATCTCAACACTTCAAATTGCTGCAGTCAATGCTGTGAAGTGCTTCAAAAGAGTTCGCAAACTTTAATTGAAGGCATGTTTGCAAATACTTTCGAAATGAAACAAGTATATTCACAATTTTTGGTTGAGTCATAGAATGAAATTTTATAATTTATGTATTTCCACAAAGAGCAGTGTATCTAATGTTCGTCACATCATCTCAAATAACGACTTTGTCTATTTAATTTCGCAGCTGTCTGTCACCAAATTGTATGCAAATTGTTTGAGCGCATTTTTTATGCACACACCATGTGATTTATATGCTCTATAAGTCCCACACGTCCTGAGCTGTTGATCGCTGGTGCTTTAGTTTTTAGTTTGACGATTATTGCCTTTTAATTGAATCGGTTCTACAAGCGATCGCCTCCACCTCCGCACGCCGCACGTCGCTCGAATCATCCATCATTGCAGGCGACTTTCACTTTTTGTTGTTGCTCGATGTTCTGTTCTAATTGCGATTGGATTTGTGTGAATATCGCTCAATGAGTGCTAGATCGAATACCCATGATTTGGGATTACTCACCCTGAACTTGGTGTATTGTCTGTATGTTATTTAATGGCGATCCACATGCTCATTATAAGATATTGCAAACACCTGTCCAAGCCGAGAGCAACGAGAGTCGTCAGTACTCAGCATTCATTTCGACACTGTGAAAAATAACCGGTCTACAATGGTGTATGCAACTATGATGTTCGCTCGTCATTTCGCGGAGTGTAGCTTTTGTCACGTCCACCGAGCAACGGATGAAATAAGAACAAAAAGCGACGATAAAAAGTCAATTAGACTTAATGATAGCTTCGGCTAAACTACACATTAAATCTATGTAGTACGTTGATTGAACCGAATTGAACTGAGCTATGGAAATAGACGGATCCGGTTTATGGAGGTAAAATTACTCACAACTGCTGTAATCAAGGAAGTTGCTAAGCCAAAAAAAAAAAAAAAAGCAGTCAAAAAAACATGGTCAACTGTGGCTGTTATTCAGCCAACAGCTGAGAAAAGTTTGGTAAGCATAAACGACAACAAAAAGTTGCCAGCGCGCTACGTTTCCATGTAATACTGACCATTAAAATTAATAAGACAATCAGCAGCAGCGGTAACGTTGTAACGCCCAGTATAAACTATTCCAGAACTGTCTGAAAACATATTTACATTTACGACTGCAAGTGATTATTGAATCAGCGTAAAACGCGTATCAGTTACGAGGCGTATACGCGACGCCGACTTCGACATGTACGCTAAATATAATCGCATAATGCGAACCAATCTAACTTGGACAACAGCTAAGCACGACACTCGACAGACCGTCGAATTGGCCTAAAACACACTGCAAAAAAAGTAGAAACTGTGGGATTTCTAACGCTAATTAAGCCGCATGTTGCGTCCAAATGACGAACGTCGTCGTCCCCCTCGCCCTCCCCGTCGTCTTCTTCTACACTGCGGCAGTTGAGTCCCAGCGGAGTGGTGCATGTTGCCAACTTCTATTAATTAAACTATTAACTACACTCGTAATACAACTGTCTATCCGTCAATACTCGTTGCCTGCAACCAATCAACAAAATTGTGAATTCTGATTGTGGCTTTGGCAGTGGCGAAAATCGAATAACTGAACGAGCGCGACGACTGCGATGCTCAATATGTGAATGAACGCTCTGTGCAGTGGGTTAAGTTATCAATCTATCATGCATTTGTGCAGCGTGCGATGCACTTTACAATGTACTATAGGTGTACTGAGAAACAAGTTTTGAATTATTATTGAGACAACCAAGTTTATATGTATTCTATCCACTGTACCTCCTTAATGAACACTTGCACATCTAATATAGCTAACTCAAGTCAGCGCTCCAAAATGCACTAAAAAATAGACTCTTAACAAAATTGTTAACATATTACTGCAAGTAATTCCCTCAACACCTTATGACCATGTAAGTAGATTCAGTTCTAAGAGAAGTTGTCTGCTATTTTTGGACTCAACAATTTCATTGACTCTGGCCAAAAAGACTGCAACGATTTTGGGAACATTCATGTCTTTCTGGGGTTAAGCGTAAGCTCCAAGCTCAAGCGCAGATTAGAAAAGCTCACCCAGAAACTTAATTTGCAGTACTGCCTAAAAGAAGGCAACGAAAATTGTAATTCGATTTTAATGCAAAATTTATGAATGATAGCGAAATGGCCTTAGTGCAGAGCGTACCGAAAATGCAAGTGGGTCAAGAGGCAAACAGCTGTAAGCAAGGCCAATTATAAACTTATGAGACCAGCAATTAACACCACATTAAATGGGCGCTTCAATGCAATGGAATTTTCAGCTTAAACCCAGTAGGTTATAGTGGGCAATTACAAATGTTTTTCTTTCGGGTGAAGTGTGGTGGTCATAACTTGTTTCTTAATTACAATGTTGAGCGGCTGTCAGCGAGTCGCTTTTAATTGAATTAGGCAGAAAAGGTTAGCAAAAGCTGACCACCATTAGATTGTCGTTCAATTTGCGTTGGTGGTGCGAGCCAGGAAAAATCAGCGTGGCGTGGAATATGCGAAGTGGGAAATACGACAAACGTTTTGTCTGTCTGTCCGTCTGGCGCTTTGTCGGACGGTATTTATGCTAATGCGAATTGTGCTGACTTCATTGTCTGGCAACTGGAGCGTTGCAGTGGCCACTGGAGTTGTGTGGCAAGTACAACCCAAACCATTAGCATTGCATGTACTCATACTCATGCGACTCTAGCATGGCAAGTAAAATGCAGCTGATTTATGGCAACAAGTGGGTCAGCGTTGGGCGGGTGTAAAAGTGGGCGGCAGCTGCTGCACTCACTGTGGAGACAGGAGCGAACAAAGCTAAACAAAAACCCCACACTCAAGTAAATATATGCCGTGAAAAAGTGGAGTTTTGACTGTTCGCTGGCTTTGCCTTGGCTCCAACCACTTAGTCGCTCAGTTACGCCCAAATGGGTCACTAATGAGGCGTCTTTTGGGGCTTGGGAAAAAACACCAAAGAAACAAAATAAACAAAACAACGCGATCTCTTGATGGGTCGATTGTCTGTGCCAATTCTAACGTAAAGAAACTATCGCAGTGCGAGCTATAAATTTGTGATGCTTCTTCACCACTAACCACAGTTCCAAGTTGTTTCTACCACAGCAAAGACGACCCACCGCAAAATGCTGAAGATTGTGAGTTAACCCATGGATTACCAGTGAATACAGCGAAATGCTAAGCAAACAATTCATCTCCTCTGCAGGTGTTCATTGTGTGCATCGCCTATGTGGCCCTCAGCCAAGCCCGTCCTCATCCCAGCTATTTGCCAAGCTACGAGACCATCGAGTATGCGCCGACTGTGCTGGGCTACGACACTGTGGCTCTGCCAGCCGCCGTCTCCCATCAGAGCTCAACGGTGGTGCACGAGAAGCGTCCCTACTGGCGCCCCATCATCGACCACGCCCACCACACGCCCCTCCTGAAGACCTACAGCCCAGCTAGCTATGCCTATGCTGCTGCCCCGCTCAGCTACAGCAGCGACTGGTACGAGCCCGGCTGGAACGGAGCGGTCAGCTATCCCAGCATCTACCTCAAGTGAGAGGGAGCGCTCGAACAAAGCATTAATACTATATAAATAAACGCTACTGTGAACTATATTAACTATAGTTGTATTTATTCAATACTAGACTGTCTAAGTGTCAGCTTTGTGTGGGAGAAAAAGTGAAGCACTTAAGCTACTTTCTTGTGGAGTTGATCGCCTTATCGATGTTCTCTTTGGATTACACATTTTTGCTTCAACAACATAAATGTTCTACATTCTTTTAGGTAGTATACAAAAACATATTTATATCCGAAGGTTTCTTTATTTAGTTTTTTGTGGGTAGACGACACAAGTCAACAACAGGCAACAAAATCTTTCGTTCTCTTTCTTACCAGGCGCTGGCGGCATAGGTGAGAGGTGCGTGGTGCAGCACTGGGGCGGAGTAGGCAACAGGAGCGTGCACAGCAGAGTAGGTGGACACGGGAGCCACAGCGGAGTAGGTTGAAACTGGAGCCACAGCCGAGTAGGTGGAGACGGGAGCCACAGCGGAGTAGGTGGAAACTGGAGCCACAGCGGAGTAGGTGGAAACTGGAGCCACAGCCGAGTAGGTGGAGACGGGAGCAGCGGCAGCATAGGTGGCAACTGGAGCGGCGGCGGCATGCAGCGTGGTCTTCACAACGGGCGCAACCACATCCTCAACGACGGGTGTGCTGTGCACCTGGGTGACGCTCTGGTGAGAGACAGCGGTGGGCACGCTCTTGACCACAGCACCGACCTTGGCCAGAGCAGGCTCTTGCACGATAGCGGTGGCTGGGGCGCTGTAGACCAGTGGAGCGGCTGCCAGATGTCCTGGACGAGCGGCGGCAACGGCGAGCAAGGCGGCGAGAACGAACTGTTGGCAAGTGTAATCATTGCGATTGTCAGATTACATCATCATCAACTCCTATGATGGGAGATGCTTACCAATTTGAACATGTTGATGGAGCTGTTTGGAGTGCCGGTTCTTTGAATTGTGTCGAAGGGTAGACTGTGCCTGTTGCTCAACTGTCGCCAGCTTTTATACTTGAACTTCACTTTCGAAGCACACACACTCACACACTTGCAGGCTTATGATCGAAAACAATAAGTACTCGTTGTCGTACGTGCCTGAACGGATTCTTGTCATGTTTCTCTCTGTCTCTCTCTCTCTCTCTCTCTATTCTCTGTCTCTGACTTTACGTTTTCGTGCAGACAATAAACCAGATTATTATTCGCGGCCAATTTCAGCTAGTTACGCACCGCATTACCGCACCACTTAAGTACTTATTTCGTCGCCTCACCTTGCTGATCGAAAAGCGAGTCGGAGACCAAACCAACCACAAGCCAAACCCACTCTTATTTTCATTTTCAAATCGCTGCTCATTAGTCGCACGTCAACTCGCGGTCCAATGCTCGGCCCCGGGACAACGTCGATTGCCATTGACATTTCGATTTGGTTCACTCTGTAAACTCGAATCAACTTCCTGGAAACTTCCCAGAAAATGTCACATGATTTTGCGACTAGTTCTATCACTACCCTACAAGTTTACATTTCATTCTTGTTAATGCTTGCAAGTAGTCTCAGTTAAAATTATATAATATGTGCGATTCTATATATATTTAAAGAATAGAGTAGGTCATGTATAAAAAAACAAAATTATAAATATAGATAGAACGATTCAAATAAATTTGAAAAATATACTTTTGTGTGATTCTATCTATATATTTAATATATGCAGTATGGTAGGTATAAAAAATTAAAAAATATATATAGATAGAACTATTTAAATAAATTAGACAAATGTGTAAAAAGACATTTTGAAATATAAAAATCCAACAATCTAGCAATTGAGTAAAGGATTCGTACTCCAACATTACATTTACTACTGATAAAAGTGAAGACTTCATTTCAATTACTTATATATTTTTAGAATTACAAATTAATGTGAATAACTTATTTTAATTTCTCACATTTCACAAATGAATTTTTAATTGATAAGTAAAATGAATACACACAAATAATTGATAGAAGAACGTATTTAATATGTGTATAATTTGTTAAGTTAATTTAATAAGCTGCAAGTCCATCGTAATCAATTAAAAATAGTGGGTACTTTGCTGATTAACTTTGGAAGATCTAATTGTTTTTCTACAGTGTTGCAGGTTTATTGATCCTTTGCCAATGCAGCGTGTGCAAGCGAATCCTTGAACCTGCACTGCACCAGAGGGCAACAAATAGTGCATTCCATTTTGTTTCTGCCGATACAAGCTCTAACATATGGATCGGATTAGCTCAGCTTTTGTCGTACCTTACAAGCTGTAAACACATATATTTTACACGGCAATTGTTCACAAAGATAAACCTGTGGATAGATTCTGCAGCAAGAGAGCAAAATCTTAAGTTCAACAAATTTTCAACGGGAATTTACAATATAAAATACGACATTAAATAATTTAATGTTTAAATTTCTTCTGCAATAAATATGTTCTGTACTTCAAATTGAGCAGTTTAAGGCAGTTTTTTGAAACTGGTGTCCTAGTTCTTGCTCAGAATCCTCTGAGGTTTTGGTACTGGTATCTTAAAGCCGCCTATTCAAAAAGGACAAACTGCATTTGTTTACAAACTTGTTGGCTGTCTGTCACTCGGCCAGCAGAAAATAAACGCCAAGGAGCAACGACCCCTGGGCCCTAAGCAGCTGCAGGTGGCTAAGCTAAGCCAGCAATGAAAAACACACAATCGATTTTCAAAAGCAAAAACATTCATTTATTCAAATTCGTATCACAAAGACCGTCCAACGAAGCACGTCCCACACTCGTCCTTACCACACTCCGGTGGCGGTGTACGTCAGCGGCGAGGAGGCGGCAACTTGTGCAACAGGCGCAGCAACATAGGCACTGTGCACCACTGGGGCAGCAGCAGCATAGGCGGTGTGCACCACTGGAGCTGCAGCGGCATAGGTGCTGTGCACCACGGGGGCAGCAGCGGCATAGCTGACGACGGGAGTTGACTTGACGACGGGCGCAACGATATCCTCGACGACATGCGCGGAGCTGTGCACCACCGATTGGCTCTGGTGGGAGACGGCGGTGGGCACACTCTTCACCACAGCACCGACCTTGGCCAGGACGGGCTCCTGGACAATTGTGGTGGCTGGAGCGGCATAGACGAGCGGCGAATCGATGAGGTGACCGGGACGAGCAACGGCTACGGCGAGGAGAGCAGACAATACCACCAACTTGAACATTTTGAAGTAATGAGTTTCGTTATTGGTCTGTATTGACTGTTGAGCTTGAGTTTCTAGCGAGAACTGTGTGTGTTGTGGCAGCTGCAGCTACAGTTTATATAGCACAGCACTCGAATGACCTTCACTACGCACCGTCGTTAAAGCAACGAACGTTAAGGCAATATGAGACCCATATCAGATTCGATTCTCATAGACACGTCGCGATCAATAAGCAATTAGAGTCGGTGGGCGGCTCAACCGCAGAAAGCAATTGTCTGTTGACAAAACCAAAACCAAAGCCCAAAACCAAAAGCGAAAACAAGCAACCAGTTTATTGACCACTCGATGCTCAGT
Organism: Drosophila siamana; assembly: GCA_035047445.1. Lineage (NCBI taxonomy): Eukaryota > Metazoa > Arthropoda > Insecta > Diptera > Drosophilidae > Drosophila > Drosophila siamana. The sequence goes on along the minus strand of JAWNPP010000007.1, from coordinate 30,264 downwards.
ACATATTTTTGTTGGCCATTAGACGCACTTCGTTCGAATCTCAAAGCTCTGGCTCTGCTTGCTGGTTGGGCCCTTCAATTACTGAGTCGGTTCCTGCCCCCAAACTGCATTACTTGCACTTTGACTGCGTCTGTCGTTCGGTCTTTCTTGCTTCTTTCATGGTCATCACCGCAAGGTTTTGTGTTTCAGTCTTGATTTCGGTTTCGTTTTCAGTTTTGATTTCATTTTCGTGTTCAGATTTCCCAGTTTAATGTTTCCCCACACTCGCAGCGTTAACCGTTTTAATTAAGCATTATCTGGCAGCAGCAGCAGCAAATGGCAGCACAACCAACGCCAGCGCACTTTCGGGCCAACAATTGTATATAAACGCAGGCTTCACTTTTGGCAATTATCAGTCAACTTCGTTCGCTAACAACAGCAACAACACAGACCACAAACATAAACAAATCCCCTCAAAATGTTCAAATTGGTAAGCATCGCTCTCAGCTTGGCATTCTGCTGCAGTGTATCATTATTAACCCCACACAAAAATGCCTTTATTTCATTCCTAAGGTGGTGTTGTCTGCTCTCCTTGCCGTAGCCGTTGCTCGTCCCGGCCATCTGTATGAGTCTCCCGTCGTCTATTCCGCACCAGCCACGACCATTGTCCAGGAGCCCGTGCTCGCCAAGGTCGGCGCTGTCGTGAAGAGCATTCCCTCGTCTGTCTCCCATCAGAGCCAGTCGGTGGTGCACAGCAGTGCTCACTATGTCGAGGATGTTGTCGCTCCCGTTGTCAAATCGTATGCTGCCCCCGTTGTCTCCAGCTATGTTGCCGCTCCAGCGCCAATCATCTCCAGCTATGTGGCGCCTGCTCCCATTGTCAAAACTGTGGCCACCTATGCCGCAGCTGCTCCAGTACTGAAGACCATTGCCTCGCCTGTTGTGTACAACGCTGGCTGGTAAAGAATAGTCTCTGGGACGAGTAACTGGACTGCTCTATTACTGATCCAAAACACGAAAATTCTCCTGTATATAACTCATTATCTCTTTAAATGCGAGTAAAATGTGACTATCGAAAATGTAAATCATTATTTCATTTCAAGTAGGCTACTTTCAACTTCATTCAGGCAAGAACACTTTAGAAGCCGCATCGAAAATTACTTTGAATTCTTTTAAAGCGATGCTAATTCAAAACCCACACAATAGTTTTACTACCACTACTGAGATTCACAAAGGAAGGAGCTAAGAATTTCGTAGTCTACCCAAAATTAAAGAAAAGACTATTAAATACAATAAGCCACATTTTAAAAATCAATAGTTGTTGCCACCATGAAGGAAATTAATTTTCGAAGATTTCGATGGCTGAATACAAATTACAACGACTTCTTGGCGACTCTTGAGTTATAAATTCTGTGAATTCTAACTGTAATTTGTTTTATTTAAGTTATTTGTTTTTTGCCTTCTGCGATTCTCAAAGTGTTAAAAGTGTTAATGTGGTTAGTAATTTTGTTGTTATACCCGCTACCCATAGGGTAAAAGGGTATTATAGCTTTGTGACTTCAGGAAATGTATGTAACAGGCAGAAGGAAGCATCTCCGACCCCATAAAGTATATATATTCTTGGTCAGGGTCACCAGCCGAGTCGATATAGCCATGTCCGTCTGTCCGTCCTCCGTCTGTCTGTCTGTATGAACACCTAGATCTGAGAGACTATAAGAGCTAGAGATTCCAAACTTGGTACCAGTATTGGTGTATTAAAATACTTTTTGGTATATTTTAGTATATTTAAGCTGGGTGGCGGGTATATCAAAGTCGAGCACATTCGACTGTAGCTTTCTCGGTTGTTTTTAGTGTGGTTTTGTGATTCTATTTTACTGACTTAACTTTGTTTGCCTATTGCAAATCATATAGTGTACTATCATGATTTGGTGTGTGTTTATGAGTACTTAAAATATCAATAAAAACAGCTTATAAACTATGGTAATTAAAAGTGAAGAATCGTTAAGCATCGTTAGACAGGTGATATTGAAAACGTAAAAATATTTCAAACAGTTATTCCACCATTAACCATATTTTTTATTTGCTTTGCAATATCAACAAAATCGCAAAGATGTAAAATAAATAAAATAAAAACGATCTTCGTCGTAAAATGATCATATACTCCTTTTGTTTAAAAGAAACCCCTTCTCCACCAAAAACAAAGATTTAACAAATGTTCAATAAAGTTTTACAACAAATGTACTTTTTCACAATGATCTCATGGACTTTATTTACATCAGTCGAAATGGGTAGAAGAAAAACGAAATGCAGAAAAAGGATAAGAAATTTGGCAAGTGAGTCGACCAAACAGACGGTCAGAGCCGTTTAAGTGCGAACGGAGTTCTAATCTCATCATGTCATCTACCAGGATGACTCCCAGCCGTGAGAGCCCCACGATGGCGACAGGACGGATGTGTGCAGAACTGGAGCGGCATAGGTCTTGATGATGGGTGCAGCATAGGTTTTGATGACGGGCGCCACAATCGGTTGCACAATGTGAGCCGAGCTGTGCACCTGGCTGATGCTCTGGTGTGACACAGCCGTCGGAATGCTCTTCACAATGTGACCCACCTTGGCCAGTGCGGGCTCGTGGATGATGGCGGGCGCAGCATAGCTGTGCAGCAGAGGACCTGCCTCTAAGCCTCCAAGATAGCCGGGACGAGCGGCGACCACAGCGAGCAGAGCAGACAACACCACCTAGCAAAGTAAGTAATGGAAGTTAGAAGAAACTTTTGAGGCGTGAGTCTGTGGTGCACTTACCAACTTGTACATTTTGCTAATCCTGGCGATTCTTGGTGCAAGCTATTGCTAGAAATGAAGTAGGTCTGTGTTGACGCGTTGCCGTTGTCTGTTGCTAGCTGCAGATCTGTGCCAGCTTTTATACACAAAAAGTGACCACACACTACACACACCACGGAGCACAGCGCATTACAGCACACATACACACACACACACACCGGCACACACACACAATCTAAATTCGAAATGTAAAACTGCGCCAAAAGTGCAGAGAATACAATAATAATAATTTTTTGCACAGCATCGTTAAGAAAAGCCTGAAAAGCTCACCCGCCAACCGCCACACAATTGTCCAAGTGCTGTTGTTGCCGCTGCTGCTGTAGCTGTTGCAGCTGATTCGACAACAACAACAACAACGCTTTCGTTTACAGTTTTATCCGCCCATGTCGGCCAGTGCCAGCCCATTAAAAAACCAGTCAAAATAAAGGCCCGACCCGACTAGACGAAGACCGAGACGTCGGCGTCGTCGTCGCTGCCGCCGTCAGCCGATTGCCCCCATCCGCAATAGTTGGCCAGTTGGCTACTCGGATTGTTGGCCATTTGGCCACTTTTCTGTCTGCTGCTACTTGCAACATTCCGGCAGCAGCAACAAAAACACTCGCAGCACATATTTTGTCTATTATTTTTTTTTTGTTGTACGTTTTGCTGTTATTTTTCTTAGCAACGCTGACCGTGAAAATGTTTTGTTGGTGGCGCACGCACGCACCACCGGCGCAGCTGCCGGCGCCGTCACAGCCACTACGCAATTGTCACTGCCAAGCAAAGACAAGCCAAGCCAAGCCAAGCCATAAAGTGGTTCAAGTTCAGTGCGTGGCTTTGGTCACTGCCAAATTGGCTAAGACATGACATGCTTTTTGGGCTATCGTTCATCCCGCAAGTCGCAAGATATTTTTTCTTTTTGACATTTGTGCAGGAATGTCTCGTGGTCTTTTCTTCAGAGTTCAGTTTTGGGGCAGTTCAGTATGCCGATCACGTAGCACGTAGCGAAAATAAAGAAAAAGGCTTATGTGCCTTTTGTAATTTCCAGTTATGCTAATCTTGTCTATGCAAGCCAAGTTAAGACAACACAAGACAATACACAACCCACATAGAACCCGCTCTCGCTACGATCCCTCTCGTTTACTCTTCTACTTTTCCACTCTGCATCTCAGTCTGTCGCATACAGTATTCCCACTCCCTGTGTCTCAATGAGTTCCGCTTTTGTAATAAGTCACAGTTGTGCCAAGTTTCGCTGCCGCCAGTTGTTGCCACAGCGATCTCTGAGCTGTCGCCGTTATGGCGATTTGTCAGCAATTTTTTCGTGGCGTGATTAATGAATATTGCAAACTGGCGACAAATAATTCAGGTAGTCCTCCCCAAGTGCCTCCACCCTCCGTTCTCAGAGCAACAAACCTTCTCAATATTTGCTTACAAATTCTTTGGCTATACAAAGTGCTTTTTAATAGATTTTTTCGGTGGCTATTTTTGAGTCAATTTGAGCAGACACTGAACAGAACAACAATTGAATCTCGTGTTGTTTGTATTTTTATGTTTCCCCCAAACTGAATTCCTTCAGCAATATCCGGGCTACGCTCGAGAGGGTAATGTACGCCTTATGGCCAACCCACACACAAATTCACACTCACACACCACACATAATCAGTTGGGGAACTGGCTTCGGGGCAGTCTTGTGACAGTTCTGGTTAGTTCACTCGCGCTCACCTGGCTTGCATAACAATGCCAGACAATACTCGTACAATGTGGACCATATCGATAGATCAGTTAACCAGTTGACCAGCAGCCAAGCAACAAAGTAGCCATGTAGCAACGAGACAAACGATTGCTTTATCGCCAACTTAATTTCGCTTTTAATTAAAGCCATTTTACCTGGGATTAGTCGGGCAATTACACTGTTTAAACAGTGCTCAGCGTACATGGAGTCGCGTACGTCACCTTTAATCAATTTAAACTTGAATTTGTTTCAGTTTTCTTCTTTGTCCATTTGCTACAGTTAATTGGCACGAAGGCCGCAAACAATTTGCTAGAATTGTCTGAGATCTGGCCGAAAGACAACGTAGGAATACGGAAGCACAGTCAGGAGATAGCAATTGATAAATACGGAAGCAATTCGCTACTCTTGTTAGAGCCAAAGAGATGCTAATGAAATATAAGCAGCAGTACAATAAGAATAAATCAAATATCAAGTACTGTACAGACTTCAACTAATCTGTGTATTTATTTGAATAAATAAATCCATAATTACATTTGCATCTTCCTAGTATTTTTTTAACTTCACCTGTCTATACATCTTATATACTTTAATGCATTTATCTTTTGCTTTAATTTAATATTTCGACACTTCAATTTGCAAATCATGTTTATGAATTTATATCTAATCATTAACTTATTAAACCACCACATATTTATCTAATTAGAGAACCGCATAACAGCCAACTAAATTGTCAGCATGTCTGTCTAGCATCGTTAAATTAAGCTTTGCTGTCATAAGTATGTACATATGTTTGACCTGCTTTAACCGCATGCAAATTGCAACTATTTGGGCATTGATTATGTTTTTGCCAAACCTATTTGTACGAACATAAAAACAGCCGCCCCACAAATACACATTTTAGCTGTCCACCCGCTAGACTGGCACGTTTCAGGCAGGTGTCAGTCAGTCAGGCAGTCAGTCAGTAAGTCGGTGATTGAAACAGAGAGTCGGTCGGTCAGTAAGTTGGGCTTTCTGTCAGCCGGCGCCTAGACAACAGTTTTCAACTGTTATAGTTGGCCACAGCATGTAAGTTGCAGATTGCGCAAAGCCCAAAAGCAGCGAAAAATGTTTCGAATTTTTATTTTCGGGTGCTGTGCAGCTGTGCATTTAATATTGTTGGCTGGCTCGCTGGCTGGCTGTCTGTCGGTTTGAGACAATATGAAAAGCGTCCAGTGAATGAGCATAATAAATGCATTTGCCACTGCTCGTTTGCTCTGAACTCCCAGATAGATATATGCGATAATTGCTTTGTCTGCGTGCGAACGCGTCGTATACTTAATTCGTATTTGCTAGAAACGTAACGAAGCGAACAGGTGGCCAATTGATAGTCACTAACTACTCTTTGCTCGCGGCTAAGGTCAGCTGTGTCCATCAATTGTGGCATCGACATTTTTAGCTGGTCAGCGGATGTGAGTTCAGTCTCGGTCTCGAGTCTTGACTTTATTGTCATTCCAATCGAAATAACATTGAAAATGCTTTTGTGGCCTGAGTAGCATATACTTAATGCTACTTAATGCAGCGTGGCAGCAACGAACGTTATTACTACTAACCCAGTGAACTGAACTGAATCGAAAGGCTTGCAACACTCGCACGCGAGTGCAAGTTGCATGCAACAGAGCCAGTTTTTTTCCTTTTCTCTCCCCTGATGCAGCATTTCCTGGTCGAGATAAACTTTGGGCTGCATTTGTTATTATTTTACGGGTGTGTTTGCAGGTCAAGTCAATTGACCAGGGACTGCAAGCAAAACCGCTGCGAATTGTTGTGCAAATATTTTCATACCCAATTGCAGTCTGATTAATAAACTCGAAACACCACTCGAACGCTTTCTGCTGACATTTCGAGTCGTTACTCCAGCTCTGACTCCACTCCAACAGCACTTGTCGCATGTCGTCGAATGTCTCATATCGCCTGTCTGCTGTCGACTGTCAGTTGCGACGACATTCTAATGAGCATTCTAATGAACCCCCTGAGCAGCCTCGAGCTCCCCCACAAGCGATGCCACTTGCTGATCCACTTTGCTTGCCGTGGAGTGGAAGCACCTTGAATGTTGTCGCATTTGCTGTTCATGAACTTTTCGTTTGCATTTGCAGCTCCAGTTCGAAGCCTTAAATATCAGCGCCATATGCAGTCATATACATAAACGATATTCAATTGGCCAAGTGGTAGTGCTTTTTTTTTTTGTCGCAGTCATTTGCACTTGTTGCAGCACATATTTTCACATCTTTTTTGTGGCATATGCACCAGAGAATTCTCAGCCTAAATTCGTTTAATTGGTATGAAGATAACAACAAGAGTAACGACTAATTTCCACGCCAAAATCGGAAAATAAAAAACGGAGAGAAAAACTGAATCACAATGAAATTGGCGAGTGTGAATTTCCGTTGCAATTGCCAAGAGACCCGAAAAAAAAGTCGAAAACCGTAAAGCCAACAATATAAATAAAAACAACAATTTGGCTGGCTGGTCAAGGTCGCTGCAGGCAAATGTAACACTGGCATAAATTATGCTTGCCATGCAGCAGCAGCAGCTCAGTCATGTGTTGCAAGCGAGCAACAGCAACAACAACAGCGACTAGTTGCTGCCATTAGTAACGGTATACGATGAACTAAAGGCACAAATTGCGGCGACAGAAGCAGAAGCAGGTACTACCAACTACCAACTACTGGCAATTACCTCTGGCAATAGTTGTATAGCAACAACAACAACAATAACCAAGACAATCGCTGTGACATCGCGTTGTTAAATTGCCAAAATTTTAAGTTACGCTTCATTGAGCACATTGCTGGTTTGTCTGACGAGGTGTTATGCCCAAAGGCATCTATATCTATGAGATTAAAGAGGCAGCTAAGGATTAAGTTAAACTAGCTATAAATCTGGCATGATCAGAGTTCAATAGTGCATAGATCAAACTCAACTCAACTCAAGAATTGCTAAGTAAAAGAGCAACTAACACTGCACAACAGTCAACGAGAATAAAATAGGGACAACAACCCAATTAGAGCTGTTGTACATTTAAATCATTTCATAAAATAATATTATGAGTTGATTATGTGTAGAAGTATCTTATAAAAATAATAGCTTGTCTTAAAATTGTTAGAATAATATAAATAAATACATTTTAAATCTCAAAAATCAAACTTAAAAAAATAATTTCTATGCAGTCTATTTCGATTTCAATTCATTGAAATCAATTCACATATTTATATATAAGAATGAATTACTGTGCTTTCAAGTATAATATGCATCTGAATAAAACTGATCTCTTGCTGCCTAGTGTTAAAACAATAATCAAACGCTGGGCAATTACAGCGTCTGCTGCAAATGCAACTGTAACTTCAACTGCGGATGCAAGTCTGTCTCTCTCTCTATCTGTATCTTAAACCCAATGCCGGCAGCGCGGATATGCTGTTGCCAGTGGCGGTGGCGGTGGCGGTGACGCTAGCGGTGGCAAAAGATTGCATTGAAAATCGCGACAAACAATGAGAGCATCTGCAGCTGTTGGCACCGTCGAGTGGCAGCTGTTGCTGCTACTTGGGCCAACTGATGCAAGACGTTAAGTGTATAAAAGCCAAAGCGTGGTGTCATGGTGCCATCAGTTGCACGCCGCAAGTTGCAAGTCAACAACAAACAAAACACACACATAGAAAGGATTACCAACCACCCACAACATGCTGAAACTGGTAAGCAAACAGGATAACTGCAGTAAAGGACTCCAGCACCTCTAATCACTTGCGGTCCATTCCAGTTGCTATCGCTGCTGCTGTGCACCCTGGCCGCTGCTCGTCCTGGCTACCTGCATGGCCACCATCACCACTATCCGGAGTACCACGTGGAGCCGTTGCATGTGGCCAAAATTGTGCATTTGCCTGCCGCTGTGTCGCATCAGAGCTCGACGGTGGTGCACAGTGTGCCACATCACATCATCAAGCCGGTGGTGTTGCCAACTGTGGTCAAGACAGTGGTGCATCCGCCCATCATAAAGGCTTACCATCCGGCACCCATTATCAAGGCCTATCATACCTACGATCCCTATCATTTGCATCACCATCACGATTTCCATGACTATCATCATTATCACTAAAGGGGGCCAGATCAAAAGTCATACGTCATTCGCTACTCCATCAAATTACTCCCACCACCATCACCAAGCCAACACCCAACACAATCTGAAGATTGTCTGCTGACTTGCTGTGTATGTATTATGTGTGTGTACATTGTTGTCCAGAAGAGCGCGACACAACTTGTTCATAACTATCGAAGTAATGTTAATAAAAATTCGAAAAGAAAATTACTACAAAATGCCTTTGACTGTTGCTATAAAAAAGAAAGAAATAGTTGTGGCCATGTCGCAGTTCGTTGCGCATACGCCGCGTAATCGATATCGCAGACATTGAAGCCATGCGGCGACAATGACGTCAAGCCAGCATCAGCATAACAAGCCTATCATACACACCACCGTCCCGCCCCGGCCCAGCCTCTCATCTGCTTTATACAATACCTCGGCCGGCAAAAACAGCAATTGTCTTAACCGGAAAAACGGCCTATAGCCTATAGCTCATCTCGTGGCTTGCCGAGACCATTCATAATGCAGGGCGACAGGGTGACATAATTAGCAGGTAATCAGTCGAATTATCATATGATACCATTGCTTGTTGTCTCTGTCTCTGTCTCTGTCCGTCTACAGTTGCCAAAGCTTATGAGATCGCCACCATGGTGACACGTTGTCCGCACGTACACGTTGTGTGTGGGGCAACACAAATGCAGTTTCAGTGTTCAGTGTTATGCAAATGAGTGCATTAGCAAAACGAGTACAATGAGTGCCACAAATGTAGCTAAAGATAGCTGCAACTCACAAAACATGCATAGGGACGGCAGTCCATGTGTTATAGGGCCACAGACAGAGCACAGAAGATGGCTCTTATGAAACCGCGTCCTTCTACGTCCAAGTTGGAATTGAAATTCAATTCTTTGTATCATTTGCAATTTATACAACCGTTTGCATAAGCGAAATCGTTAGACAATTATCCAGACCAGTCATGAATCAATTTGCCAATTGTGGCTGTCCGCCCCATAAGTCGAGGCAAATCAACACCGTTTAGTCAAATTGCGTTAATTAGACATTTGTTGGAGTCTAAGCCGACAGCCTCATCGCAGCTTTTGGAGCTTTTCAAGTGGGTGAAAAAGCTGCAGTTAAAGCATTTAAAGATTCAGCCTCTTAATTCACTTCCCAGTTTGCCCACCAATTAAAAGCTAATCAAAATCAACAAGCCCCGAACTTGACCCTGAAACGCTTTTCGGCTAGCTTATCAAGATGCCTTTTGGGAGGCGGTCTGAACGGGAATTGCGGAAGGCTCATTAATTGGCAGCGATTAGAGGAGATAATGTGTTAGGGTGATAGAATTCTTTATACTCTACCAAGAAATTAAATAGAATGAATATATAATCCCAACGAAAGCGTAGTTCACTGTGTGTACCTCAAATTTGTATCAGCTCGATGGCAAATTAAAAATAGAATAACGGTCTTGTGCAGTTAAATTCAAAGCACACTTCAGCTTTGTTATGTTCTAATGCCCTTTCATTTTGCGGTTTTCACAGTAGGCAAACAATTTTTATAGAGTCTCGTTAAATGCTTAAATTATGTCATATAAATCGACACGTGCACCTCCAAAACTATAAATAAAACCAAGCTTATTTTGTATCATAGGAAATACCCTATTTAACTAAGATACTTTCATGAATTTAAGGGGTATCTATGTGCAAAAGTTGTCTCTGGGGCAATGTAAAATTGTATGATGCGCAACAGTGGTCGTATTGCACAAGACACTCTAAGACAATCGGTCGACAAGCCGGCCACATTAATCAAGTGTTGGCAGCAGCTTTGGCTTAATTTATGCGAGCCAAAAGTGCAAAGAGCAGACACCAAGCCACTCGCACAGCCTTAGACATATATTTATAGATATATATATATATATATATATATATATATATACAAACATACAGCAAATATATAATAATAATAAACATTATTTAGCTCTCGATTAAAATGTGAAGGTGGGGAAGGCATGCAACAATATCAACCATACGCCGCGTTGCACGAAGTGATAGCTAACAATATGGTTAGATGCATATAGAACCAGTTAATCATAAGTAAAGCCAAGTCAAGCCGCTCAGAACTCGCACGTAAGTTGAGAACCTGCCCCCGGAAGGGTTTACGACCGTCTGACTGACTGCATGCATCAAGTGTCGCATGTGTTTTCTGTTGCTCTTTAATGTGTTTGTTGACGGGCCAAATGCAGCGGCTAGTGCAGAGGCGTTGACACACACACACACACATACACACAGACTCACACTCATACACACAACTGATGCTCTGCAGCTGACCATTTAGAGTACAGTTCCCGCACAATTGCTTTCCGTATAAATAGGCCAGTGATCAATGCAATTCTATGTCAAATCATTGCAAGCCATCGACACAACAAAATGTTCAAGCTGGTAAGTAACATTCGCCGTCCTACAGCAGCATGCGATTGCATCTAACGACTTTGTTTTTATCGCTATTCGCAGTGCGTCTTCGTTGCTCTTCTTAGCCTGGTGGCTGCTGCTCCTGCCCCAGCTCCTGTGCCTGCCCCATCGCCTAGCATCATTGGCCCTACTGTGTTGGCCGGCCCCTGGGGCGCTCCCCTCGTTGCAGCCCCTCTGGTTGCTGGACCTCGCATTGTGAGCGTTGTGCCTGCCCCCGTTTCCCATGTGGCCATCAGCCAAGTTCATCCCGCCCCAGTCGTCGTGAAGCATCTGTGGTAATCTCCTAAAATCAAATGGAAGATACGCATACATCCACACACACACATATACACGCTGAAACTCGTCCTGTCTACACACATATTCTTTGTACCTTTTGCTGATTAAAATTTCGGGTGCCCTGTTTATGGAACAAAACCAACAAAAACCACAAAAAAAAATGTCTAGATTCTACAATATTTGTATGCAATAAAATGCCCTAACTGAATAATTCCTAAAGCGAAGCAATTTAATTCATTTTCAATCACACTTTGCAAAAGATTGTTATTTAGCAAATCAGCCCAAAAGTATGCAACACTTTTTATATAGATACCTTTAGCAGTATAAGAGTTGCGTAGAAGACTGTATACTGTTGGATATCCTCAATAACAACTTGTTTTAGAAACGAAAAAGTTTATTTCAACAAAAATCATAAATTTCCTATCACAAGCGAATGGAAAAGATCCTATTAATCCTAATGGTGCACAGCGTAGGCGGCGAAAGGAGATGTGTGCAGCACAGACTTGACCAATGGAGCAGAGTGCACCACAGGCACAACTGGAGCAGCGTGAACGAGAGAAGCGGCATGGACAACTGGAGCAGCGTGGACAACTGGCGCAGCATGAACAACAGCAGGAGCAGCGTGAACAACTGGAGCGTGCACTAGAGCAGGAGCAGCGTGGACTGTGGTCTTCAGGACGGGAGCAACAACGTGTTGGATGACTGGCTTGCTGTGCACCTGGGTGATGCTCTGGTGGGAGACAGCAGAGGGAGCGCTGTGCACCACACTACCAACCTTAGCCAGGACGGGCTCGTGCACCACATGGTGGGTCTCGATGAGGCCAGCGGAGGCGGAGGCAACCAGAAGGGCAACGATGGCAACCTGTAGTCAACATAAAATGCTATATTTCATGCCTTGTTAGGACAATAAAACGCAGAGTGAACTTACGAATTTGAGCATATTGAAGCGAGAAGATTTCAAACGAAACTGATGATGTTTTGTGGCTCTGCGACGGAGTTTATATACACATAGAACTAGCAAGGCAAACGCACACAATTTGATAAATCAAAATCGAAATCGCCAAACAAACATAAATCTCTGACCTTCAGTGCCCCTAGCCAAAGCGAGTCAAAGCCAAACCCAAACTCAAACTTCAACTCAAACGCAGCAAAAGCCGAACACGAATCCAACAAGTTTGTATGCGCTCGTGTCTGTAATTACATCCGAATGCTGCAGCGAAGGCGCAACTTTAGCCACTGCCGCTTGCTGCTGATGTTGCTGTTGCTGCCGTCTTATCAAACGCGCTTCAAGGTGGACAACCTGCCAGCTGCTGTTATCGACTCTTGCAGCCCTTAAGCGGCCAGCAGCAGTTCCTATAAAAGCATTCAGCGCAGAACCCAAAGGCATCAGTTCACATCGTCCGCTTCTACGCAGCACAACAGAACAACCTCAAAGCCCAACTCAACATGTTCAAATTCGTAAGTCAAAGCAGACATTGAATATTCCAATTCCAAGTGATAAAAAATCTTTTGTTTCGAAATTGCAGGTCGCTATTGTTGCCCTCCTGGTTGCCTCCGCCTCCGCTGGTCTCATCGAGACCCACCATGTGGTGCACGAGCCCGTCCTGGCCAAGGTAGGCACCGTGGTGCACAGCGCTCCCTCAGCTGTCTCCCACCAGAGCATCACCCAGGTGCACAGCAAGCCCGTCATCCAGCACGTTGTTGCTCCCGTCCTCAAGACCACCGTTCACGCTGCTCCCGCCATTGCCGTGCACTCCGCTCCAGTTGTGCACACTTCGGTTGTCCACGCTGCTCCCGTAGTTCACGCCGCTCCTGTGGTGCCTGTGGTGCACTCTGCTCCTCTGGTCAAGTCTGTCCTGCACACAGCTCCTTTGGCCTACACTCTGCATCATTAAGTTAGCATGAATTTATTGACATTGTTTTGTTATGCACGAAAATAAAATCAAAAGTATTATTGAAACATAATTTGATAGTCTTGTAATTTATAATGCGCAAGAACGTTTAAAACAGATAGATTTAAACTCAAGTGACACTTTAAAAATCTACTGAATTCTTAGATAATTCTTTTTAATTTAATGAAACACTACTTCTTGTCAATTATGAACTGTTCAATGTTCATTACAACTTAAAAATAATTGAAATAGGCAAAACTCTTTAAATAATTTTATTTATTTATTTATTTATTTTTATTGAAATAATAACGAAATGGTAAAATAGATAGGTGCACTGTTACCTAACTGGGCAACTTAAACAAATAAGAAATAATAAACAGAAATTAATTATGTCATCAGCACATAATAAATATAAACTAAAGAAAACATTATATACATTGAGCTAAAGGAAATGCGAGAAATTGAGATTGCATTGCTGGTAAATATTATGTCAAGACCCGAGCCAGCAGGTCTTGGGGATGATGGCGTTTCAGTCTTCTGCTGACTCTAGTACGATGACTCGGCATTAGGCGCCTAGCTGGCTTTTAGGGTGACCTCCAAGCCTCGCCGTGTATTTTTGTGTAATCGCCTGAATTCGGTCTCCAATTTTAGGTACTTTAAGGTAACGCTCAATGTCCGCCGCTCTCATGTACCATGGAGCTCCTGAGACCATTCTCAGCGTGTTGGATTGAAGTACCCGTATTTTGTTGACAAATAATTTTAAACACTTTTTATTAAAACAAAAACAAACATAACCAACAACAATGCAAATATAACAATGCTTTCAACAACATAATGCAGGCAAGCCACTGCAAATGGGACTCCACTCAGACGTCCACAAAATCCGCATTGTACTATGGTTGCTAGCATATGCAAGCTGATCCGCTGCAGATGCCACTAACACTGCATTAACGAAGCATGCCGCATTGTGTGTAGAGCACGCTAAGCTCTCGCCGATTGGGGCAATCGCTAGCAGACAGGCGATTAACGCCAGAGAGTACAGCAGCTGTAGGTTAAGTGGAAAGTGTTCAGAGCAGATTAAGTAAGATATTGTGGTAAGTGTGGCAAGTGCTTTGCTTACCGCTCGTTGCATGTTGTTGGGTGCGTGAATTGGATTTAGTCTTAGTTTGAATTGGCAGCAACCAAACTCCAGTAAGAACTCATAACCCATTCAGGCCTAAGACACGTTTATATACCAAAATTTGTGACAAATGGTTTTTTGCACCAATTGTGGTGACAATAAAATATCAAATATCGATTATCAAATGACAACTAATGACAGCGCTGCAATTCGTCTTACTGGATTAGCTGAAGGCCTACCAAGGCTACCTATTGGATGGTCAATTAGGTCTCTAGGTGAAAGGGTAATTAAACGCAGACTTCTTTAGGCTCGGGCGACTACTGAATCACCTCCACTCTCGCATATCTGGCCAAAAACGCAGATGGCAAACTTTAACTGCAGTTGGCACAGCATAAAGTTAGGATTTACGACCCACAGATGCTGCACAGATGTCACGACGCGTCGTCCACTCTTTGCATTGTTGTTTTCGGCGTATTTCATTTTCGAAAAATATTTTCAATGATGTTTATCTTAAGTACGTGTAACTGTCATGCCGTTCCCTCTCGTTCCCTTTGCCCCTTTGCTACCCCCCATATAATGAAAAAAACAAAATAATAAGATCTTGTCAAAAATTGTGGGTTAAGTACGCGTGGGGCTTGTCGTGGTGTCCGTGGTGTAACCTTGACATAGGGCCTGAGACAGAGCCCCTTAAGTGAGCACTTAACGGCGGCAGCTGCACTTGGTACGCTACGAGTAGCGCTTTTTATGGTTCCATCCACATATACGTATGTATGTGTGGACTGTTTGTCTGCTTGGCCATGAATCACAGACACTCACACACACACACCGCAACAATCATCAACTGGATCTGACCAAGTTAATGCTGTCCACCGTCCACTGTGTCGACTGTCGGCTGTCGATGTTGCAATTTTGCCTCAATTTGAATGCTGCAGTTACAATTGCAATATGTATAATTTATTTCGTATTGTTTGTGCCTGTCCCACTTGATGAGCGCATGAATCAACTTAACGCAACTCAAGCCAACGAAGGGAAGGGCACACTGAGCGCATCTCTGAGCTGTGTTCTGAAATTATGTTAATTGGGTCAACAGCTGCAGCGTCGTAGCCTAGTCAAATATTTGCTAACTGCTCGCAAGTCAACAACATAGTATTTCACCATTATTACATGCTTAGGGCTACTTGTTGCAATTTAGTGTGTCTTATGGGTTTATGAACTGAAATTGCTGTTTATATTTGTAACGACTTCAGCGGTAAACTAAGAGCCATAAATTTCACTTTAAATATTACTTCAGAATCTAAAGTGAAAGTCAATTTACAATGTTTCTAAGTAAATCCGCTTGCAAGGCATTTAAAACAAAATACTTATGAACATAACATATTTAGCTAAGGATGTTTCACAGCTTACTTAGAATTAGCACACCACAGCACTGATTTCAAGTAAAACGTATCTCCTTAGTTCCAAGTAAAAACTTAGCTCGTTTCAACCACTTCCCTAGTCGAATTAAGTGTTTTTCTAGGAACTGCTTATTGAAAATCGAATGGGCTTGGCTAGCGGTGTCATGCAATGTGTTTGTTAAATTTCGTAATACTGATCTCATTTAATTCTTATATCATACCAACCAAGCCAGGCAGCCATTGATTAGCTAAAGTTCTTGAAACGCAATATGTCGTGTTACGCGCCTCAACGTCAGCGGCGAATCACATAATTCAATTGCTGATGTAAGTAGCACAGCAGCATCATCCTTTTGCTTGCTACACATTCCTCCAGCACATAATGAAACTGTCAATTCGAAGGAGGCAACTCAATTAGGTTGAGCCAGTACAATGCAACGAATAGTCTTCAAAATGCCAGCGAAGATGGCATTTGCGGCCAAAGAGATAGAAGGCAAATGCCAGACTGGCAATCGATAGAATTGCATACACACTGCAGGATGCAGGATCCTAACAGAAGATGCGAAAGGATAACCGAATGACTTCCTACACATATTCACAGCTCACAATTTGCGTAAGCGAAGCCACAGCTAAGGCCAATTACTGTTGCCATTGTCGTCGAAGTTAACTGATTGCTTTTGCTAGTGGGTGCTGAGCTCCTATACAATAAGTAAGTACTTAGCTTCCTATCAGTCATTGTGTATATGTGTGTGTTTATTTGTGTTAAAGTTTCTTACAATGGCAAACCTAGGTCAGTTAATGAACTTCCCATTGGACTTTGATGGAGCTTAGAAGCTGCCGGCGCAAAACCGGTTAGCGGCTCAAGTTCAGCTCTCACGTACTTAGCAGACCCAGCAACAAAAACTCCACAAAATAAACCAGAATTTGAAGTTACCGCGGAATAAACTGTCGAGCTATGCTATCGTATAAAAGCAGTCGACCCGTGGCCCAAACATCAACAGTTGCAATCAACGCACATCTCAAACAACCAACCAACCAACCAACCAACCTCAACAAACATGTTCAAATTCGTAAGTGCAGCCGTTGGAAGAGTCGTCGTATAACCGTCGCATCCTTAACCAAGTGGTCTATATCCTCATCCTTTCAGGTTGCTTTCTTCGCCTGCATTGCCGTTGCGGCCGCTGCTCCTGGTCTGCTCGCGGAGACCCACACCATTGTCCAGCCCGCCGCTGTGCTGGCCAAGACTGCCTACGTCGACACCAGCGCCTCCTCGGCCATCACCCACCAGAGCAATGTGAACCTGCTGCGTAAGGTGCCCGTTGTCGCTGTGGCTCCAGTGGTCAAGTCTGTGCCCGTGGTTCAGACCTACGCCGCTCCCGTTGTGCACGCTGCTCCCGTTGTCCACGCTGCTCCCGTCGAGCACGCTGCCCCCGTTGTCCACGCTGCGCCTATTGTGAGCACCTATGCTGCCGCTCCAGTTGTCCACTCCGTGCCCGTCGTCCACTCTGCACCACTGGTCAAGACTGTTGTCAGCCCAGTTGCCTACACCGCCTACCACAAGTAAACAAAACCCCTGATACCAAATCGAATCCTTGAGCCATAATTGTGTCAATAAACATGTATATAGAAAATGAATTTAAAATCAAATGGAGTCTTCTTTTTTATTAGCACAACACTGCTCATAACAGCATCCTTCATACAATTAATTCAATGCTATAATTAATTCATCACGTATCCATCAAATATTTCTATGCAAACGACGGCTTACCATGTATTTGTCTTTTATTCATTGTTTTGTAGTTTGTTTTTCAGTAAATTTGTGTGGAAGTTGGAAAAATAGAAAAAGGTACAAGAGACGGCCACAGGTGCTGCATAATAAATGAGGAATTGAAAAAGTATAGAATTCTCAGAATTGTTTGAATGCAAGTACATTGAAAAATCTCCATAACACGTGCATACATTAATAGCGAAAACATAAATAACAATTTCAACAATGTAAGTAAGCAGAATAAAACCTTTACAAACTTGATGTGTTGCAAAAATATATTTATAAACCAAACAAATGCTTAGAATCAATGAAATTCATTAGCGAATACTCGATTCGTCGTGGAATTGCCAAAATCATTGTAGATCTGATTACAGTTTGTATACGCGATATTACGTCGTCACACCTCTAATTACAACTTAATCAACAAACCTAGATAAACGTTAATAACGACTGACCTTTTGATAATAATTCTAATTTTAGCCTGAAGGCCACAGTTTTATTTTAATTCAAAGTTAAAAATAAAAGGTTAACAATTTCAAACTCATGGAACTCAAATGTCAAGGAACATTTAATAGTTAAATTAATTTTACCGTACAATTGACATCACAAAATAATTTTCGGTCTGCCCACAGAGCGTATACGCAACATTGTGTAAACACATATACTAGTTGAAATTATTATTTGCTTTACTTTCCGCTAGTATTATATTGAAATCATACTACTTATATAACCAATACACTCTCATTGCTATGTTTGCTCTGAGTAGAAAGACTAATAACTTAGATCAACATTCGTTCATTTATTGAAATAGTCAACAACTCGATTGGTGGATAAATAACTTTCTTAATGGTGGTAGACGTGAGCAACAGGGGCGGCAACAGCGACGTGCTTCACAACTGGCACAACGGGGGTGGCGATGGTCTTGACGACGGGCGCAACGATGGGGCTGTAGATGGCCTTCTGGTGGATCTGTGTGTGGCTCTGGTGAGAGACAGCGTGGGGCACAGTCTTGACCACAGACACGGCAGGTGCCACATAGGTCTGGTGGTGCACAGCGGGGGCGACGACAGTCTTGACAACGGGCACAACTGGAGCCACATGCTTGACAACGGGCACAACGGGAGCAGCCACATGATGGACCACAGGCACAACGGGAGCAACAGTCTTCACCACGGGCACAACGGGAGCGGCCACTTGGTGGACGACTGGCACGACGGGAGCAACAGTTTTGATGACAGGCACAACGGGAGCAACGGTCTTAACGACGGGCGTGATGACGGCCTGGTTGTGGAACTGTGTGAAGCTCTGGTGGGAAGTGGCCAACGGAGCAGCGTGCACGACAGCGCCA
Source organism: Drosophila siamana (assembly GCA_035047445.1). Taxonomy (NCBI): domain Eukaryota; kingdom Metazoa; phylum Arthropoda; class Insecta; order Diptera; family Drosophilidae; genus Drosophila; species Drosophila siamana. The sequence goes on along the minus strand of JAWNPP010000007.1, from coordinate 11,380 downwards.
ATCTTGGCAACAACTGGAGCGGCAGCCACCACATGATGTTGCTCCACGAAGCCAGGAGCAGCGGCAGCAAGCGTGGCCAGAGCACAGATGGCAATCTATAGAGGTAATCATTGTAATCAAACTGCTGTCCCAAGCCAAGTGTGTGTGAAATCCTTCAACTTACGTAACGGAACATGTTGAGCTTGGGTGTTTGGGTTTTGCGGTTTGCTACTCGGACTGAAGCTAAGCGACTGACTGATGCCGTTTGGTATCAAAGTGGGCTCTTTTATAGTGCCAAAAAGTGTGTGTGCAGTGTTTGGCCAAAGTGTCCTTCAAGCAACACACAAAACACAAACAAACCCCGTCAAACACAAGACAAATTGACCAACTCGTTTGTGCGAAATTTCATTTTGGTTTGCCAAGTCAGCATTGAACTTGAACTGAACCCTAGCCGAAAACAGGCTAGTTGCGAATAGCTGTGAAGCTCTTGACTTAGGCGCGACAAAGCTGCAAAACCACAACCAGTCAAAGGGGACAGCCTTCGATGAGGCTCAGTTCGAATTGACTCTACGTGGCTAAGAGACTCACTAACAGGCTAACAGGTAAGCCAGGCGAAGGCCACAGCGAGCACTTGGTGAGATTGTTGTGAAAACAAGATGAAAATGCACATTTATTTCATACAAAAAAAAAATAAATATCAAACACAATCGAGAGCGAGTAGCAGCCAGCAGAATGAAAGAGCAATCTATGTGTGTGCTTAGTATATATGAGCCATATAAAAGAGCAGCTATTTCCCTCTGCCAAATCAGTTGCCCGCCAGAGTCGCCAGAGCTTTTAAAGGCGACAGCGATTGTTCAAGCAAGACCACCCTGAGATTGAGAAAACGATACTTTAGACTAGTTTGCATTTCGAGATTGTCTGCCAAAAAGAAACGGAATTTTTAATGACGCGTCACAACAACGTATGGCACGATATTCTCGAAATCCGAACCGATTTCCGGCAAAAACTCCAAAAGTCCCGGCTGATGGTAGACGCGATAGATGACATTACCACTTTGATTATTCTCCGAATCCGTGTCCCCAGCATTCGCAGAATTCTGTGATGACTTCTCCTTCTTGCCGCTCTTCAGCGGCTGAAACTGAGTGCCAATGCCCTGCACAGCCAGCGTCGGATCTGTGAATTGAGCACGCCACGCAATATTGCAATTCTCATAGAACTCCAAGGCCGACTCTTCTATGGCATTCTCTGCCACATCCAGCGATTTGAGTGCCGCAGACGATGTCGGCAATCGCGAGTATGGGTGATTACCGAAGTTCGAGGAAAACATTGCAAACGTTTGCGCTCTTGCTTACAAAATATGCAATATAAAGCTCGCAAAATTATGATAGAAATGTAATTTGGATAGGTTTTATTTCATATGACAATTGTACAAAATAATTTGCTTGCTAAACTGTCAGAAAAGTGTGAACACAGCCCAACTAGAATAATATCTACAACACAATTGTCAAATGGCTAGTGATGCACATAGACAGGTCTGACCTGAAGCAGTTGATCGATCTCAGTGGGCGTTGTGTGAAACGTCCGATTCAGATTCGTTGGCTCCACATATCCCAAGGCCCGTCCCATCGGTGATATAACGAAGCGAGTGTGCGTCTGCGATGAGCCCTGATAGGAGACCACCGAAGGTGCCGCATCAATGGCCAGCTTCGCGGGCTCCAAAGGCGGCATGGCGAACGCCAGAGCAAGCAATCCAATTAGCAACTGTAAGAGAAGAGATGTGTCAGTCAGTTGAACTGTGCACAGGCTGAACTGCACTTACCACCAAATGCCGCATAGTTGTCGCTCAGTCAGTCAGTCGGTTAGTTAGTTAGTTAGGCAGTTAGTCAATTAGTAGGCTGTACAGTACACGTACCACAAAACGTGGGCGGCTCGATTGGATGCCGGCCTCAAATACAACATATGCTAACTCTAAACGGAGCGAGTGGCAAAGCCAAACTGAATGGCGGTGTGAATTGCTGTGCAATGAAATCACAGCGAAGCAATTGCTAACATCGCCAGAGGCTTAGGCAGCTAATGCGAACGGAGTGGGAGACGCTAAGGAGTTGTTGAACGACGCTTAGCGACGCCCCTGGCTTTTGGTTATCTTGCAATTGTGGGAGAATTGTCTCAACTTGGCCGTTTTACGTAAAGAAATAAAAACGAAAATGTATAAATAAATACGAGCGAATGCCGCAAATATTGTAGTAATAATAATAACAATAACAATAACAACAATTACAACAACATCGCCAGCTAACAACGACAACTACAACTACTTCGAGTACAGCACAAAGCTGCGAATGCGAGTGCGAGTTGAAACAGCGTCGGAGCGGAGCATGCGCAACTCGCTGAAGGTTGGTCGCCCAGCTAAACGCAGCAAAGATTGAAATATCTAGCTGTTTAATACCCTTCAGCTAGAGGCATGTTAGATGAGGCTACCCTCATCATTGACAGTTTAAGCCACAGTTTGTCAGAAGGGCTTTTTATTAATACAACAAATTACGGAAGCTGACAAACTTAAGCAAAAAATAAATTATATTTGCGATGTATACCAGCCAGTTTTACTCGAAACCAAGAAGTCTTAGAGAAAATCAAAACGACTAGGTATATGCAAAACCAAATATCTTTAAACCATATACAGGGTAAACCTGAGTCGGGCCTTGCTCCACTTCTAATTGTTGCTTTTTTTCGTACGCAGTCGACACAATTCGATTCTCTTCGCTTCGCCTCGCCTCGCCTTGCTTTTCCATTGCTTTACTCGCTCTGTTCGGCAATTAGCCGGAGGCGCGTAATTGAAGCTGTAAGTGCGTTCGTGGTTCGATTGAATCACTTTTTGGCTACTTGATTAATTAATTAAGCATATACGAGGGCTTGGTAATAAATCTTCAAGCTGCCGCTGCCACTGCCGACCGACCTTTAACTGCTGCACTTCATGCGACTCTCAAGAGTCTTTCAATCCGATTAGCTATAAAAAGCGCCCGCGGCCCAACTCAGTTCCGTTAATTAGTTACGCACTCGACTAGCTTCAATCTCACAACAATAATAATAATAATAATGCGCATCTCAGTGGGTCCTTCAGTTTGTCGTTTGGTGCTCCTCCAGCTGCTGCTGCTTTTGCTGGCACTTCAAGCCACTTGGTCAGCGACCATATTGCATCACGGCGGCGCCACAGCCATCTCGCATCAGAGCTTTGTGCGTTTGTCAACGCAGCCAGCAGCAGTAATCCATCAGTTGCCTGCAAATTTAGCCGCGCCCACAGTGCGTATTATTAATGTGGCCACGCAAACAAAACAGGAACCGCTGCAGCTTGAGCTGAGTCCACAGCACACACCCGCACATTTGACGTATGCCGCACATCCGGTGGTGCATCAGATGCTGCCCCACATTAAGCCAGTGCGAAGTATTAGCTACGCCTCGCTGTTGCCAGGGCCGAGACAATTAAGGAGGCAGCCAGAAGGAGGACACACACACACATTTGCACAATCAGTATAAGTTCAATATTCATTTTCAATGATACGTGTTTTTTAAAAATTAAGTAAACAATTTGAAAACCGTCTCGAAATTCAAGTGAGCTCAACTGTTCGTCCAGATCCAAAGTAAAACTAAAACCAGGCGGTTGGAAGGGAGCGAGAACATGAACTCGCATGCAAATATTCTTAAGCCCTTCTCCAATCACTTCCTATTTCGCGCCCTCCACTACACCTTCATTGCCTTCCAGCTGCGTGATGAGCTGACCAAAACAAGGCCCAGCAAACTGCGGCCGCACAGCTACCTGGAATGGCAACCTTTTCTGCTGTGGCTCAACCACGTGATGCTAACCTATGCGGGTGACATACTGGTCAATGTGATGCTTGGCTCGCTGCCACTGGAGCCGCTTAGCAATGTGCACGATGTCATCCTGTGCACGGCCTCGTGGTATCTCATATTCTACAGCCCCTTCGATTGTGCACACACTGTGGCACGCACGCTGGCCTTTCGCCTGCTTGCGACTCCGGTTACGGCCATCAGTCAGATGGTGCACATCGACAGGGGCATCCAGCTGGCTGGCAAGATGTACGGCCATAATGCCGTTGTGCCCATACTGATAATTGGCACGATAGTCGGAAGTGGGGCGGAGTTCCTTAAGCCCGTTGCCGCGCTGCTCATCAACCGATGCCAACTGACCAATGCCGCTTATGTGAAGCTGAGCACGTGAGTCTCGACACCCTCACACTCAAATGCTCAAAACGGATGCTGATCTGACGATGACCTACAGTAACTCGAAGGTGTCTTTGTGCATTGCCAGTGCATTTGTGCTGCAGCTGAATCAAAGTCAATTGCTGCTCGGTCTCAGTCGCCGACAACTGCACATCTTTGTGCTGATTATGTTGATTTCTTTTAAATATCTGGCAATGGCTTGTCGCATGGATCATCTCATCTGGCGGTTGGAGGGTCACTTGTGTTACGCCTTCTTCGGCGGCCTCTCTGCAGATTTGGCCAAATTTTTCAAATACCCAGCAAATTTCAACAGAAAATGGTACTTTGAAAATTTGATTAAAACTGCAAAGTTACATTACCGCTTGCATAACTATCGAGCGTGATAACAAGTGCGAGTGATTACACTTGGTTGAATGACAGCTCAGCAACTGAGGTGTGATGAGGGGCGCGAAGCGAAGCGAAGTTCTCAACTACGGCGCTGCTAAGCGGCTTAAGTTACCCCCTCGCACCTATTGCGACAGACTGTAGAATGGAGTGCTGCTTATTCAATTGGCAGATGTTTCGCATCAATTGCCGCTGACGAGCGCACGACAGTTCCGATTACATAAGGTGTAGCGACTGCCACGAGCCGAATCAATCGCTAAGAGGCTTACATGCGCACTCTGCGAGTACAAGGAGTATCCCAGGAGTGGTCGGATGGGCAGCCCATGTTAATTAATAACATACTCCGTGTGTTGGTTATGTCATCAAGGCGAGAACTGCGCATTTTCAAATAAATAAATCAAGTAATAAATGCCCTTTAGACTGTTCAAGCGTATTTCCTTACAGAGGAATAATTTGAATTTGTATTGTAAATCCAAATATCCAATAACCGTATTAATATGTACTATTTATTAAATATATTATTAATAACATGCTGATGTATGTTTGCTTTTTGGAGATTAAATCTAGAACTATATGATAATATATCACATATTGATTGCCGAAATATGTAAATAACATAGTTGGCATTCCTTTTCTTCTACTAGCAACGTAACACAGTAATTCAAGAACTACAACTAAACAATACATGCTCTCTGAATGACTAGTTTGCTAAAGCAGGAATTACATTTCAAATTCTTCGATAACTCTCTAACAATTGCTCCAAGTAAAGCAATTTAAACATTTCATAATGTCGAGCAAAAAAATCAGAAAGAAGAAATGGGTAATATGTTGTCCCAAGGATCTGAAGAAACCAAACAAGAAAGAAACTGAGCAGCCATTACCACCAATTAAGAAAGTAAGCTGCGAACAAATGGAGAAAACACCCAAGAAGCCGAAACCCCGAGATGATCCTCATTGTGAGCGTTCCAAGAGTTATCGTACGCCAGACGAACAACGGGCTTATCTCGCGAAGGAGGCGGTGCCAGTATTCATGGAAGGCATGCTGGAGTTGGCACGTGTGCAGCCAAAGGATCCAATAAGCTATCTGGAGAACTTCTGGCTGAAGAGACAGCACAAGTGTGATGTAGCACTGCCTGAGAATCTGCTCTAGATCTAAGCAATATGTTCTTTAAACTGTATTCAAATTTCAAAGCAACAATAAATAAAAGTTTCCTGGTTCTTGTTTGACGCAAGCAACGACGCATTTCTAGATGCACTGAGGCGCATCAAATGAGATTGGGTATAAAAGTCGGGCTAAGCTATAGCCAAAGCATCAGTCAATCAATAGTTTTCTTCTAGTTTCCACAGCAGTAGCAGAACAAAAGATTAAGATCATGTTCAAGCTAGTAAGTTTAATTTGTTTACTCCCTATTTGCCGACTTGATTGCCTTTATTGCATCGCAGAGTCTTTTTGTCGTTGTGCTCATTACGCTGGGAGCTGTCAACGCCGGCACGTTGGAGTGGCCATCGAATCTTGTGGCACTCAGCCAGCCCAAGTCCTCGCAAGTGCTGCCGCTGCCCATCAGCGAGGAGTCCGCCGAGCTTGCAACCGAGAGCAGCGCAAGTGCCAACAGTGCTGCCGCTGAGTCGGATGAGGAAGAACTATCTGAGACGTCCAGTGGCAACTCGGAGGCCCTCGATGCTCGTCTAGTTTCAGCTGTGCCACTCGCCTCCGTTCCCTTGCCTCTGATTGTGGCTGCTCGCCCTGGGCTGCGCACCGTTCTCACCATTCGCGAGCCCGCCTTGGCCAATGTGGGCAATATTGTGGAACACGTTCCCACAGCTATCTCGCACCAGAGTCAGACTGTTGTCCATGACCATAGACGCCTTGTCACACCCATCGTAGCTCCTGCTGTGCGCACCACACAGCTTGTTCGCCAACAGCCGCCCTTGCTCTGGACTGTCTCCACTGATCCCCGCGTCGTTCTGCTGCGCAACTAGAGAACAGCAGCAATGGGAACATCAACAACGACCACAAGATGACACCAAAGAGAAAACAATCGCCAAATTACTTCTACTCGCTAACAACCGATCTACTCTACTCTAACTACTCTGCCTTTTACGCTGTATCTGCCATTTTCAACTCTATCTATGTAGTCTCTCGTAGTCTTCTCTTCTTCTCTACACTATACTCTACTATTCTGTTCTTCTTATTTTTGGAATAAAGAATTCGCATCTGCAATCTACTGAGCATATTCCTTGTCTGCCCACAGCGAATCAATAAAGTAAACAGACAGACAGACATACAGACAGCACATTGTTGTGCAACGACAATATCAATAAATATCGCAATCAGCGCACAAGATCCGCGGAGGATTAGACTGGCGGACTTCTCATGTTCAAGGTGCCGCCCATTAGAATGCCAACGTTATCCAGCTATAAAAGCTGCAGTGGATCTTTGAAGGGCAGACAGTCCAAGTTCGAACGCCCGAAGATGCAATTGCAATTGGTAAGTGCACCAAGGCCCAAAGGAGCACAATTTTAACTGCTGATTTCTGTTTTGTGCTTATTAGAATTTCCCTTTGGCCCTGTTGCTATTGACGCTTCTGGGATTGAGCCAAGCCCAGCCGACGTCGTTCATTAAGTGGGGTGAGCTGGTGGAGCACATACCCACTGCTGTTTCTCATCAGAGCTCGACTGTGGTGCACAGCAGCGTGCCAAAACGCACTCCACTGCTGGCACCCGCAGTGCGTAGCTTTCTAGTCTCATCGCTCAGTCCGGCAGCTGCCTACGTACACAGCCACGTCCCTGCCCCCTTGGGCTGGAGTTACCTCTATGCTGCTCCCGTCAGCAGCAAGTTCTATGGAAATTGAATTTTAGATTTTTGTTTGGCAATTCCCAATAAAGAAAGCAGCAATAAAAATGAGAAACAAACAAACACAACAAACGCAATCCTTGCCTGTGTCTGCGCCTTTGCTTTGTGGGAGGGAATTTCACGCTTGCCTAGCTGGAGCTCTGGCGAGAGGATTAGTTCTTGCCAAAAACATTGGAGCTGCCAATTAAATTTTGCGCTACGTTTCACAGCTGATGGAGATGAATGTTCACACGATTTTGGGTACCAGCTTATCCGCCGCTGACGTCATCGAAGCAAACGAACCCTTAACAATAACTCAACTGGTTGCCAACTGTCTCGTTTGCGCGCTGCCAGCGACCTGAAGTACCTTAACCCAATCTTCTGCTTTTAATCGACTGACAATGAGCAGCCTCATTTGTAGGCCGTCGCAATTGTCAACAGGTCGTTCATCGAAGAAGAAGCCATGCATGCCGGGTGACTGGACTGCCGTCTAGCTAATGGAGCAGCCAACAACAAACGTTTCGAATGACACCATGCAAGTTGAGAATGCCAACATTGAGATTTATGAAATTGAAAACCTTGAACGCACGCCTCAATAGAGGTGTCAATGTTCCGATGAGGCAAAGGTTAAGCCACAAATGACAATTTTATACATTTCGAAAAGAGGACTCGAAAAGTTGGCTGACCGCTGACCGCCCGCCGCTGACCACTAAAACGTATGAGATGCCGAGTTATGCAATAGTCGATCTCATGCCATATCAATTAGTTAATAATGACGCAGTTCGCGGGCTTGGGGCTTGCCACACACTGTTTGCCTTTTATGTGTGTGGGTGCGCTTGGCTATGACAAGTGCAGTTTTTTGGTGCAGCCAATTGCTATTGTTGTTGCGCTGATTACGTAAATTCCATGCGCTGCATAAGACAATGCGCAAAAAGGTCACAGCATCAGGGCGAACGGTAGGAACTACCGAACAGTGTACGACAATTATTGGTGCTTATCGATTAGATGAATCTATTGTCTACGCGCCCTGTCCATCGCCATTGATTTGGATGCCCCCACTTTGTCCTCGATTTGACTGCTTTTAGCTGTCATTTGCAGCTTCAGGCTCAATGATGCAATAGACCAACACAAAAGTATGCCGGAATTCTAGCGTTAGGCGGCGCTGCTCGCCGCTAGATGGCGTGCGGTATTCAGTTTTAAAGCATCGCCTAAAAGGCTGCTACAGAAAATGCTGTAAACAAGACAGAGTTCATTGCATTTACTTGTAGCTCTGCCGAATGCTGCTGGGCTGATTGAGCACAATTATCGCAGCGGAGGTATTGGGTGGCTCTTGGGTGCTTGTACACGGTGCTTTGGGCTAACGTTAGCTCACCGCTGCGTAATCGGTTTGTTTGTTTATCAATGGAGCGCCATTTGAATGCGTCGTTATACTGTCATCCCGGTATTCGGACCATTACTATGAGGATGCTATAGGGCTGCTCTGACCCTGACTATGGGCGGTCCTTTTGCGTACACAAAAGTCGACCTAACAAGTTGAAGCGCCGCAGACAAAAAGAGTGACTGAGGGAATCACTCGTCTGAACAAAATATTGTTAAAGGCAATCAGAGTCAAACCACTTAGCCAAAGTGCTTCAAAGTTTTAAGGCTACGACTGCCAAAGTTTAACCAGAACTGAGCAATTTGTGCGAAAAGCAGCGCGCAAAAAAAAGGGCAAAAAACGGGCCAAATTAATTTATTTATGTAATCTAAGCTGGGCTGAACTACTACTCGCTCGTATGGGTATAAAACAATTACTAAACACAACAGAAAGACGAACATTTCAACTGCCACAAAAGATTAACAACGCCATGAACTTGCAGCATGGCTTTCACTGTCTCTGAGCATTACCCCCCTCCTCCAGCCCACACTCTCTGCCATCACTCACGGCCTCGTCACCCCTTAGGTGTATTTCTCATGGCGCCGGAAACAGCATGTGGCGCAACACAACTCCAACATTGACGTTGCTTTTAGCGTTGGGCTTTTTGCTTTGCTTTGTTTCCTGTCACTCTAATTGAGCTTGCAGCCCAAGATTTGCTCCAGAGATCTGTTCAGTGAAATGGCAACAATAATAAACTATTTACCTATGCGGGAGTTACAATTGATCATTGCACAAGCGTTAAGCTGTATCTAATGCGTTGATTAATTGTGTTGTAGATGAGTCACCGTTGGGGACCCTACGATTGCTACGAACGGTTGACTAGCTGCTCAATCATGCCGGGCACATAATGTGGGTGAACGACCTTGAGGATAAACCAACTAATAAATACAATAATCGAATAGCGATAACAAAACGTATATAAAATATTTATTACATGCAGTTTCGCAAAAGCAAAACAAATGCCGCAAAAACTCAAAGGTAAAAAAACGTTGAAAAAAAAACGTATTTAAATTCCAGCTGCGTGCACAAAGCTCGATCCCAAAATCAAAAGAAAGAAGAAATGAAACGCAGGCAAGCAAAGCGAATCACAACAAAACGCAATAAAAAGCAGATGAGTTTAAAACATTTTAATGCTATAAAGCAAATACCCTAACTCATACTGTAATTAAAATGTATATTTTATTTCGAATGGGCTACAAATTTAAATAGTGCGTAATACACGAAAATTGTTTTCCATAATAACCTGTATTTCTGAAAAGAAAGTGTATATTCACAAACAGCCAAACACACAGAAAACATGATTTATTAGTTCAACTTACTCTACTATAAAGTAATAATAATATGCTCTCTTAATTGCCATAATACACACAGCCAACACAACTCTCATTTAGGGTACCTTAAATCTCAATGAATCATACACCCGAACTATTCGCTCTACATGAATGCATCGTGTGCCGCAGTCGGCTGCATTTCGGTTTGGATTATTATGTAAGTCTGCTAACAGAGAGATACAAATACGGAGACTGAAACCGAGGCGAAAAAAACTGAGAGATACAAACAACTGCAATGAGTGGCTTGCCACAAAAGCTTAACTGGGGTTTCCCCAAGGCCTGCCGATTAACGACCGGCTTCGAGCTGAGAATTGGCTAGGCCAATTGAAGTTTTCGGTCTGTTGCATTGTTTTTGCGGGATTTTCCAGAGTTTAAGTCTGCTTTTTGGGCAAAACCGTGGCACACTTGCAATAACAAATATAGCCCGATTACGGCAGCTGCATCCACTAGAGTGCAAAATACTAACTGTTTATTTAGCAAATGTTGCCAATGGAAAAGCAAGCCGAGAGAGCTGTGTGGGAGTCGCCGCAAATTATTGAGCAATTGACACACAGACCGCAAGACAGAAAAGCGCAGCCTTCGACTAAAGAGAGACAAGCCTAAAAACACTTTATTTGTATTCAATGGGAGTTGAAAAAAATTATAAAATAAACTTATGTATATCGGCTATATACAATAAAAAATTTACATTTCTCATACCTTTAAATTTCTTAATGCCAAAATCCGTTTGGTTTTTAACACAAACTGAAATCGGGGCTGAAAATTACAAAGAAAATTTCTGAACTTTGATATAACTCCATACTTTGATTTTTAAAACACACTATTCGCATTGATCGACTTGAGCTTAATTCGATATAATTGCAATTAAAAGATCAATTAAAACCCTGAACCTGAGATTACACTCTCACCTCGATTAGCTGTCACTTGTGGCCAAACAAGGTCCGCAGCTTAAGGTCAAGTTCAAACAGTGGCTCAGGGGGGAATTTACCATCAAATATTTGCCTAAAAGCTGACTTCACACTAATTTCCAAAATAGTGAATCGGAAGTGGCTCCTTCAAACAAGCTGAGTCAACCAAAAAACCCGATGGCCAATGCATTGATTGATAAAAGTAACACGAACTGCTGAACTCCGTAAACTGTTTGGCAAACAGCAAAGACTCAAGAGATAGAGAGAGAAGAAATGATTGGATTGAATTAAC